>OZ026583.1:7769836-8332336 GCA_964020215.1 Aurelia sp. 3 sensu Dawson et al. (2005) | reverse complement strand
GCAAAAGTGTGCCTAAGTTGCAAATTCAAGAAACTTTCACCGCAGCTTCCAAAATGAAATGGCTTGTTATTCTTCGACTTTCGGAAATAAATTGCAAATGATGATCGGAGTAGGCAAACAATGTAGTTTTATGTCGAATTTTGAAGTGTCACGGCCGTTTACCCCGTGCAAAACGGAGTTATAGCGCAAAATGGCGAACAGCCAATCAGATTGCCGAATGGACTCGAGGTAGAGCAACGAATTCACTCTGGGGACGAGATTGAAACCCGAAGATTCCTGAATAGTTCTTTGCTAAACAGAAAGATTCAGCTAACATTGCTTGTACCAACTTCACATCAAGCCACTGTGCACTTGGGAAGTTGTCTTTATCTCTTAATACAATAATTTGCATTACGCTTTCCGTGGTACGAACTTCTTAACGTGTACCAAAAGCAGTAGAAAGTTTCCTCAATGAGATAAGGAAGTGATGCAAAATTGATGCGCGGGGGGGGGGGGGGGGTTCTCGGATGAGTTTTGGGTAGGGGTGTGCGGCCAACAGTTTTAAAATTGTACTGTAGATCAACTTTTGTGAAAATGATACCCTTGAATAGACTAAATCCTATGTCAAAAATGCCACGAGTTTGCGTTTTCTAGGCAAAAATTGCCATATGTTCGCTTTCTCTGGACCAAAATCACTAAAACTTTGGGTTTCTACACTGGAATTCCAAACAACAATTTGATTTCCTTTGGCCAAAATTGCAAAAAAGCGTACCTTTGCCCAAACTAAATTGCCGGACATCCCCAGGTACCTTTACTATGGAAGAACTCTGTTTTCATTCGTTTCAATTTCCCTTGTTTAGACATATTCCATGCTTTGTTTTTCGGCACCAGGTCGGTCACCATTGTTGTAGCATTCCTGGATGACTCTGTTTTCGGTGTTTCTATAAACACCATGCGTTTTCAACAGTCTCTGTTTTCAAATTACCCCACTTTTAACAGCGCCTTCAAATGTCTTCGTTTTCAATCGTTTTACATGGAAACGCAAGACCAAAACTGAGACATTCCACTCCACTGTCATACGAAAGTAGAATAATGAAACCGTAACTTACCATTGCAAAATTGACATTCACTATGGTAAAATGTTGTATTTTTTAACATTGCAGCAAAATGCCATGGGAGAACCAAGCAATGATTTGGTAGGATCAAGTCAATGATAAAAACAAGGATGAAACCGATTGACCTGAAATGCTTTTGCTGCAATACATGTTACTGAGTGCAATATGTTGTTGTCATCGCATTTTAACGCACAATATGACAGTGTTAGAAGGACCCATGATAGCTAGTAACATCAAAAAAGATAATCAGATAGTGCAAAACAAACGTCAAATACTAAACAACAATGCGGTTGCTGCATCGGGGAAAGGAGCACGGGAGCATCATTACTTTAAGAGTAACACAATTTTTTCATCGCCTCAAATAAACTTCATTCCCAGAGATATGAACGATGATGTGATGTCCTTAAAAGAGCTAAAAGCGGCACATTTGACGCGTCCAACTATAACTGATCCAAAACTGGTACAGAAACAACCATCAGCTTCAAAATCAGAAGAACAAAAGCGGTCAATAGGAGAACAAATCAAGAGAATTTCACTCTTAAAAACCCTGCTTGAGAAGCTCTCAATAAATCTGAAACGAAAAAGGAGACAGATATTGGGAGTGAAGAGGAAAGAAAGGAATGAAGAATCTCTGGAATCTAAGAATCAAAATGAAACTGTTCAAAATACATCTGTTCCAACAACATCTTTGTATACTGTCCCAGTACCAGACAATCTGAAATCTTATAACCAACTAGAGAACGATGTGCCAAAGGTACTTGTGCCACTTTACACAATCGTAGCTGATGTTGGTGTCGCTTTTCAAAAATACTTATCACCAGACATATTCCAGGATACTATAGATGGAAATGCACGCTCATTAAGTCTGGAACTATTGACGGTTGATGGTAACCGTCTCTTTGATACTTCATGGATAAAGTTCGACCAGTCAAATCTAAAGCTATATGGATTTCCATTGAGCGGGAACCAAAATAAACATGTATTTTATCTGAAAGCAACCAACAGCCGCGGAAAATTTGCAATACAAAGAATAAGAGTGATAGTTTTTGCACTGCCGCCTGCATTCAATCACTACTTGAAAATATGCACGACACTAACGCTATCAGCGTATGCGGGAAGCGTTGAGCGGCGTCTCAGACTAGCCAAAGCAATAGCAAACTTTATTTTTCCTGGATTGCGAACTAGTAATGTATGGATAAGAAAATTCAAGGAAGGATGCCTTTTTGTAACTTTCAGGCACCTTCCTAGTAAGGGTAAATGTAAGTTTGCTGCCATAGATGAGATTGAAAAGAAAATGCAAAACAATGAGGAGGTTAACAAAGCTTTTCAGCTGGTTCTGAAAAGCATTACAAAAGTAAAAGTAGTTACATTGCATCTTCTGGGGAAATGTAAGAGACCAGAGAGGATAAACGTCGAGGAAGATTTAGAATGGTTGAGGACAGTTGCACCAATTTCTATTCTATTAGCAGTTGTTGGAGTTCCCACAGTAATTTCATGCATTGTCGGCAGAGAAGTGCGAAAAAGGCAAGCAATAATGCGGCAAATGCAAGACAAACGAATGAAGGAAGACAGAGAGCAAATGCTCATACAAGCTGCACAATACAAACACGAATGCGGTTTTGATTCAGACTCTGAAAGGGACGGAGAATGTAAACAATTTAGGCCATGTAGACAGCAGCTCGATGAGGATGGGAAGAAATATTTCGGTTTTAGTCGCATTGCTGATATCATAATACCAGAGGTAGTGATAGACCGGGTAAAACATGGCACAGAAATATTGAATACTTTCATACCACAAGAAGCATACGAACTCGCAGCAAATGATGCAATCGAAGCAGCACAACGTCAATTATCTGTTGTGCAAACACTAAATCCGACGCATCGGTTACTTGACATGTCGCAAGAAGAAAAAGTGAGAAATACAGTACCTACTGGTAGTGAACATTATGTGGAAAAGAAATTGAAAAGGTTGATCAGCTTTTTGAAGAATCCACTGGAAATTACTACGATTGTCGCTTCAGCGGAACACGATGAAACTTTTGATGAGGAATCGTACAAAGCAAGGAGGAAGCTTTCAAGGCCCGCTGATATTCCAACGGATAATTTTTTACCAAACATAACATCTGTATTCAAAATGACAGAGAGTGGAGCACGGCGGAATTCATTACTAGACATGAAAGATGCCATCAATGAGGTAATACGGAATAAACTTGAGTTTATGCTTAACACAAGATTAGTCTCAAATGAAACTACAGACCTTGAATGGCAATGTGCAGAAAGTGATGATGAAGATATAAATTGTGCACAAGTGCACAGAGATCCCATCTATCGACGAGAAAGTTTGTCACTTGAGAGAAGTCGAGACTTTGCAAGTGACGATGTGAGACCTAATTTAAGCGAGAGGATACAAAAAAGTGCGGGGATGTATTTGGATCATTCAGCAGTACCTGGACTTATGCCTTGCTTCGGAGCAAGGGTGCGAATGAATGAAAATGTAGGCCATGCAGATGACATGATAAGGCGCAAACGACCCAGAACGCAAAGTGTCCGTAGTTCGGAAAATGACATGAAAAGAAGAGACTCAAATTCTAGCATAATCGATCGCATTTTGAATCAAAGTAGGACTAAAGTTGAGAAGCTTGGTGAATGGATGGAAAAGAAGGAAAATTGGAGACCTGACGAACAGATTGAGAGAATCAGCTTAGAACACCAAATAAAAAAGAGAAATGACTGTAATCCTATTGATCAAAGATTTAAACATGATTTCGCCACATCTTCAGTTAGGAAATGTAAACATTTGAAAAACATGAGCATATCGCCTAGATTGGTCAAGCCAAATGACGCAGCAACGACTAAAACTCAGATGCGGGACTGTAATTATCAAATTAGTAATAATCCAAAGCAACCATCTTCGAATACCGCACTAAGCAGCAAGTTGCAAAAATCACACAAAGCATCCCATGAGGGATCTTGCTATGCAAAACCTGCGGCGAGAAGGAGAGAAATGCTAGAAAGCAATGATCACTGTTTTGTAAACATGGTTAAAGGACAGCTGGGCAAAGGAATGTCTAATAGGGCGACGTCAGATAAGAGACTTGCTGATGTTGAAAACTGGTCATGGAAACGAAACTCTAATGAAGAAGAAGCAGTGCAAACATCTGTCATTGAATCTTACGAGTTTTCAGATGATGAACACGAACAGCAGTGGTGTGGCAAATGCCAGACAGATAACAACATCACCAAAGGTTTGCGACATTTTGATCCAAGATCTGGCAGTTGGTATCCAGCTTATACTTCACTGAAAACAATTCTTCCCGAAGCAGCCATGTTTTCAATACTTGGAGGTTTGCGAAGGCATGAACCAGATATCATCAATCGAAAGGCTTCAATTCAAAATGCAGCAAGCAACCAAGAGAACTTGCATTGGTTCAGTTTGAACCAAGGAGATTCAAATGATCCAAAAGGCAACGACACACTGACCAGAGGGGCTGGATTAAATTTCAAACAAGGCATTACTGATGAAGAAACCGTTTCAAACTGGAATGAGAGCCAAGGACATTTACAGAAGGATGTTGTAAGAAATCAATATATTGAAGAGAGTGCAAATAACCATTATGACAACATGGAATTTCAAGCGCATTCTGATCGAGGAATATGGACGGAGGAACCTAATGACTATGATGGTGAAGATGACTTCTATGATTCCATGGATGAAATTGACAAAGAAATCTATCAACAACAAAGCCAACATTTTGCCAGCTATCAATATTCGTATGCCACTGATTCGTATGCAACGAGGGAATTCCTCTCGGAAGAAGAGAATGAAGAGAGCAGAGGCAATTATCAAAATTTTCATCTCACGCAAATGGTGCCCGAATCGTATGATGCTCATGATCAGGGCAGATCTCATCAAGAGATCAACCCTTACGATGGCAATCAAGAGGATTTAGGATGGGCAGGAAGCTTTGAAGGCAGCAAAGAGGACTTTGAAGGTGACAGTCTGCACCAAGGCAGAAGGGAGTCAAAAGATATGCAAGTTCAAAAACTTGAAATTCACGAAATAGTTGAAGGTACAGCAAGTGAAGATGCTAAATCAGGTTATTGCTCAGAAACAAGAAAAGCAAGTAGAGATGACAGCAAACTCACCAGCCGCCGCCGAAGTCTGACAGACAGTGAAATAGTTTTGCCAGACCCCATTCAATCCAGGGTATCACCAACGAGATCAGAGCCAGATTCAAGAGCAAATAGCAACCACGCTGCAAATACTCGCAAAGAGAGAAGAAGATCATTTCTTGAGCGTCAGAAACGTGTTGAAATACCAGAAAAACCAGGTCAGCAAGAAAGCCAGAAAGCCGCTGCAATACTGCATGCAAATCCGCTGTTTGTTCTTGAGGACGAACATGGCCATTCATCAGAAAGATTTGATTATGCAACTGTCAGCCGAATGGATAAAGCTCGGGGAAATCCATCTCAAGGTGTTCCACGCACAAGAAAACTGACATACAGCGGACCCTTCACGACGGCGCCCATTGAAGCAGAGAGAATCTGGAAACAAGATGCTGATATCATAGAGCACCAAACAAAGAATTACTTGCGACGTCAAAGTTTACAGCACGTCACAGCCATCGGTCCCCAAAATGCACCCGTCCTATCAGAAACAGAGCCAATAATGATACAAAGTCGTGTAAAACGCGAAGATCCCCCAAAACGTGTCGGTATGAGGAGATTTAGCACACCAAGTATGGAAAGCTGGACATCCACGCCGGAAAAGTATTATTATGATGCCACTGGGGATAATAACATATCAGAGGAAGATCTCGAAGGTGCAATGGGAAGAAAAGATAAAGAGAAACAGCCACTGACTTCTGGACGAGGACGTGCAAGAGAATACACTCAGAGGCTTCTCAAAGGTGTGTCTCCTAAGATAAGGCGACATAGTACCAGTGTTCTGGGCCAGAACATGGCACAGTCACAAAACACAACAGCCAACCAAGGGACATTCTTGGGAAAAATTGGCGAAGGCAAATTTGTTCAAACCCTACAGACAAAGTTAGGAAGAAAGGAGTCCAGATGTGAAGAAATAAAGTCTCAGATTCCCAATACAAAGGAAAGAGTAATAGAGGAAGAAAAAACAACCAAAGGCTCTCCGTTAACTGCCATAAGAAATACTTTTTATTTACTTTCCGGTGGCAAATAAAGCAGTGCCTAAATTGACCATTTCGAACTTGGAAAAAGACCTTAGATACTCTCATAGATTTATGGAAACAGTTTTTGGTCTTTTTCAATGCAATTCAACGGTCAGGATCAGTTTATCAAGAGTTCCAAGGCATCACTTAAAAAAGGTGTTTCAAGTTATCACGCGTTCAGGCTTATAGTTGCAAAATATACAATCAAAAAATTTTTTCTTCAAGTGAACTGGATGAATCTTGGCAGGGCCGCCGAGAGTATTTCGAGGCCCAGGGGCAGAGCTCCAAAGTGGGGCCCCCTGCGAACGAAGAGAGCCCCTTAGATTGGGATAAAATGCATTTCACAGCATTTTCTGCTGGCAAAATGTTAAAAATTTTCAATTATGAGGCCATTTAGACCTCGAGGCCCCCCTCCTGCCCCCCTCTCGGCAGCTCTGAATCTTGGTTCCTTTTTAAATACATAACCTGAAAGAAATCAACTGCCAAAAGTTAACAATTGATAAATGCTTTGACTACACAGGAGTTCTTCTTCTAACGTTTCAAGCATCCATTTCTATGTGGGATGAGCAGCTGTGCGGCTTATATAGTTTCTCTAAGGTAACTTAAGTCAGCCTCGGTCGTGTGAGGTCAAATCCGGATGGGTGGCCTTCAGATGCCTTCTTTTTTTTGTTTTCAATTTGCAATGAGTTGACTTGTCAGGATTTCTAGTTACTTAAAGCTAATTTAGGCCAATATGCTCCTTCCGAAGGACGGCGAAGTGAGTTGCGAGGTCACGCCTCCGAGGCTATCCTTCCGCAGTTTGACATCACTCGACCGAGCTTAACTTCAGTCATCTGACGAAAACTGTATAAGCCGCTCAGCTACTCACCCTGCAAGTTGTTGGACTTATGCTCTAGAGTCTCTTGTTTCCCTGTGCTCTTTGACTTAATGATGGCGCTTCGGTCAACAGAGACTCATGACATCATTCTGAAAAACCTGGCCCTTTTTAGGCTCAAACTCTGAGATTCCTAGAGTACCAATCAGATTGTAGACTGACGACGTGATTCCTTGTATTCGTTCAACATTTATAATCTGATGTCTTATTTTCACTCATACAAAGCCTCAACTGAAGCGATAACAACAACAACAACAACGAGCGTAAGTTAGAAAGACTTATGTAATGTAGTCTAATCAGATTGCAAGATTTGGCAAAGAACAATGCTGTCGAATTCCAAATTCGAATGATGCAGCTCGACTAGATTTTGAACGAAGTTTCTGCGGTAGGTAGTTGAAGATTTCTCTGGTTTGTTTTGGTCACAAGGATGGAAAATATAGCGTTGAAAGACTCATTTTGCACTCACCAAGTAAAGTGAACTTCCTTCTTCAGATCTATACCAAGTTTCGTTGATCAAATGTCTGCAAAACAAGTAAAATGTAGCGTTGAAAGACTCATTTTGCATTCACCAGATAAAGTAAACTTCGTTCTTCAGATTTATACCAAGCTCCCGTTGATTAAATGTCTGATCAACGTGGTTTTTATCGCATTTCCATTCCGAGGAGTGACGGTTGAACAGAGCCGAAGCAGTCGTTCGAGCCTGAATCGATCGGTCGAATGCATGAAATAGGGTTAGCTTTTTCACTGTTTCATTATGAGTCCCTGTTGAGCAAGGTTTACCGCAGGGATACGAGGGACTCGTCGTCATAAGTCTAGCGAGTGGCCAACCTGACCAACTAACTGACAACACTGTCCGTCGGAAGGGACGTTAGATTTGCCATAGACCTTTTAGTTATTCTACAAAAGAGCCTGGATCGAGCGATATTTTTATACATTTTGATGCGCAAGGTTCGATTGAATGCCGTTGGAGCTTCGATGACCATTGTGCATATTCGAAAATTCGACAAATTGTGATGAAATATCGTTCGATCCACATTCTTTTTCAGAATAGCTAAAAGGTCTATTGCAATTTCAATTATATCTCTGAACCAGAAAACTGTAGTGAATTTATATTTTAAGGGCAAGTAATCATTGGACCAGAATTGGACGTGGAATTCTCCATTCCACTCAAACCCCCTTTCAGTATTTTTTTCTGCGAGTGATTCTATCAAATAACTTTCAAATTTAAGTTAGCCTTTAACTGACAGATTTTTTTGTTTTGTTTTCAATTTTTTTTGAGTGGGCTTGTCAGGATTTTTAGCTACTGAAGCTAATTTAGGCCCACGGTGCATTGCCGCATCCAGGCATGGGACCCCTAGTTTAACGTCCCTTCCACGACGAGGTGAGTTGTGAGGTCATGCCTCTGATGTCACCCATCCGGAGTTTGACCTCACTCGACCGAGCTTAACTGCAGTCACCTGACGAAGACTGTATACCGTAAAAGCTCTATTAAGCCCCCCCTCTCTATTAAGCCCCCCTCTCTAATAAGCCCCTCCCCTTTGAGTCAAAATTTGAAATAAGCCCCCCCCTCTCTTTTAAGCCCCCCCCCTTATACAAAATTCTAGAATTTACCAAATATTTTCCATTCATTTAGCTACACTACCTTCCATGTTAATTTTGGCACGTTTTGGAATAAAAACTGTGTCGAATTTACGTATTTCAGCCGTAAAATTGTACCTTGATTCCGCAAACTATGGGATAAAAGAACTGAAAAGCTACCAAATATATCCTTGTCACTTGATTTTGTGAATAAGCCCCCCTCTCTCTAATAAGCCCCCCTCTCTATTAAGCCCCCCTCTGGAAGGTCCAAAATTAAATAAGCCCCCCCGGGGGCTTAATAGAGCTTTTACGGTAAGCCACTCGGCCGCTCACCTCGTAAACATATTAGTTTTCAATATCGGTCACGTAATTTAAATACCACAACCTGCGAAACGTTTTACTTATTTTTGCCCACCCTGTACACAATACAAAGAACTGCTTTGCAAACACTTTACGATTTAACGGTGATGTGATGCATATGGAGACAGAAATTAATCGCCAAGCAATCATGACGTAGCCTCATGGCAAACACAGAGGATGTTCAGTATACAGAGCAGAAGGAACAAATATTTGAAAGAAACAGATTCAAGAAGGAACCGTTATTGCAGCAATATTCATTCTGACTATTAACTTTAACTTATTAATATCAATTTGTTACCATGGACAGGGTAAGGTCGAAATTTGATGCAAAGTAAAGTTAATCGCAAAGATATCATTATCACAGGTCCGTAGGAAGCAGCTACTGATTGGAGGAGAATTGTTCTTAAAAAATAGAGAATAATACATTTAATTAATGCTTGTAACGTAATAGCATTGTTTTCAAAATTATTGGGGGCCTTGAGCTCTACCTGCCCCCTTGCTTCCTACGGGCCTGGAGAGATAAAAACTCGGAACAAGCGACAGCAAAATTGTAGAAATAGACCTCAAATTACTGGGTTATGACAATGTTGCATTAAAAGAGAAATGAGATACCTTCTCATCTCACACCAAATAACTCTGGACAAGATTGATCAAAGGTCCAAGTTATTCTGTTCAAAGGCTTATAAACAATTCTTCGCCAGACACATATTTCATGCGAATGAAGTTGAAAGGCTTCTCTGCAAAACTAGTAACAAAAAGTGTTTACAAAGTCGTCTGTAGCAAAACATAGTATGCGAAAATCTCCTGATAGCAATATTTAGATGTAACTTTCATTGATAAATTTTCTGCAATGGGAACAGCAAGAATACGCAGAAAGTACTTACCCGCCCAATGTGAATCTCCGCAATACAGTCGGCACTTTGACAATTATAGTAAAACTGCCGAGAATAGAGAACACTGCCAGATGATCATGACAAGTTAACTTCTGGATGATGGACTGGCTTAGCAATTGCCTCATACTGAAAATGAGCGCTATCATTAAACTACCAGTTGAGCCAGAAAAAAGTCCCCACTTTTGATAATTCATAGCAACAAGAGTATTTCACAGATTTGAATTATTCAAATTCTAGATGAAAACCGAATGATCGAAGAATTTTTTTGATTTTTCTGTCTGTCTTACTAGCACTAAGGATATGGGTAAATTCAACTTTACAGAAATTTAATGGTTGCAAAATGACTGAAGAATGACCTAAAACATCGATCTAATCTTCGCGCAGATCAATAAAGAAAATACAATCATTCATGGGTGAGAGATATCCACTGCTCATTTATTGCCATGGCACTGAAATCCTTAGTATTTGTTTGAAAATTGCTGTCATATCCCTCTTGAGAGAAGCGAAACGTCCATTGCGCAACAAGGGCAGAGTTTGTAATACAATAGCATCAGTCGCTTTGGTTCACACCTCAATTCAAAGCGATTAGCGAATGCAAACAAAAGAAATTCTCTCAAGCCGAAATTCAAAACAAATGAAGCCGCAAATTTGTCCTGAAACCAGTACGGCAAACTCTCGTTTGGTGCGGGCGAAGGGAGGTTTTTAAGAGAAGGTACGTGCTTATAACGAAAGAAGAATAGTAAATCTAAAGTTCTTTCTCGCGGATTTTGTTTATTTGATTCAGAAACCGAGCAGAGGGCATTACAATTTTTGCATATCTATTGCTCAGATGTACGCAGTCACTCCTCAGCTCCTGAATCAAATAATCAAAATCCGGGAGATAGAACTTTAGATTTACCCTTCTTCTTTCGTTATAAGCACATACCTTCTCTTAAAAACCTCCCTTCGCCCGCACCAAACGAGAGTTTGCCGTACTGGTTCCAGGGCAACTTTGCGGCTTCGTTTGTTTTCAAGTTCTGCTTGAGAGAATTTCTTTTGTCTGCATTGGTTAATTGCTTTGAATTGAGGTGTGAACCAAAGTGACTGATGCTATTGTATTACAAAATCTGCCCTTGTTCCATTGCGCAGTGTCCGTGTGAGGAAATTCCTCACAATTTGATAAATGTTTTCGGCCTTTTTCAAATCATTTTGCAGCCATGAAATTTCTATAAGGTTGAATTCACCAATACTACTAGTGCTGGTAAGACAGCGAGACCAATCAAAAACTTAATTCGATTTTTAGTTTTTTTCACTGAAATTTGAATCATTCAAATCTGTGAAGTACTCTGGTGCCATGAATTCTTGAAAGTGGGAACTTGAGCCGGTAAAAGTAAATATTTTTACAAAATCATTAAAAATAGCATGTAATGCAAAATCCCTTGAGGTAGAACTTATAATAACATTATTTATTGAAAATACTATCTGTAAAATTCGTAGCAATTATGTAAAAGTTGGTGCAATTTAAATATCTATTATCTAGTTACATGAACTTAAAAGAACTTTCGTCATAAAATGCAACCTGCAGGCTGAATGTTATCCTCCGTTCAGACTAAAATCAACAGCGCAACTTCTCTTACGCAACCAAAGAATTGAACCAAAGGATAGGATGAAGATTTTCCAACTGATGCTTTGGAAACTGAAAAGAAAAACCTCCTGAATTATTTTCAATTCCATAGGTAGCCTTCCTTTCAAATAAAGTTTCAAGACCAAAACACTTTATTAGGGACCAAAACGGCAGATTTTATGACAACAAAATGATGTTACGATATCAGCACATAAGAACCTTCATTTATCAAGAAAATACAGCCTGAAATGGTATATTTTGCACCCGATAAACAAGAACCATTTCAGCCTGATATTTTAACCAGGTTCTTAATGAAGGGTATAAAATTTCATTCTTTTATTCATTGGGAAATAAATTCAGCCAGGACGAGAAGAATTCTGATGACTAAATGGACTCATGGCAGGACCTAAGGGAAGACAAGGAATTCTTCACCAAGCTCTTAGAAAAAACTGGTTGTCTGATGACTGTGGATGGGTCAGGAGATAAAAAAATTCAGGACTAAAGGACTATGTTTTTTAAAGTAGAGCTTTGCGTTGCTAGCCATGTTGCCATCATGTTCACCTTCAACTATCCTTTGTTTTCTGGCATTTGCTTTGAACCTAATGTTAAGAACCTACACCCCGGTTACGGGATGTACCTTATAGCGTAAGAACCTAAACAGGATGAGTTCAAAATGTAAGATTCTTATGTGCAGGTTTTTACTGTATTTGAACTGAGAAGTTAGCTTCTAATTAGACTGCATGAAATGAGCCTTCGAGAATTATCAATAATCGAAACAACATTGAAACTGAATTAGGCTTCTCTTACATTTTCATCAAATCTTCGAGCCATTATTCACGTGAATGTATAAACCATTAGCAAGCTCCTGCCTCCTTGAAGGTGTTGTTGCGCCGTGGTGTAATCCTCTGACTTTGCGGCCAGAACAGTCAATCGGAGTGGGTTCGATATCCGGCAGGACCCCACCACTTGAGCGTCATGACAAGGGGTCGCGCGCTCGATTGGGTCTGCTCTATTTCTGCGACCCCAGCACTTGGCGCTAAAAATCGCAACTTCAGTTACAGTTACAGTTACAGTTACAGTTATCTAAGTCCTCAACTATAGTATATACAATATTCTAGGGACTGTACAAAAGTAGGAATAATTGCAAGTTATAAATTATAAGCTAATCTAAAAAAGTGTGTTTTCATCAATGATTTAAAACAGTTTATGTCCTTTGCACTCCTGATTTGCAACGGTAAGTCATTCCATAAAGTAGGTCCTGCGTGTCTACCTCCACCTTTATCTCCTTATCAGTAAAGATAAATTGAAAGAGCCTGTTGTGATAAACATGGAGCAAACACTGTAGATTCTTATCACATATCGCTACCCCCTGCAACTATTTGCCACATGCAAAGTAACACCTAGATTTGCTACTATAATCCAAGGCCATTATTTACGAACATTTTGCCCAAATATACACCAAATATTTGCCAGAATATTGCAAATTTTACCTTCGTTAGGAATGTTGCAGGCCCGCAGCCCCCTTTCTTGAAAACCTGTTTTGCACGTGATGAAACTCAGAAACTGTATTAAGATCGTCGTATGCATACGTCATGTGAGGGTTTCTACTTGTCATTTTCTAGTTAATTTAGTTTTCTTCCAACGTATTTTAACTTGTAGGTTTTAGAGTGGAGGGCCCCTCGTTGCATTAGAGAAGAAAATCTTTGCCATCGCAGCGATCCTTGCGCAAGAGATGTTTCAATGGAAATGAAGTGAACAAAAATTTTAGCGATCGAGACCTCTCTTTCAGGAGCTATGTCTCAATTTTGCCGCCAAAGTTCTAAGAAATTTGCGATCGTCGGAAAAACAGGAAATCCTTGAGAATTACTGGTCATAAATCTGTGCGATCCCTGCGTCACTAGCGAACCTTGTGATCAAATGAAAGCTGGACTTGAGCTGAAAAACTTTTCTAAAGCACACTATCAAAAACGCGAAAACTGAGATCATAGTTCCTCCTCCGCAGCCGTACGAACGGGGTACAAGTTTTGGGACATTCCCAGATTCTCGAATAGCTAATGAAACATGCATCTATTAATCTACTGGGTGAGCCAGAAAAAAGTTCTCGCTCTTGAAAATTCATAACACCAAGATTATCCTTCACGGATTTGAATCATTCAAATTCTAGTTACAACACAGGGGCATCAGTTTATATACCGGGTGACCCAAAAAAACTTCACGAGCTAGATCGCACATAATTTCTTGAAAGCAAATGTTATGAAGACAAACAAGGTATCAGCATGTAGCTGAAAGGCTCTGCTATCTTTTGAGACATTGCTTGGTCAGTTCTGTCTGAAAAAACAGTTTAAGAAATATTGAAATTCATTCATTTCTCGGACCATTCCCTCGCTTTCCAGTCAATTTTGTGGAATGTGTGAATAAAGCTGAATTCCAAATTTGCTTTGGAGCGTGAAATTTGAAGGCGGAACTTAAGTCAATCATTTGCAAACAAAAAGTTTCCCCACACGACTTCTAATCCATAGCTGGTGTAATGTAAGAGACGATGCGGGGGAGAACGGCCTCTTCGGACTGACCGGGAATGGCAGCAGGTCGTGAGTGACATGAGTTACTAAAACATTGAGTGTTATGTTGTTTATTTCGCTGATGTTGTGTTAAACCTTACCTGTGTTGATTACTTGTGTCTTGGTCTCGCGAAGCGCTGGTTACGGCACATCATTTGGCGACGAGTCTGAAAGCCTCAGAGAAGTTCACTTTGCGAAGAGGGCCTAGCCAGCGAGAACACAAAGCGTGCAGAATCTCCCGCGCAGGGCCGCAGTTTCCGAGAGCCGCAGTAGAGCCGCAGATATGGCAGATCGAGGGGTGTATGGGGCCCTCGAAAATTTTCGAGAGGGGAAAGACCCAGGGGTAACATTGGAAAAATTCCAAAAATAGCTAAAAAGAGCTAAGATGGTGTTTGCAACCGCAGAGATAGACACAGATCCCAAAAAGAAATCTTTTCTTCAAATTTGGGGAGGGGAAGACATGATGAGACTTTTTGAGCATGTGGGAAAAGTGGCAGAAGCAGATACATTTGATGCAGCGATGACAAAAATAGAAAATGCTTTGAAAGGTCAAATCAACGAAGTATACCCTGTATACAAGTTATTTTGTGAAATGCCCCAAGGCCGGCGAACCTTTGGGGAATGGTATCCAGCAGTTTATGAACAGGCAAAGCAGTGCAACCTAGCAGAATATACGCCTGAACGGGCCGCTAGAGACGCCATGACTATGCAGACAGACAACAATCAACTGCGGAAAAGAGCATTAGCAGAAGGGCCCTCATTTGAAAATTTTGTCAAATTAGGAATAGCCATGGAATCAGCCACAGCTCAGGCAGGAAAAATGGAAAGAACAGAGTCAGTCAGCGCCATACAGCACAAAGAGCGTGAACGAATGTATGCAGGAAAAGGTCCTGGGAAACCCCCAACTCAGTTGTGTGATTTTTGTGGATACAATCCAAAAACTGCACATAGTAAAGGCAAATGTCCAGCAAAGGGAAAGAAATGTAATAAATGTCAGAAAAGGCACCACTTTGCACATGCTAAAGCTTGCCCACAGCGAGTATATGCAGTCTCAGGATCAGAAGAGGAAGATTCTGAGAGCGAAAGTGAAGAAGGTGAAGTGGGCAGAGTGCAGGTGATCAACCAGGTAGATAGTGCCAAAGAAATGGAAAACATGGTGGAGATCAGATTCAATGATATCCCTTTAGAGGTGAAAGTAGATTCAGGGTGCAGCAAAGTCATAATACCCGAAAAGGTGTACAAACAAATCTCCAAGACAACACGATTGATCAAAACAAAAGTCAGACTTAGACCGTATGGTATGAAAGACCATCTGGAGGTATTGGGGAGAGCAAAGGTCAGGCTGACTGCCCAAGCTGGAGCAAGCATGGAAACATGGTGTTATGTGGTAAAAGGGTTTCAAACAGAGTCACTGCTAGGCTCAGAAGAAGCAAAAAGGCTTGGAATCCTAGAAATACATGCAGAAGGAAAGCCAGCAGATATTCAAGCTATCAGAGCTAGTATGAAAGCAGAAGATCAGAGCAAACAGCGGAAAGAAACGATTCAAGCGATAATGGACAAACATGACAAGCTCTTTCAGGGTATAGGGAAATTTTCAGATCAGGAAATTAGGTTCAATGTGGATCCTACCGTAAAGCCTGTAGTACAAAGAGAAAGACCAGTGCCTCTAGGATACAGGCCAAGACTATCAGAGCATTTCAAAGAGTTGAGAGACAATGATGTTATAGAGGGTCCACTGGATTCGACAGTTCCGCATGATTGGGTGTCCAATGTGATAATAACTGAGAAGAAAAGCACAGGGAAAATACGCATGAATGTGGACATGCGACATGCCAATATTGCGATACGAGAAACACATTTCCCAGTACCAACAGTCAGAGATTTAAGACACAAACTCAACGGGGCTACAACCTTCAGCAAGCTAGATTTGAGACACGCTTTTCACCAAATGGTCTTGGCACCAGAATCTAGGGGTCTCACTACTTTTTATACACATGAAGGCCTGTACAGATTTAAAAGATTAGTCATGGGGGCTGGGCCTGCCAGTCAAGAATTCCATGAAAAACTCAGATTAGGCATGATCGGACTGCAAGGAGTCATACAAATAGAAGACGATATATTAGTTTATGGAGCCACCCAAGAAGAACATGATGAGCGATTGCAAGCAGTGTTGCAGCGTTTTCATGACAAAGGCATCACATTGAGAAAAGAAAAATGCGAATGGAGCACTGATTCTGTGATATGGTTTGGATACAAATTTAGCAAGGACGGAATGTCCCCAGACCCCGCTAAAGTAGAGACCATCCGTAGTATGCCTAAACCTACAAATGCTGCAGAAGTAAAAAGTTTTCTGCAAATGTGCCAGTACAATTCAATGTTTATGTTTGATACAGAGGAAACATATAGTGAAACAACGGCCCCGCTACGAGCACTGTTGCGAAAAGATGTAAAGTTCAAATGGACCAAGCGATGCGAGGAGTCATTTATCCAATTACGGGAAGGATTGATGAGTGACAAAGTGATAGTTCCATGGGTGCAAGGACGACCTACCAAAGTGCACGTGGACAGGGGACCTTTGGGAGTAGCAGCTACCGTATACCAACAAGAACCAGACTCAGGCTACTGGAAGACAATCAACTACACCAGTCGGGCACTGACCGAAGCAGAGCAGGGTTATGCTGCAGTAGAGGGAGAAAGTCTGGCAATTTATCAAGGCCTAAGAATGAATCGGATGTATCTATATGGGATACCATTCAAAGTAATCACAGATCACCAACCTTTAGTGTCTCTGTATAACAATCCAAGGAAAGAGGGACCCATGAGAGTAGAACGACATAGAACAAAGCTTCAAGGTTTCAACTTTACTGTTGAATATTGCCCCGGCGCAAGAAATCCAACTGATTACAATAGTCGCCATCCACTTGCCTTGTCTTCATATACAAGCCAAGACCTGGCAGATATGGACATGGATGATGATGAAGAGCTCTACATTAACAGAGTGATAGAGTCAGATTTACCGGATGCAGTAACAATGAAAGTGATGAAAGATTACACCAACAAATGCGATGTGATGGCAAAATTGAAGTACTGCATAATACACAAGGGCAATATACACATTAAAGATCCTGATCTGGCACCATACAAGCATGTATTCCCAGAACTATCGGTGATGAGACAGCTCATTATGAGAGGAGAGAAAATTGTTGTGCCTAGGGCACTGCAAGAAGATGTAGTTGCATTAGCACACAGTACTCACCAAGGCAGTACTAAAACAAAGCAGTTTCTAAGAGCAAGAGTATGGTTCCCGGCGATGGATCGCATGGTAGATGAGTATGTGCAGTCTTGTATTCCATGTCAAGCGGCCACATCCGGAACATCAGTGGAACCGGTAAAACCCACAGAGCTACCAGAGCATCCATGGGAACACCTAGCTATGGACTTTAAAGGGCCTGTAGGGAAAGAATTCTATTTTCTAGTGGTGGTCGATGAGTACAGCAGATACCCGGAAGTAGCCGTGGTGAAATCTACAGCAGCAGAAGCGGTACTCCCTGAGTTAGACCGGATTCTTTCCACACATGGTGTTCCACAAAAGATTAAAAGTGACAATGGTCCGCCATTTAAGAGTCAAGAGATGGTGCATCATGCAAAACAGTGGGGTTACTTTCATCAAAAGATATCTCCTGAGCAACCAACCAGCAATGGGCTTGCAGAAAATTTTATGCGAATGGTGGTGAAACTAGCTCATACTGCATACATCGAGGGAAAAGACCCAAAGCGAGAAATTTATAAGTATCTGCTCACGTATCGGGCAACACCACACAGCACTACAGGAATCCCACCTGCAGAATTGCTGTTCAATCGACCTGTTCAGACCACCATACCAAAGATGCCACGAAAACATCCCCAGCATAAGCAATTAAAAGCCCGTGATGCCCAGAAGAAGCAAGAGATGAAACAGTACAATGATCAACGTAGGCATGCTCGCAACCACACTATTAAAATAGGGGACAAAGTGCTAGTAAGCCAAAAGAAATCAACAACAAAGCCACCATACAACCCAACGCCAATGACCGTCACTAAAGTTAAAGGTTCCATGGTCACAGCCACTGTTGGGAGAAAGCATATCACAAGGGACGCCTCAAAATTTAAAAGTTTGCCCTCCGGTAGGCAGCTTCATGGCAACATCAAGACAACGCTGCAGGCAAACAACTTACAGGAAGATGCGGAGGCGTATTACACATGGTACACACCTAATACAGACACGGTTGACCAACACCAGCCAGCCGTTGCCCATCCAGAAGAGCAGCCACAAAACGAGCAAGGTGTGATTCCAGAAGGGGAAGGAGAGGAAAGAGAAAGGAAAATGTACGAAGAAGTAGAGCAAGCAATGCAAGAGAACCCAGCAAGAGAACAGAGAAATGCAAATATACAAAGAGAGAGACGGGTTTCACGAAAACCTAAATACTTGCATGATTATGTTACTGACAACTTAGAGGAGAATGAAGGAGGTGCTGTAATGTAAGAGACGATGCGGGGGAGAACGGCCTCTTCGGACTGACCGGGAATGGCAGCAGGTCGTGAGTGACATGAGTTACTAAAACATTGAGTGTTATGTTGTTTATTTCGCTGATGTTGTGTTAAACCTTACCTGTGTTGATTACTTGTGTCTTGGTCTCGCGAAGCGCTGGTTACGGCACATCAATAGCTATGTCGAGTTTTCATAAAACGGTGACTGCGGTGCGACCTCTACGGGAGAGGAAAATTTTAAGTATTTTCCTCCCAAATATTTTCCTCCCCCGAAGAGGTCGCACCGCAGACTAGTTGACTGTAAAATGATGGTGATTACTTCACTCAAAATGAGGAATCTGGGATTCAAAATTTTCTTTTTATCTGGCTTTTCAGATGGTAAAGTAATTTGCTCGATGTTTTTATTTTGAATATTTTCTTTATTTCTCCATACTGTTGTCTTCTTTGTTTCTGAAAAGCCGCGATCTTGGCATTGGTCAAAGTAATCGCGGCTTTTCAGAAACAAGAAAGACAACAGTATCGAGAAATAAAGAGAATATTCAAAACAAAAACATTGAGAAATACTAAATGATAACCAAGAATATATAAACTGATGCCCGTGAGGTTACAAGCCGAAAGATCAATGTATTTTAGTGATTTTTCTCGCTGTCCTATCAGCACTACAAATATAGGTAAATTGAACTTTACAAAAATTTCTTGGTTGCAGAATGACTGAAAAATGGCCCAAAACATCGATAAATTCATACATGACTTCTCGCACAGAATAATGAAGGAAATGCAACTCTTCATGGGTGAGAGACATCCTCTGTACATTAATTGCCATGGGATTGAAAATCTTTCGCATTTGTTTGAAAATCTATGTCTTATAACTCTGGAGGGAGGAAACGCCCATGGCCTATTGTTCGATTTGAATAGAGTCCGTACGATTTGATCAATGTTTTAGACCCTTTTCCGTCATTTTACAACCATGAAAGTTTTATAAAGTTGAATTTACCAATACTTCTAGTGCTGGTGGGACAGCGAGAAAAATCACAAAAATACTTTGATCCCTTGACCCTTAACTTGAATTTGAATGATTCAAATCTGTGTAGTAGTCATGGTGTTATGAATTTTCAAAAGTGGGAACTTTTTTCTGGCTCATCCGGTATTAGTATGAACTTCAGTTTGAAAAATATAAAGATAGAGGAATCTGCTTAAGCTCTAAGCTCTCTTATTGAAATCAATAGGGTATTTTAGCAGCAAGACGCGGGCGTCCTTGAAAACGCAGCTACTTTTTCATGTTTTTAGAGCATTCTAATTTTCCAGCCTTTTCCCTCCCAGAAAGCTGCTCACAGACAGGCAACTTCCCTAAGAATAGTTTGCATTCTTGCATTTCCATCATTTGTGAACATGCTCACATTCCATTTTGCTTCCCTTCTCGACGTCCTATTTTTGCTGTGTGGCCTTCAAAAGTGCACTTTTCAGGTTGTCAGTTTCAGAATAGAACGTACACTAAGTCTCTCGAGACTCGCAAAAGTTTTAAAGTTGATTTCACTTTGTGATTTATATCCTCGAACAAAAGAATTATGGTCGCGTCTTCTTGACACGCGTCTTCTTGCTAAAACAGCCTAATCAATCAATGCAACGCTGTTGCCAAGAATAAGGAAGGGATCGTTCTTAATAGACGATTACGGAAAAGATGGCGGACCTCATTTCACGCAATGCATGATAGGAATATGCCCCCTAGCAACGCATAGCTACCAAAACTTACAACTGTGGCATAAAATCTTGACCAAAGCTACGATAGACTTAGGCCGTCGCAACTTTGTCGTGAAATCTACGCATATTCTTTTGGGAACCTGAAGTACACGAAGTCTTCTAAAGACGGTAGACTTCGCAGATAAAACCTTAACTATCCAAAGGATGCAAATTCTGCAAACAGTAGACTAGAGAGTCGTAAGACTTGGCGGAGAGAAATCCCAAAAGAATGAGACTTCTGAACGAAAGTTAAAGAGTTCGAATGTTGTGTTCGGCCGAGTGAACTGAAGCCATTGCAATACTCTTGTTATGCAAATCTCAAGAGAAGGTGATTTGCAATGTTTCATTCTTTTTTCGAATGTTTTTACAACTTTTTATTCATCTCTGTTTTATTCACCTCTTTTGTTCACTCTCTAATCAGTAATGTAAACAAGGCCAAAAATCTTCTTGATATCTTGATGAAACGATGAAAACAGCAGGCCACTACATCTTGAAATTGTAGGGAAACTGTACTGTACATTATTGTGAGCGACGGCTTAGAAGAGTGTCGACTTCACGATGAAGTTGCGACGGCCTAAATCTATCGTAGCTGTGGTCAAGATTTTATGCCGCAGTTGTAAGTTTTAGTAGCTATGCGTTGCTAGGGGGCATATTCCTATCATGCATTGCGTGAAATGAGGTCCGCCATCTTTTCCGTAATCGTCTATTCATGAATCGGATAGGCACCGAAGAGAAATTAAACATCAAGAATTTTTCACCTTTTGAACAAATCCAAAAAACAATCTCCGAACCTAAATCAAAGTAAAAATAATTTTACCCAACGCTGAGGTAAGTATCTTTGATCTTTAGCAATTTGAACTTTTTTAATCTAACATGCCTATTTCTTACTGCAGTGTTTTCATATCAAGACAAGATAAGGAAATAGTTTCCCTATTTTATCTTGGTTTATCTTATCAACGTTGTTACAGTAAAGCCGGTTTTCCACTAGACGGATTTTTCCGGCTTAACACCGAATCATTTCTTCGTTCAGCAATGCAAAAAGAACCATATCCTCCCTTGGAATTTAAAATTTTTTGTGCTGTCTGTATTAGCAATAAAACAACGAGAATTAATCGCAAAAATTATGAAATAAACTTTTCATCTTGCATAGAATTAGAGTTTCTCGGTAAATCCTTCGTAAAAGTTGGTTTAGATTGGAAAAGACCCAATCGAACAGTTCCAAGGCTCAGGTCCGTTTGCATGAAGAAAGGAGAATAGATATAGCTAAGACTACAAGATTACAGTACAGATTTGACGGGACACTTCATCGTTCATCAGATTACTGGTTATTAACCAGACCCTGTCTGCTTGGACCAAGGACCATAGGGCCAGGACTCATACTGACCAGACCTTGTTGGAATTCCTATTTATCGCTACCGCAAAAGCTCTATTAAGTCACCCTGGGAGGCTTATTTAATTTCATACACTTCAGAGGGAGCTTATTAGAGAGGGGAGCTTATTCACAAAATCATATGACAGGGAGATACACGTTTTTTTTCATAAGAAACTTGGATCAGGCCATAGAGAAGTAAAAAATGTGCAGTCCTCAGTATCTTCAACAAGATACAGTAGACCAAAAACATCCCTGGGAACCACGCAAATTCTTCGAGTAATTTTGGCCTGGTTGCGTGATTTCCCTATATTTCACAAAACAAGCTCGCATCTCTGTATGTACAATATGTGAGATGCGAGCTTGTTTTGTGAAATATAGGGAAATCACGCAACCAGGCCAAAATTACTTGGTTTCCAGGGATGTTTTTGTAAGTATTTCTTGTGGTAAAAGATTTCATCACATACACATTTTTTTTATAAGAAACTGGTTTATAAGAGGCCATAGTACTTAAGTTTCTCAATTAAACATGAAATTTTGTCCATTTTAGTACTAAAAGTTTCTTAATTGGTTTCTTATTTTTTGAATGCATGAATTGTCAATGTGGTCGCTAACACTGCTACAGATATGTTTCTTGATATTTAAAACATCATATAGGAATAAACTGTTATGTTGAAAACACAAATGGTTAGATAATATTGCCCAACAATAAAGGTTCAACGTTCAACGATCTATTTGCAATAAAATTCATGCTTTTAACTTTGAAAAGTTTCTTAGTACTTCTCAGACATAGTACTAGAGTTTCTTAAAATTTTGGCCATCTTAGTACTAATTTCTTATAAACCAGTTTCTTATAAAAAAAATGTGTATGTAATGAGTTCTTTTACCACAAGAAATACTTACAAAAACATCCCTGGAAACCAAGTAATTTTGGCGTGGTTGCGTGATTTCCCTATTCACAAACAAGCTCGCATCTCACATATTGTACATACAGAGATGCGAGCTTGATTTGTGAAATATAGGGAAATCACGCAACCAGGCCAAAATTACTCGAAGAATTTGCGTGGTTTCCAGGGATGTTTTTGGTCTACTGTATCTTGTTGAAGATACTGAGGACTGCCCATTTTTTACTTTTTGTTCCTGAACAAAGAGTGCGCTTTCCTATCAATTATGCATGGATCAATGTAGAATGTGCATACATGTGAGAATTATCAAATTATTATCAAGGAAGGCAGAGCAAAGAAAGTGAAGATATTTGACAAAGTGTGTACTGTAATTATTTGAGTTGTCACATGTTCATTGTTGCTTGTGATGTTGAATTGTCATAGGAACGAATACAAAACAAGGTGGAGGGAACACAGGGTGTCAAACTGGCAGGGACAAGGAAGAAAAGAACATCCAATCCAGTTCCAGGTTGTCCACAGAAAACAGACAACGATAGACAACGACAAAAGAGATCAACAGGAAGTTGGTGAGTATGTTTCATTTATTCCATTCGTTTCAATTCAGAACAGTATTAATTTCATTCTTCACAACAAGCTTTTCCGATATCATCCGACTTCCATGTTGTGGTCGACGATGTCGGATCTGTCGACAAAGTTCCACATTAACTTAGGCCGCCTAAAGCCAACCCCAGAGCAGATTGCCTTGAATATTATCAGGCTAATCACTACTTAATTTTAGGACAATTCTTGACAAATAAAATTCAACCTAAAAGCACACCAGAATTGGATTGTAAGTACATGTGCCAAGAACTCACCTTCTTATTCCAGATTTTCAGCTTTTGCAGCAAGTTGCAGCTCTTCAATACCTTGCAACATGGCGATCATGACGCGGATAATCGACCTACCCGCGCAAGCTATTGTTATTTGTGATTGGCCCCTTTTGTTTTCTTTACCTCAGGTTGAAAATTTGCCGCCAAAAAGTTTGCGAATACTTGTACATTTTTGTGGGGAGCTGCCTATTGATCAAATCACAAAACTGAAGAGATGAGTCAAGAAACTATTTTCTGAGAAAGTAAATCCGACAGATTTTTTACTTCGTTTTCACTTGTTTTAGGGGTGGATCCAGCTCAAAGTTGAGGGAGGGGCACAGGGCAGCCTACGGATAGGGCACCCAAAGCCCCAAAGTATGATTGAAAGTAAGCACGCCAAAGGTGCACAAACATTTTTGGCCTTCTTATTCAGAAAATTCTTTGGTTTTTCTACATTAACATCATGATTTGTACACTTGCCCCAAATTCTGATGAAAACAATTTTAAAAAATAGTGTCTTTGGGCACACTGAGGGGCACACAACTCACCAAAAAAGGAGGCACCAAGCTGACTTTCCTTTGCAAAGGGGGCCCCTGCCCTTGCCCCCCTTTCATCCGCCACTGACTTGTTTCCTGTAGCAATGGCATAACAGAGACAGTTGGGGCACAGGAAACCCATATTACAGATTATTAGAAAAATATTTTGTTCAAGAAATAAGTTTCCTTTCTTTAACATATCATTGTATGTTGTTCTCCTTTTGTTTACATTCACAGCCAATCTGTGTTATTTTTGTCAAACAAAGAATTTTGAGAGGAGCATGATTTTGGCTTGAAGGAGCTTGAAATGAGTATGTTGACACAATTTTGGCCAGTTTGCACATATGATTAGAGCTTGATCAAGCTTGACAGGAGCGGATCCAGACAGGGTTTACAGGTTTCAAAAACCCGGTCAGATTATTCGAGAAAAGCTACCCTCAACGAAAACGTGATTCACTCCTTTTGAACCGCAAAGAAATGTTCACTTGAAAGCAATGACTGCGATTGTCTTCCAGATGATTGCTTAGGCTATTGCGGTGGCGCTTCTTATCGATGTGAAGCTCTTGTGCTTTGAACAAAAAAGCAAATATCTGTTTCCTGTTGAACAAATGGTGGTGAACAGGCTTTTGTTTTGCCCTTTGATTTTTGGCATGGAAACAAAAGCAGCGGGAAAATATCAGTCATCTCATCAACAAAGGAGGATTTATCTGTTTGCGTCATAATCTGTGCAGGACTGGATTGCACCACTATTATTGCACAACTGAATCCATTCACAAAAGTCTGAAACCTCTTGTTGACGAGTCCGAAACCAGTCACCACATTGTTCTCTCTGTCGTAAGGGAGTCCGAAACCTGTCATAAAAAGTCGCAACCCAGTCAGAAAAAGTCGGAAACCTGTGTAAATTGCGTAATACTCTCAAACAGTTGGTTATGGTGGTTGTGATGCGTGATGTGTGATATCTTCGATGTTTCCCCGCCAAACACAGTGGAATGAAGGGGATGGTGAGTAAGTACGATGTGATCTTGCTTCGCGATGTCGAAAATCTTTGAAAATCAGGGAGGTTCTTGAACGAAAGGTTTAGGGGAAGAGAGAAAGATGGGGAAAGATGTGCAGGCCTAGGTAACAGACCTTGAATGCTTGTTCCATGTGCAGCGATGGAAATCACACCGCGATATCATTCGATTTGAATGAATATATTGAGACAAGGTGTTTCCATATTGAAAAGGGCGTTTCCTTTAGGAAAAAGGGCGTGGCCCAAAAGGAAAAGGGCGTGGCCCAAAAGGAAAAGGGCGTGGCCCGAAAAATTTTCCGGGGGCTTCGCCCCCGGACCCCCAATGAACCCTGTCACCAAACTTCCTGGATCCGCGCCTGCTTGACAATAATCAGATGCTAATATACTACAGTCAAGTTTGCTGCAAGCTAGCTCAAGTGGCGCATAATTCTTACTCAAATTATGCTCTCAAACATACCCAAGCCATACTCAAAACAAGTTAGTATCAAGCTTGAAGCATGCTCCAAACATGCTAAATATTTTTTACTAAGAGTGCTATGTAAATGTACAGCATTAATTCAGACTATCCCAGAAAATCACAGGTTCTTTCATGTGGGTTTCTACTGTACTCCAGTTTCTCTGTACTGCCCCCACTCTGCAACCAGTAGTGATGATTTATTGTGAAGTATATATTACTTAGTTCTTAAAATTATAGAAAATCCCAAAATCACATTGTAATGCATATCTTTGAAAATAAGGGGGGGGCTTTGTCCCATGCTAAGCTTGAGATATTTGTGTGCTGAGCCGTAACAGAGCAGCTCAAGGCCCTTACTACCTTGCAGGGGCCCCTTGAAGCAGTAGGTACAGTAAGAAAGGTGTCCAAATTTCCTAAATCAAGCCGGTGTCTTTATTGGCAAAATCACTATGAAGGGAAGCACAAGGCTTCAAAACCTTGAGCTTTTGGATGTTTTGAACTGGGTACTAGGGGCATGTTTTTGGCCTAAGAAACACATTAGAGGGGGTAAATGCAAGCAAAGAGAGCCAAATTTTTAGTCCAAGGTATCTTGTGTAACTTTCATTTAGCCACGCTCTTTAGGTTATTGGAAAATGTTTCTCTCATAGATCATTTCACCTTTGAATAGAGAAAGGATTGTGCTTGATGATAGATCTTTTGTCAAGTAATATGCTAAAAGCACTATGCTCCTCAGAAGATAGAAAAGTGTTTTGACAAGTTTGCAATTTTACAGCATTTTTCAATATCCTAAACTTGCGTTCAGTTCATGCCAGAGTGGTGCTCAATTTACTAGAGGTCTTGCTGTCTCTTTTGGAGGCCCTAAAGTATTTAGTGTAAGTCAACAGTCTGTTTCTCCAAAGTTAAGTTAGTAATCACTTTGGTGAAAATCGTAGGGGCCCCTTTGGAGCCCCTACAGCTTGGGGGCTTTTAGGAGTTGCTCTAACCCCAACCACCATGCGTTACGCCACTGTCTGTGTGGTTCCTGATCACAACTTTTTTTTGATAAGTTTCCTCCAAAGGTGTCCGTCATATTTGTATGTAGATTCTTGATGCTGTATGAATTTCATCAAAATCTTGGACTCAGACTTGTCCTAGATTTTCACTTTTGGGCTTGATTCCTTGGCCCACCCTGTACACACCCCCCCAAGTAACGACCCAGCCAAAACATTGCCCCGCCAAAGTTGAAGGAGGACCCGCTAAGAACATTTGTTTCCCCGCCAAGGTTTGATTCTAAATACTTTCTCCGTCTTGTTTTTGTTGTTTCCCCATATAGAAATTTTTGTTTCCCCGTCAAAATTATGCAAGTCGTATCACGTGTACAGAGAATAGCCTAAAATTTCATTTCCCCGTCACGATATTTCTAACCCCTGCTGAAAAGGGGGAAGAAAGAGCACGCAGAATGAAAGGGAGGAAAGAAGGAACGGAAGGAAAAAAGGAAAGAAAAGTGGAAGAACAAAAGATGGAAATGGAAAAGAAGATGTGAGAAGATTGGGATATAAAGAGAAGATTAAGTAATGAAGAAAAGAAAAATGAAAAGGACGGAAGGCAATGTTTGGGTTATGCTCTTTTCTTTTACAAGTCCAGTTTCTGCTGGACTATTGCATTTACTGTACACAATATCAGGAACGAGGAGAGGGGGAAAGGGGGGTCAGAAACCTGGGGCCCATACCTATAAGGGGCCCATAAATAATAACTGAGGTTTTTCGAAATAAGGCTCAAGTGCGGGTCTCTAGACCACGGCACGGGGGTGGGGGGTCCTCAGCTAAATTTTGGTTAGGGGGGTGCCACCCACAGTTTCAAAATGTAACCGTTGGCTAGACCAATTTTTGTGAAAATAATACCCTTGGCTAGACTAATTTTTCCTTCAGAAGTGCTCTGAATTGGCATTTTCTAGGCAAAACTGGCCAAATTTTTGCATTTGCTCGACCAAAATTCCAAAAAAGTTGGGTTTTTTTACCAAAATTACCGAATTTTAACATCTCTTTGACCAAATTCCCTAAAAGCATACCCTTGCCTAGACTTAATTCGACTAAGATTGCCAAAAAGTGCACCCTTGGCTAGACCAGAAGTCCGAAAAAGTATACCCTCGCGGGCGGCACATCCCCAGGTACCTGTACTATGGAAGAACCCCCCCCCTCCCGTGGACCACGGCCAGTGCTAATAGGGGGCCCATCCATCAATATTTTCTCAGTTGTCATAATGCTTCAAAAATCAAGAAGAGACTGAAAACAACAGTTCCAACGAAGTTAAATACATCTTCTAAACCATTGAACTTTACCAGATGAGCTAGAAAAATTCCTGAACATTCATAAGACCAAGAATGTTGAACGGATTAGAACGGCTCAGATTCTTGTTGAAAGATGAAAGACGAACAAATTTTATTGATTTTTTCAACGTTCTTGTGAGCACTGAAAATATAGGAAAATTCGACTTCACTGACATTTTGGTTGCAAAGTGCTTGATAGGAGCCAAATACATTTGATCAAATCGCAAGGAATCTCCTCACACGGAAAAATACGCAAGGGCATTTCACCTCTTTTAGGTGTGATAAGAGACAAATTTTCGAACAACTATTGGAGATTTTCAAAGCCATGGCAAACATGCGCAGAACTGAACATTGTACATTCTTCGTTGTTCTGTACGAGGAGCTTCTTTGTGATTTCATCAAGTGCTTTGGGCCAATTTTCAGGCATTTCGCAATCATGAATTTTCGTTGAGTAAATTTATCTATGTTTCCAGAGCTCGTAAATACGCAAGGAAACTACAAAAGTACTGCAATATCTCGGCTCTCAAGCAAAAGTCGATTCTTTCTAATCGATCAATTTTCAGCTTTTGATGTTTGAAAATTTGAAGAATCCCAAAAAAAGATGCCCATACAGATTGTTGTTCACTAACTGTTAATTGTTATTATATAATGATTCTTATGCATGACGAGTAGCTTGTTGTATGATTTTACGATTGTATCTAGAAGTGGAAATAGTGACCAGAGCGATTCTAGCAACCTTACTTTTAAAAATTTTCCCGGGGGAGCATGCCCCCGGACCCCCCTAGGTTGGTGCGCCCTTGCCGCACGGGTACGCCTTCCGCGTACCTTTCAGAACTCATTTGACAAGGGGCCCCATGCTGCATTCTGACCCAGGCCCGACAAATTCTCTCTGCGGCCCTGCACAATATTGCCATTCATGTTGACAAATTAGTCACAGCTAGTAATTGATTGCCTATGGTACGATTAAAAAGTGATAGATTGTAAGACGTTCAAGCCGATGACGAACGACTATTCTGAGTGACTATGAAAATGAACGCTTCCTAAGAAAACTATATATATAGATATATTCTCATAAGCTCCTTCACAATGCGAATTAAAGTAGATATAAAAACTCATAAAAAACACATTCTTTAAACGTTTCGGCGAAAGCCTTCATCAGTAAACTTACTGATATATAGATATATATATATATCAGTAAGTTATATAGATATATATAGATATATATGTATCGATATATATATAATATAAACTCAAAAAATACAACTTCGTGTAAACGTTTCGGCGTAAGCCTTCATCAGTGACTGTTCATAATCAAACCGAGCAATACATATGTGTAATGTGTGTGTGTAATTTTATTTCAATTCGATTATTTACAGTAGCTAACAATATATACACTTAGGATATAAATATATACAAGTCAACTAATCCAAATCGAATTTACAAAAACAAAAGCTATAAACAAAATAAATTTTCAAATATACACAACCAATTGAAACTGATTTGGTAGTCATTTGCAGGCACTACATTTGCAATTGGGACCATTCCATTGTTTTATCAAATCCTTAAAACTTTTCAAATTTTCTGCTGACTTTATTCTGTCTGGTAATCCGTTCCAAATCTGCGGCGCAATAGACGTCAGGCTATTGGACCCAAATGTTGTTTGGTTTGGCCTAACATGAGCTAAGTTATTGGGATTTCTTAATGAATAATTTGAAGACCGCAATTTAAAAATGTTCTGCATAAAAGGTGGGTTTAAATGTTTCACTGTTTTGAATATCTCTATGCAAAGAGTTCTTTGGCGAGCAACAAGCATCGTGCCTTTATCTGACTTCAAGAGCAAGTCACTATACGAACTGGTATGATCATTGTAGAGAAATCGTAGTGCACGTTCTTGTAACTGTTCAATTTTCTGCAATGATTTTGCAGATGAAAAATACCACACAAGGGGACAGTAGTTAAAATTAGAGTATACAAAGCTCTGAACGAGAATCTTTTTCTCCTTGAAGCCAATGAAATTTTTTAATCTTTTAAGAACATTCAATTGTGTTGCAGCTTTTTTGCAAAGAATTGAAATATGCGGGTCGAAATCAAGTCTATAATCTAACGTAACGCCTAAAAGTTTAACGGTCTCCTCAGATTTGATCATCTTGCCATTAATGTTAATTGGCTCCCCACTAGTATTCGTTTGATTTTTCCTGAGCAATATAGCATGGAATTTTTCAGGGTTGGCAATCATTTCATTGTTTTCTAACCATGATAAAGCCACTTCTGTTTCTTTTTCCAAAGTTTTTACAAGATCCGGCATGCTTTCAGAAAAATAAGCAAGTGTATTGTCATCAGCATAATTATGGAGCGTTGCCTGCTTCATGAAAAGAAACAGGTCATTTATGTAAAAATTGAAAAGGATGGGTCCCAATACAGAGCCCTGGGGTACACCAGATATAACCTCTTGAAAGGAACTATACGTATTATTTATCCGGACACATTGTTTTCGTCTTTTAAGATAAGAATAGATAAGGACTAATGCATCTTCATCAAATCCATATGCATGTAATTTGGCAATAAGCAAGTCATGTGGGATACAGTCGAAAGCTTTAGAAAGATCCATAAGGATCGCACCTACGAGATAGTCGTTATCTAGTTTAGATCTCCAATCTTCTATTAAACGTATCAGGACGTGTTGGGTTCCATATTTTTGTCTGTAGGCCGCAATAAAAACAGAAAGCGTTTTGTCTAAATGTTGAGTGAGTTGCTGCTTTAAGACTTTTTCGTATATCTTCGAAAAGATATTAAGAACACTAACTGGGCGAAAGTTCCTTTCTACTGTACGATCTGACTCCCCCTTATCTAAAGGGCAAACTGCCGCTTTTTTTGCATCGTTTGGAAAGCGAGAATTACGAATGCTACAGTTTATTGCCATGGTTAGAGTATTTGTAAGTTCATTTGCTGCTAGAGAGACAAGCTTTGGGGGTATTTTATCTTCACCAGTAGATTTCTTACCGTGCAAGGATTTTAATAGTTTTGCAACTTCTTGATTGCCTACCTCCTGAAAAGTGAAGGTATTCAGTAATTGCTCTGGGTTTTGAATGATAGCGAGCACACTAGAGTGGTTTTTATACTTATCTAGAATCAATCGAACAATTTGACGGTCATCAGATGATCCAATATCTTTAGCAAGACTAATAGGCTTCTTACCACTGGATTTCTCTACTATATTTACATAATGGTCATTGAATATCTCTGTTAATTCCTTGTCATCAGTTACAATGGTCTCATTTTTTACAAGAGAAATATCGCTACTCGTGAGTCCCCCTTTATTTGAAAGAAAGGGTTTAACAAGATCCCAAAATTCTTTATTAGACATTGTGCCATTTTTAGTTGCTTCTTTAAAGTAGCTCTTGATAGCCTTCTTTCTTATGGAGACACATTTATTTCGTTGCTTTTTGAACTTAGTTCTGTTTTCTGCGGTAGGGTTTTTATTTAGCCTTTTTTTGAGCCTTGATCTGGTATAGATTGCTTTTTGCAATTGCTGATTCATGAAAGGGGCAGTATTTCCCCTTTGAACTTTAGTTTTTAAAGGAGCATGCTTATCTACAAGTTCTCGGAAAGCAGATGAAAGATTCCTGTATGCCAAATCTGCATCCTTTACATCAGCTTTAAAGACAATATTCGTTACATCTTGAAGAAACTTTTCAGGGTCGAATTTCTTATAGCTACGATACCTGATCATTTTAGGTTTGAGACGGGGAATGTGTGTTTTCATTAAAGTTAAGACAAGCCCATGAAAGTCGCTTAAACCAGTTTCAAAAACAGTGGTATTTTGAAAACATCTCGGTTTATTCGTGAGCATAACATCTATGGACGTACTATGATTTTTTGTGAAACATGTCTTATCATTTACCAAATTGGACAGTCCAAAAACATCGCAGAAAGAGCTTAACCTAGTATATCCGGGATGCTGAATGTCATGAGTGTCAATGTTTATGTCACCCATAATCATAACATTGTCATATTTGTCCATGGCTGAATTTAAGGAGGAAGACAGTTCTCTAAAAAATAGTTCCAGATTGGAAGCATCTGGGGGTCGGTAAATGCTGAAAATAGCCCACCTCTTTTTGCAAACCATCAGATCAGAACAAATGATCTCGATGTTGGGACTCTCAAAAGACGAAACTCTATTGCAAACAACGCCTTTCCTGACAAATTGCATCAGCCCCCCACCAAATTCATTCCTATCACGACGAATTGGTTTTTGGTAGTTATTTACTAGAAAGATCTCAGTTTTGAAATCTGAGTTTAGCTTTGTTTCCTCTATCACCAATATATCAGGCAAGCATTTTTCCATCACTAATTTCAAATCAGTTATTTTGTTTCGAAGACTATTTATATTTAAAAAACCAATTAAAGGATTGCTTTGATATTTTGTTCTCAGCTTGAAAATCTCCCCAATATCACTCGAAATATTTTCTTGCATGGATTTGACTGAAGATACAGAAAAAGAAGATTCACTTGGAACATTGGAAGCATTTGAAGTAGAGGAAGATAAAGAGTGTTGGTCATGTGACCTATAACCTGAGCAAGGGCTCATTATCGAAGACCCATTTGTTTTTGAAAATTCATCATTGCAGCTCTTTTCTAAGGAGTCTGGTGAATTTCCAAGGCCTGTTGGGCATGTTATTGTTTGAGACATTTTCGGAGATCTTTCTGTATAAGTAGGTGATTGTACTGATATCTGGTCTACTTCTTCATCTAGCGTAAATAATTGAAATTTATGTTTGTAAGATGGTCTACAATTTTGGATTGAAGAATCTAAATTGTCCTCATCACTTATCTGTCTTTTTTCTAGTCAAACAGTGGAATTTATGAAATCGATAAAATTACCTGCTAGTAAGTTGTTTCCATTGTAATTTAGGTGAAGACCCCATTTGTTCAAATGTTGCGCTTTAATATTGTCTTGAGTTATAAAATCTATTCCATGATTTTCGAGGGATTCTCTTACAAGGCGATTGACTTCCTTTCTTTTGACTTCTAGGTTGTGCGAGTCGGCTCTGTGAACTATGCTTGATACTGCAACCTTGTCAACTCTTTCATTTACTGTCAGTGCTAGATCTACGAGTTTGTTTGCAATTCGGTCTGGCTCCTCGTCACGAAGGTTGTTCGTTGTGCGAGTCGGCTCTGTGATATCAATCCTAAAACATTCTAACAATGCAAACAATAGCCCAAAAGGAGATCCTACCTATTACAATGTGTGAGACCAAAGGTGCTAAAATTACGGTAACCGGTGTGGCAGCGGAAAAGATGAAAGAAAGCGCAGAATAAAGAACCGCTAGAGTCGGCGTCTGTGTCTGTCTCACCGAAGCTGAAAAAAATCGTCTGTTATAACAAAACAAACAATAAAAGATCCAAGGGCGGATTGGCAGAGCAGAAAACCCTAAAAAAACAGCGTGTGTCCCTAACGAAAAGCTGAGCGCAAAAAGTCAAAACAACACAACAACCAAAATGTAAAAAAAAATGAAACCTATGTATCAACCTGCCTAGTATTTAAACCCTTAGGGGCAAAGCAATCCAGCCGATATTGCCAGAAGCTTTCCCGCATCCTATTTCCCCCGTTAGCCTATCGATTATCTTTACGCTAATATCCTTCAGAAACCCCTGGTGGCCTTCTTCAGTAAAATGTCTGAAGAATTCCGCCTGGGGTACTGAGGCCCCCGAACTAAACTTACGACTGCACGCCTTGTAATTATTAAACCTAAACCTAAGGAAGAGAGGTTGTTGGAAGCTTCACCTTACAAGCCCCTCATCTGGATGAGATTCATCGATGATGTTTTCTTTATCTGGATGCACGGGGAAGAGGAGTTGGAGTCTTTCATCAATTATCTCAACAGTAGCCACGAAACCATTAAGTTTACTAGCGGGGGGAGTCCTTTCGACAGACTTGTTTTGCAAGCCTACTGATACACATCAGTACTTGCATAAGAAGTCTTGTCACCCCTGGCATACCAAGAAGGCGATCCCCTATGGTCAGGCACTTAGGTTTCGTAGGATATGTTCGGAGGATCGCCAATTTCAGGAAAGAGTAGGCGAGCTAGCTGGATGGCTTAAGGACAGGGGCTACGAAGAGTCTCTAGTTAATGAACAAATAGATAGGGTACGTAGGTTGGATAGGGCAACTCTTCTAGCAAATTCGGGAAATAGGACCGATACCCAAGGGAGGGGGGAAAGGGTACCACTTGTAGCAACATACCATCCAGCACTCAATAGTTTGGGCAAGGTGGCAAGGAGACTCCATCCTATGCTCACAAATTCGGAGGAGCATAGGGAAGTGTTTCCTGAGCCACCTTTGATAGCATTTAGCATAGTCACAAGAGAGATCCATAGTCTGGAAGCTTAAACAATCACCCATTGTTTGGCTGTTGTGTTCACGCGCTGATGTTGAAACGCGCTATCACGTGACCGTGAGAGTGCATCGATTCACAACATGCGAGAAGATCCTCGTAGTTACAGCGAAGGTTTTCCGTCTCGTCGTCTCTTTCGATGCATGTTTTGGTTTAGCTGACAAGGATTTGTTGGAGCAAGATGAAACTATCAATTCTGAAGTAGATGATGGTGTGTTTGAGGTATATTTTGATTTAATTTCTTTCCGCTTTCTTTCAAAATCGCACGACAGTTCATTGATGATGGAAGTGACTAAAATTAGGCCTTGCTTAGTTTATCGCCAGGAAACTTGTTCTGTTTTACGTCTAAAACCAGATTACACCGGGAACAAATTTGTTATTTCTTATCATTAAATAGCGACTATTACTCTACTCATGTAATATGTGTGTCCAACTCTCGCTTTAGGTTGAAGATGAACAAGAAAAGGACGCATTTTCGTGCCCGATGATACCCTACGAATACCAAGTTCGAGAAGCCCGAGGATGTTGGCGAAGATACTGCAAGAAGATATAACAGCAAAGATCCAAAAGCAGGTTAGTCCTGCACCCATTGCAGTTCAAAGGAATGATTGCTAACTCAGTTGCAAAACTGACTGACGGCGGAGAAATGTTATCAAACTGCGCTGCTAAAAGAAGAGCCTTGAGATTACAAGAACATGGATGGTGTGTTTTCTATGCACAAGAACACTGTACATTTGTCATCCAAGCATATAATAGAAGCAGCGAAACGTTTTCAATATTTTATAAATTTTTTTGTTGAGGAAGGAGGATTCCAAAGATTGAGCAAAGATTGAGTTCAGTCATTGGAATGTAGCTGGCAATTCATGTTTTGCCCTATTTATATCAAGCCCAGGCAAATTCAACTTTGCTAGCAAGCAAAATTTCCAATATACTGTAGCAAGTCTAGCAGAGGAGGCTTGTGGCAAAGTAACTGATAGCAATTGTCATCTCAATTGTCTCTAATATTTTGAAATGTTTCTTTTTGAAAAATCTTTTTGCCCCAAATTGAAGAACTGATAAAAAGCTGAGCAGTGGAGATATGGTAGCACAACTTCTTCAAAATTGTGAAATTTTGACTTATTTTCAAAACAACTTAACATGGCAGAGCAGTTGCAACAATTATTTACTCTACACAGTATATCAGGCTCAGAGCTTTTTCACACAGGATGCTTGACATGGGAAAATAGTTGACAACAATCAAATGGGAGTGAACCCAGCTTTATTGTATGAAAACATCCATTTTTCTTAAGAAGCTGTGTAGTTTCTCATAGAGAATTAAGAAACCCTACCAGAAATGATCAGAGGTCTTATCAGAGTTAAGAAACTTTTCAGTTTTTGGCTCTGAGTTACAAGATATTTCAAATGAAAAGTGTATTACCAAAGTAAATTATACTACAGAAGCATTGATTTTTGTCTTTATAATTTGACTCTTCTAATTTTTCAAGCTCACAAAAATTAGTCAATCAAAACAAAGAATTTGAGGCTTGAAGAAGAAATATCAAGTGTTGCCTTATTCTGGGATCTGTTGTAGGCAGCTGGGGAGGGAGCGGGTTCAATGATTTTTCATGCATGTGTGCCCAGTTCCTGCTCTTTCCTTCAGAGTTTCTTAAAATTATAAAACTCTGACGGAATTTAGAACTGGTCCTAACAAAGCAGAAACTGGGCAGGCATGTATGAAAAGTAATATAGGGCCCCCTAGCTGACTGCAACAGATCCCAACATAAGGCAACTCTTGATAATTCTTCTTTAGGCCTCAATTTCTTGGTTTATCATTTCAAAGAGCTTATGTACCCAAATACTTCAATAAAAGTCAGACTGCCATAGGACATAATTCCATCCAGTCTTTGCTCTGTCAGCCCAGACTTAAAAGCAACTGTCTTCTTTACATTTGACATGTGACTGTGTTGGATTTGCAACATTTTCTTCTTTGCAATGGAATCATCTGTTGATCATAGCTCTTTCCTCAGGCTGCAGCTAAAACACAACACAAACATTTTAAAAAACAAAATCTAAAAGTTTCCATCCCATTGGAAACTTACAAATGAGAATTGTTTGTACTGAGCATAATATAGATACCACCTTTCTTTTAATGTAAGATAGTGAAGGTGAACTTGTGTTTTTGCACTGAGGGCTGGGATTGCAGAAATAGGGAAGACCCAAGTCCAAGGTCCCTTGTCATGATGCTCAACTTGTGGGGCTGTTCCTGGGATCCGACTCTGTCTGCCTGACTGTTCTGGCTCCAAAGTCAGAGGATTACACCACTGTGCCACCACTATGGTGCCACAACACCTTCAGATTAAGATACTGAACTGGCATTGATTGTTTTGTAAGATTTTTAAGGAATGGAGCCCTCAAAGGTTCTTAACTTTTTCTCAGGCATTTCATCATATTCTTGATGTTTTTATCCTGTGCCCTTGTGAACTTTGAACATTTGACAAAAACTTTTAAGACCTTGTGCCAGCTGTAATACATCACTTGACAAGGCTTCCCAAATAATACAATGATAGAAAAACCAGTCAAAATGAATTGAAAATCTCTTTTGATTTCCTTGAATGAGAAAAATTTTGTGTCATAGTTTTGTCCAGTTTTTCAATTACACCCAGAGCTGGGTTTCTAGATGAAGAGTTTCCTGCAGAATCAAAAAAGATAAAATTACTCACCTTGTTGAGTTGTGATTGACTTTCCAGCATATTCAGAGTTGATACTGCTTCTGGCATTAATGTCCTTTGATCTGAATCTAGAATAAATCCAGAAAATAATAAGTTGCACTCAGTGATAAATATTAGACAGTCACGCACAAGCATGAAGGTCAGGTGGTCAGCTTGTTCAGTAGGCCATTGTAGGCCTAAGCACACAACAGAGTGCTTCGAATTCTTCATAAAAAAAGTAAGTGAATTAAATCAAATTCCAGGCATATTAATCTTAGCATAATTAGGTTGTCTAAAAGATCTTAATTTCAACACTTACAAAGTATTATTTTGTCTGCTTCGTGACGTTCTCTTGAATATAAACACGGCTTTTGGATCTCTGTTTTCTCGAATTTTCGGAAACGTGGGTCCGTCATGATGTAGCTTCTAACGCCGATTGGAGTTGAATTCATCCGACTTGCAGGCAGTTTAACAGTAGATATTGTCTTTAATCTAGTGCTTCTCAAAGTAAAACAGTCATATATTAAACAGTTAGCTCATTGAAGTCATAAAACCACAATTTTCTGATCGTATCCTGCAGCGTGAGTACCTTCCGCCATATGTTTTGCACCTTCGCAAAAATTTGATGCACCTTCAAGTAGACTGGGCACTAAAAAAAGGTGCACAAAAAGATAAAACAATAGCGTATTGTTAGCTTCCAGACTATAGCTTTCTCTTGTGACTATGCATTTAGGAGATGTAAGAACCTTAAGGACATACTTGTTAGGGCTAGGCTGAATAATGAGGGAAATGGGGGGACTGGTAAGAAGGGATGTTCTCGTTGTGGTAAATCTCGTTGTCAAGTGTGTAATGTCATGAGTAATAGTGAGCATTTTCATTCGAACATAGATAGCCGGGAATATAGGATAAATTATTCGTTTAATTGTGACTCGTCAAATGTTGTGTATTTGTTGGAATGTACTGTTTGTGGTGTACAATATGTCGGTAGCACCTGCACGCCTTTCTTAGGTTTAATAATTACAAGGCGTGCAGTCGTAAGTTTAGTTCGGGGGCCTCAGTACCCCAGGCGGAATTCTTCAGACATTTTACTGAAGAAGGCCACCAGGGGTTTCTGAAGGATATTAGCGTAAAGATAATCGATAGGCTAACGGGGGGAAATAGGATGCGGGAAAGCTTCTGGCAATATCGGCTGGATTGCTTTGCCCCTAAGGGTTTAAATACTAGGCAGGTTGATACATAGGTTTCATTTTTTTTTTACATTTTGGTTGTTGTGTTGTTTTTACTTTTTGCGCTCAGCTTTTCGTTAGGGACACACGCTGTTTTTTTAGGGTTTTCTGCTCTGCCAATCCGCCCTTGGATCTTTTATTGTTTGTTTTGTTATAACAGACGATTTTTTTCAGCTTCGGTGAGACAGACACAGACGCCGACTCTAGCGGTTCTTTATTCTGCGCTTTCTTTCATCTTTTCCGCTGCCACACCGGTTACCGTAATTTTAGCACCTTTGGTCTCACACATTGTAATAGGTAGGATCTCCTTTTGGGCTATTGTTTGTATTGTTAGAATGTTTTAGGATTGATATGTATTGCTCGGTTTGATTATGAACAGTCACTGATGAAGGCTTACGCCGAAACGTTTACACGAAGTTGTATTTTTTGAGTTTATATTAATTTCTTAATACAGTCTAATGAAGGAGCTTAGGAGAATATATAGATATATATATAGATATTTTCTTGAGAATCTATATTTACTTTATTACATATTGCGAATGAGCGTATGAGAATATATATATATAAAGCCGAAAGCAACCCATTAGGTGCTAAAATCGAGAAAATTAAGACGTGCCACGGTAGCCTAATGGTTAAGGCGCTTGCCCGGAAAGCAGGAGATCCGTGGTTCGATTCCCGGCTGTGGCGCGTTTTAATTTTCTCGATTTTCCTGAGAATTTAAAAAAAAAATTGTTTCCGTTTGCACCGAAAAAAGGAGAAATCCTGGTTGCTCGCTAGCTGTTGAATATTTATATATTATATTATATTATATATATATTCTCATAAGCTCATGCGCAATATGTAATAAAGTAAATATAGATTCTCAAGAAAAACACATTCATTAAACGTTTCGGCCGAAGCCTTCATCAGTATGACTATTCAAAATTAGACGGAGCGTACATATAGATTCAGAAATTAAAAAAACAATACAAGACAATAGCCTAAGCGGGATCCTATTAATTACAATGCGTATTTAAAATGTGTAAAGTAGCGGGTAATGACAAAAGCGGCAGGAGAACACCTTAAGAAAGATCAGAGAAAGCGCAGAGTAAAGAACCGCTAGAGTCGGTGGCTGTGTATGTCTCGCAGGAGCCAGAAGAAATATCTGTTAGAACAAAACCAACAAAATAAAGATCCAAGAGCGGATGGGCAGAAAGAGATCCCTAAAAAATAGCGTGTGTCCTTAACGAAGAGCTGAGCGCAAAATTCAAAACAACACAACAACCAAAATGTAAATAAAAATGAAATCTATGTATCAACCTGCCTAGTGTTCAAGCCCTTAGGGGCAAAGCAATCCAGCCGATATTGCCAGAAGCTTTCCCACATCCTATTTCCCCCCGTTAGCCTATCGATAATCTTAACACTGATATCCTTCAGAAACCCATGGTGGCCTTCTTCAGTAAAATGCCTGAAGAATTCCACCTGGGGAACTGAGGCCCCCAAATTAAACTTACGACTGCACGCCTTATAATTATTAAACCTAAGCCTAAAAGGCGTGCAGGTGCTACCAACATATTGTACACCACAAACAGTACATTCCAACATAGTCATGATTCCAACAAATACACAACATTTGACGAGTCACAATTAAACGAATAATTTATCCTATATTCCCGGCTATCTATGTTCGAATGAAAATGCTCGCTATTGCTCATGACATTACAGACTTGACAACGAGATTTACCACAACGAGAACATCCCTTCTTATCAGTCCCCCCATTTCCCTTATTACTCAGCCTAGCCCTAACAAGTATATCCTTAAGGTTCTTACATCTCCTTAATGCTATCAAAGGTGGCTCAGGAAACACCTTCCTATGCTCCACAGAATTCGTGAGCATAGGATGGAGTCTTCTGGCCACCTTCCCCAAACTATTGAGCGCTGGATGATACGTCGCAACAAGTGGAACCCTTTCCCCCCTCCCTTGGTCATTGGTCCTATTTCCCGAATTCGCTAGAAGAGTTTCCCTATCCAACCTACGTACCCTATCTATTTGCTCATTAACTAAAGACTCTTCGTAGCCCCTGTCCTTAAGCCATCCAGCTAACTCTCCTACCCTCTCCTGAAACTGGCGATCCTCTGAACATATCCTACGAAACCTAAGAGCCTGACCATAGGGGATCGCCTTATTCGTATGCCAGGGGTGACAAGACTTCTTATGCAAGTACTGATGTGTATCAGTTGACTTGCAGAACAAGTCTGTCGAAAGGACTCCCCCTTCCCCCACGCTAACCTGAACATCTAAGAAACTAATACTAATAGTATTAGTTTCTTAGATGTTCAGGTTAGCGTGGGGGAAGGCCCGGGGCCGACAAATTCTCTCCGCGGCCCTGCACAATATTGCCATTCATGTTGACAAATTAGTCACAGCTAGTAATTGATTGCCTATGGTACGATTAAGAAGTGATGGATTGTAAGACGTTCAAGCCGATGACGAACGACTATTCTGAGTGACTATGAAAATGAACGCTTCCTAAGAAAACTATATATATATTTGTATACTTGTTAGGGCTAGGCTGAGTAATGAGGGAAATGGGGGGACTGATAAGAAGGGATGTTCTCGTTGTGGTAAATCTCGTTGTCAAGTCTGTAATGTCATGAGCAATAGTGAGCATTTTCATTCGAACATAGATAGCCGGGAATATAGGATAAATTATTCGTTTAATTGTGACTCGTCAAATGTTGTGTATTTGTTGGAATGTACTGTTTGTGGTGTACAATATGTTGGTAGCACCTGCACACCTTTTAGGCTTAGGTTTAATAATTATAAGGCGTGCAGTCGTAAGTTTAATTTGGGGGCCTCAGTTCCCCAGGTGGAATTCTTCAGGCATTCGAATGTGTATTCTCAAAAGCTCATGCGCAATATGTAATAAAGTAAATATAGATTCTCAAGAAAAACACATTCATTAAACGTTTAGGGCTAGGCTGTTACAGCCTAGGCTAGGCTGTTACCACAACGAGAACATCCCTTCTTATCAGTCCCTCCAACGTATATATGTGTGTGTTTGTGTGTTGTACAATATGTTGTACATATATAATATACAGGGTGTCTCAAAAAATTGTTCGACGTTTGATTAAATATTAAAAGATAAGGACAAGATGAACATGCTCATGGAAAGATAACCTTGTTCCTAAGATTATGAAATAATTTTAGAGACTAAAATCGTGCAAATCGGTTGAAAATTCACTGAGTTAAGAGCTCTCAAAGGCCGGAAATATGCGATAGCTGAAACCAGAGACCCCCCTGATTACTTGCATTGCAAAAGGCTCGAAGACGGAGGTAAGAGGATCTTATCTAATGTCAAACCTCTCGTTGATATCAGAGCAAACCAAATAGGACTTCTAAAGTAAATTATTTCTTTCGATCATTCTGAAAATTTCCTAACATTGCGTAAGTCCAAAAACAATGGTTCAAAACATAATCGGCGACAGACTGAATCTGTTTCCTCAAAGCATCCATATGCTTGACAGTTAGGTTATCAAACACCTGTTTGAATCCCGTTTGGTTCGCCCTGAAACAATTGAGAAATGACAGAAACGACGGCCTATGGGACTTTTACCAAAAATGCCATCTTGAGGCCTCTGGTTTCAGCTTTCGTACAAACTTGAACTTCAAAAGCTTGTAACCCCATGAATTTTTAGCGGATTTGCAAGATTCTTGTGTCAAAAATTAATTTAAAATCTCAGGAGAAGGGTGACTTCACCAAGGGTCCATTCAGCTTATCGTTATTTTTTAGTATTTAATCAAATATCGAACAATTTTTTTGAGACACCCTGTATATGTGTGTGTTTGTGTGTTGTACAATACTTCATTCAACTTACATCTGGCACAAGAGAAAATTGATACCAAGATAGAAGGAAGAATTTTAGTTAGAAGTTGGAAGGCAAATGCTTGTTCCACCACTGTTAGGGGCGTCTGGTTTTCAGCTTTTGCACAAACTTGAACTTCGACAGCTTGCAACTCTGTGAATTTTTAGCGGATTTGCAAACTTCTAATCGAATCGCAGCAACGCGTTTGTGTTACCAAGGGAGTCCATTCATTATTTCATTAGGTTCTAATATTTAACCAAAGGTCGAAGAATGCTTGAGACACCTTGTATGTGAATGGCAACTGCCTGAACAGTTCTGTATATGCAGAGGAAGTAACTAAATCTTTATGAATGATGAATGATACAATTTCGTTTCTTTTTTCCATTTTACAATTTTTTACAGGGTAAGTTTTAACTTTATATAATTGATTTACAGCATTTTTGGAGTGATAGACCGGAAAATTTTTGGGAAAACATTACATTTTTAGTTTCCTTCCTTCTGCATTGACCACAGAGGAGATTTCGAAGGAAGGATGATACCATTTTCAGTTTTGACTGAAAAACAGGATTTTGATGACTCAGTTTTCAAAACTAATACAAGTATGTATCTCACAAATTGTTTAGGGTACCAAATGAACAAATGAACGATGAGTTAGAATCAAGGAGAATGCTTTGAATATGGATGCAGTCAAAAGAAGAAAGAGCAGGTGTCAAAGTGGCATAGCAACACGACAATCGACCTTTCAATCAAGGCGACCAAGACTCCTTTCAGCTAAAGATATCAGATCAACACTGAGTATTAGCACACCCGTTTTGTACAGGCCTAAGTATGCGTACTTCGCAATGGTCTTAACAGATGAGAGCCTTCCTGGTGCTCTTTTGCTTGGTTGGTCTTTAAAGAAAACTGGGACGCAGTATGATGTGGTTGTCATGGTAACATCTGAAGTTGGAAATCACAGTCGAGCTTCATTGAAGAAAGTTTTCGACCGGGTTGTTGTTGTTGATATCATTCAAACGGTTCGCCAACCGTTCACCCAATCAAGATTTTTATCGGAAGATGAGCGGAGGATATTACCACGCAAAATGACAAAAGGGAACCTTTTCAGATTCATTGAATATGAAAAAATATTGTTTGTTGAAAACAGCCTATATTTCTTGAAAAACGTAGATGAATTGTTTGAGCTACAGACCCCGGCTGGCATATCATCCCTTGTCGACGCTGCAAGCCAGGATAGGTATCATGGGATACATTTGTCACGTGATCATGTAATAAAATCAGTGCAGGTGTCACGTGGTATCCGAAGCACTTTGATGCTGTTAAAACCAAGCACTTCATTGTATCATTATTGCCATGCCAATGGCCATCGCCATAGCAGCAATAACTTCATTTGTCCTGATGAAGAATTTTTCACAAAACTATTCTTAGGCCAATGGACTCATATTCATTTCAAATATGCATCTATTCGATGGCAAGTTAATAAACTGAATAACGAGGTTCTTGGAGTTAGCTTGGAGAGTCTTCAGCCATGGGATGATGATTGCAAAAGAATCGAGTCTATTAGTCAATGGCGATTATTTGCTGTGCAGATGTGTAAGGACATTCCATTCCTTTGCCGTATTTTCAAACATATCAAATGGTTCAATAATAACTTAGACAGACAGCCAATCGCAGGTACCAGCCGCACCGTTAGTCTTTAATTCATAGTAGTCCTACTTACCATCTTTTCCACTCGTTGCAGCGTGTCCAAGCCAGATCCAAAATACGTGGACTCAAAAAGATTTAACGAAGACTAATAGCCAGGCCAGGGGGCACTCCCTAACTTTCAATAGGTGGTCCATCCCACTATTTCATTGCTGGGACCACAAATAGTGAGTTTAATGTTTAGGAGACCCCAAATATTGTTATGGACATTTATTGAATGGGCCATTGTAATGAATCGCACCAAATTGCACGATTCTTCCGTCTGTGAAATATTGATTTAAAGGGCCAGGGGTCACGTAAAGTAAACAAACTTCTTTCGAAACGATGAGTTTGCAGTATTTTTGATAGGCCATATCACAGTCATCTTCCATTACTTTTCTCCAAATGGAAGTGTTATTTTGAAGATGGACTCTTGTACTTCGCAGAGAAACAAACTAAACACTCATATGTTGTACGATTGCAGAGATATTGGTGGATTTTTGGAAGTAACTTTAGTGTAGATTCACCCCATCCACCAGGATCTGTGCAGAACACAATGGCCACGTGTGGGCAGCAATATAGATTCTAGAGATAACAGGTTTGTTTACGGTTACGTGACCCTGCGCCTTTAACGTAAGATTTCGGAGCCAAAGTATTGGCAAGGACCCCAATATTGAAGTTAATGAGTACCCCCATGGGGACCAATACAAGATTCTTGAATTTTCCACAAACCCCTGAATATTAGACATTAAAAGCATACTGTAATTGCACCCAACTGATGATCTGCAGACCCAAAATCGAAGTACTTAAATAGCCACAGACCCAATGAAAATTCACCCAGACACAAGCATTATACATGGACTAAATCAAGCTAAGACCCCGTTTACACGATGCCGGTAGAATTTGAAAACGGCAGAATTTTAAGCCGCCTTGGAAAATGAGCTCCCGTTTACACGATGCCGGTAGAATTTGAAAACGGCATGAAAATGTGTCGTTTTGGCCTCCCGTTTACACGATGCCGGTAGAATTTTATGCTAATTCCATAGACAATAACAACTGACGTCAATAATCAATCAAGATAGACAAAACAACTACGACAATAAGGATAATAGGGGGATTAAAAATATTAGCCTCGTGACGAAAGCGACATAAAATTCTGCCGGCAAAGTGCGTTTACACGATGCCGGCAGAATTTGAAAACGGCAGAATTACAAACTTTGCCGTTTTGCTAACCGAAACAAAATTCTGCCGGCAGAATTTGGAAATTCTGCCGGCATCGTGTAAACGGGAGGCCAAAAAGGCACTTTTTTATGCCGTTTTCAAATTCTACCGGCATCGTGTAAACGGGGTCTAAAGAAATCTTTGGGTCTGACTTGGACTCCCCGTGTTGTAGAAGCAGTAGCGTTCCTTTTGGCCAGACCGTTTACAATTGTTTCAGAGTGCATGACAGGGGCTCAAAAGTGAGGTCAGAACGCCAGTAAAAGGAGCACAACGCTCAGTGAAATGAGCAGACAGGTCAATGGCAAATAGAATTAATTTAAATTTGCAAAGGAAACGCCTGGGAGAAAACATGGGTTTCATCGAAATCGATGCACATAAGGAAACGTTTGATAATAAGCGAAAGTGCACGTTTGCGAATCTCGAAAATTGTGTACTGTCCCTAAAAATTGTGCTATAAACTAAAAATTTGATTCCGGCGTAATTCCAATCGGTCAGAAATTTATGAATCTCGCTGAGGCCGACAGTGAGGGGCTTAGGCCATCTGAACACCATTCCCAATCTGCCAATGCTAAAGAGCTTCAAATTCCTATTTCTTTGAGAAAGATAAAAAACAAAACTTGCCACTGCCAACATGAATACTTCTTCTATGTATTGCTCGAAGTTTCCTTTATTTTGACACTTTTGTCCAACTTTTCGAAGCCTAAATTTTCTTCGGATTTCACCACAGCTACCTTCCATCTTCCTTCGGCATTCGATGGAAGCAGGAAGAAAGAGGAAAGGGAGGCTAGGAGAGGCTAATTGTGAGATAATCCTGACATTGAGGCTGAAATATTACTATCCTATTGGTCTGTTTGAAATACAGCCATCTGATTGGCTGTCTACTAGACTCAAATGCAAAGTCCCAGCTATTGAGGCAGCAAAAGCATATTTTATCACTTAATTATGCTTCTGCGCAGCAACATATTTCCACCGCAATGACGTGCTGTAAAAAGGGAATAGAGGGTAAACATTGGGACGTGTGGAGCTGAAAAAGAGACTAAGGTAGGAGCAGTCGAGGACAGCCGCCTTTAATTGGAAACATGAAACCATCCAAAACTGCAATTTTGACACAGGCCAACGTGCTAACCAGCACAAGACCAGGTGAAATCACAACGATTTGTTTAAGGTCTTTAAAAGTAACGTCGCGTCGCATTTTTTTAGGTTATCTTTTCGGTATAACCACATAAAAAATTGGAAACCTGACCGCTGTGGATTGGGTGGTCGTCGTACACGACTCTTCAAACTGATTTCTAGTATATCGTTCATTCAAGACAGTTTAACAAGGCGGGAATTGGTATTAGAAACACATTGCTAGTCTACCGTAGATTGTATCTTATCAGTTCGTTGTAGAAAATGGGCTTGGTAGATGAATGGAGGAAAAGATGAAGCCCAATCTTGGACCCCGTTTTGGAATTCCGTAATAAAAGGGTAGCAGAACAGTCTCCCGCTACCGTTCCTTCTAATCTGCAACACATTTCTCCTTGTGTTCAGAATGATCAATTTGTAACGGATCAAACTATACCAGCACAGTTCTAACGTAGTCTTAGACTTTAAAGTTGTGAACTGCGACTACGTGTCATACACGAGGCTTTTTTAATCTTTTCAGTTACACAGAAACACGAACGATTTCGCCTTGAAGTCAAGGTTTTGAAACTTGCTCGCAAGTCACCCTGTGATAACTTACAGTCAAAATTTACTCGAGTTGGGCGTGAGGGTTAAAAGCAGACGGCTATTGCTTACGCTTTAAAGTCTGTCTGAACACTCAATCGATACTTCGGACTTACGGTTGCTATTGAGAAACCAAACAAACCAGTTCCAGCCATTGTCACCCAGGGTCCTTTGCAGGCGTACTGCAATTTCAGGGAATTTCTATGATGAAATAATCTGGAGTGTGCCCTATTTCTGGCTTTGACCCCTGCCCTGTAAAATTTCTAGTTCCGCGCCTGAATTCCAGACTGTCAAAAATCAAATTTGCCCAATCGGAAGTATGGATCCATTTTACCGCAGAAGCTGAACTGATAAAAATTCAATGGAAACCGAACCTTCCTTTATTGTTTTGACTACTACATTGTGCAGCAATATTTCCGTTCTGGCCAAATTTGATATTCATACCATCTGAAATCGCAGCATGCCCGCAAAGGACGCTGGGTGACAAAGGCTTCTAAATTATGAGAAAAGAACCTGCACAAAAAGAAACACGTTAGTATGACACTATTTCCTGTAAATAACATAAGTGCACTACAACTTGAGTTTACTTAAAGTAGAAAAACTTTTTGTCATGGGTGATTGTGCTAGTATTGTAATTACAAAATTCCAACTTAAAAATTATTTGTTTGTTTAATTGTCCAAATGTACCAGATTATCATAATATAATAATTTATCAAATAATATATACTTAAATTCCAAAAAGAAGCCTAGATTTGCCAAACGAATGCTTCTCTGCGAAAATCCTTCCTCAATGTCATGTAAAGATCGAACCATGCTTTGCTGGAACCATCTCTTGTCTGGCGTTTGTTGTCGCCATGTTCATGGCCCATGAAAATGGCGACAACAAAGGCCAACCAGGAGGCGACAAGTTCAAGGTAGACCCCATTCACACTATTCCATCTCTGCGTGAAAACGGATATGTCAAACATTTAGCTCCGTTTTTGGCTTTGCATTCACATTAATCCACCCTAAAAACGGAGCTAAGTGAATACGCTAAAAAACGGAGCTGAATGAGAACGGAGCTAAACAAAACGCATATCTATAATGTGAACACCAGAAAAGGATAATTTAAATACGCTAGCAACAACAAGCCTTGCTAGCAGGGCTGTGGAAGGAGCTGCAGATTGGGGGGGGGGGGGACATTGTTCTTAAGGCAATAGAGAACAACACATGGGATATCGTTTGCCATCCTTCTTGAGCGATTTAGCGATTTGCAATGTCAAAATATTTTCAAACTTTATTATTCCGTACAAAAGTTAGAGCTGTAAAACATTTTAATGACGTCCACTCGCATGAACAATAAATCACGAAACTGGTCCCCTGTTTTCGAGTCGGTGATCGATGCCCTGTGCCTGTTTCTACAAAGGCAGAATTCTATAATATGGCAGATTGTTTATGCACAAAGTGTTGCAAAGAAAGATGTTCGTGGTTGCCGTTTCTAAAAAAGACAGAGTCACATGACAAAATAACTAATAACATGGGCTGAAAGCTAGAGCAGAGCAACTGTGAAAGACCCTTTCACCAACAAATAGACCTTTTAGATAATCTGCAAGAAATCTGAATCGAACAATATTTTGATAAAATTTGGAGGAGTCTGAGGAATTATTTAATCTGCACAGCAGTGATAGAAGCTCAAACGCCACTCAGATGAATTTTGAGTGCAAACATGCATTATGTTATCTCGTAATCCGAACTCTTTTACAGAATGCCTAAAAAGACATAATGCAGTACACATTCGTCTATCTCGGTGCTTCTGTCTTGAAAATTTATTGCTCTCCACGTCATTAACTGGTTATTACCAAAAAACGGGTCACTATTAAAAGTGTATATCAACACAAACATTTACTAGCGAATTTTCTTGCGGGTTTGAAATGAAACTTTCTGGCAAGCTTCCCGCCTGCCATGCAAGTGAAGCATATCTCAAAATACAGTTAGCAACTTCATTCAAAGAAGACTGGCCTACTTTGACTTTACCATTGCACAGAGCATACATCATTTAAAATTACAATTTTGTAATTTGCAATTGTCGTTCAGTGGAACTAAGCAAGGAGAATGCCTTCATACGTGTTTCCACTACTTCCATACTGGAAAGGACCTACAGGAAGTAGAAGATGTACAATTATGACGAGTACGACAATGAACGTGATGTGTTTGGCAAGTTTAGATTGCTGCAATGATCTCACAAGTTTGCCTAAGTGGCCACTTAGTTGCAAGAATCTATTTACTTTCAAACAACTAATTTACTTTTCAACCTAGTGAATTACCCATTTAGTTGTGAAAGGTCAGAAGCAGAAAGTTTGTTGACCAGCTTATATTATCTTTTGACAAAACTGACGATGGCTGATTCTAGGAAATTAAATCTGTATAAAAAAATTGAACGTCGTTTTGAACATAAAAGCTCTAATGCAAGTATCATGGTTCTTACTGAAATATAACCTAACAAACATAACAAGTTCTTTTGACTCACCCGGTATGTTTAACAGGATTTGTTATGAGAGATAGAAAAGTTAGAGAAAATAATAATCCTGTTAAGTTATCGCAAAGAGAGCAATATTTACAGTTTTATATACACATTTGCAGCAGCTTATCCAAGCAATCTTAGAATATCTTAGTAGGAAAAATGGCAAGACAAAGATCTGAACTGGACTTCTTCAAGACAGAGAATTTTCACTTAAAGCTGGGGGCTTGACGGACCTCAACTTTAATTGATACGTCAAAAGATATCTTGAAATGAATTGCATTGAGAAAAGCTACGATGGCAGGCTGTGCGTCGGATCTTCCTTGAACGAAAGATGCTTGCAGCGAAGATCGAGTGTAAATATACGAAGACAGGAACACCACAATACAACGCAAAAGAAATGACGACTATTATATAAATAAAATATTGATTGTATATGGTTTTTAAGAGGTAACACTTTGCTTCGGCATACAAGGCTTCTTCAAAGCTAAACTGTACAAAATGATATTTCATCTTTTGTAGTTCTTCAAGTGATATAATTGTCCAAAACTTTAATCGTTTTCAATATATCTGATTTTATTGTACCTGAATTCTTCTTGAAATGAAAAGGAATCCTTTGTTTGAATATTTCAGATGGCAAGTTTGAGGTACATATCGAAAGAGGCAACTGACGACTGCTTTATATTTTTCCATTAAGCACGACGCATTCTTGAGCACGACGGCTATTAAGCATGAAGAATTTTTACAAGCCTGACGCATTCACTTAAGAGGAACAACGCGTTAGAATTTGCGTAGCGCATTTCAAAGATATCCTATACGTATTGTCAGTTGGCCATCGTCCCCCAACGGAATTAAATCATTCAGTTCCTTCCGAACCCCCATCAGGGAATCTTCAAAGGTACCCACAAAATCTCTGAAATTATGTTCATTTTTGACGTAATAGACGATTGCACTGAAGATGGTGGCAAGGAATTTTTTACCAAGATGCATTGGGTTCTTTTATCGAATTCCTATAGAATCGTTAAGACTCGTAATTCGAACGCAGTGCATCTTGGTAAAAAACGCAATGCAATCGTCTATTCAGATTCTGATGTATTTTACACTTGTTGGAAGAACCAAGATTCGACTGACCGCAATAACCATTATTAAATTTTGGGACATTTTCCTTCTAAAAATTTAGTCTTCTTTTACCTAAACGTACTTGGATAGAATGCTGCAACACGTGACATATTAAATACACTTCAGCTTACAACGAGAGGACAACAACAAAACTACCTATTTTTCGTCACATCGACTGGCGTTGATGTCCGTTTGGTGGATGGTGAATTGCTGGAACGCTGCATATTCGCAGCAGAACGTGATCTCGATGGTCCATATTTTGGATTGCTCGCTCTTTTCTGGGCATCTCTCAGCTCTACTCTTTCTTTTATCTTTTTTAGTGCCGGGTAAACATCTCCAAGCAGCGGTCTTGCACTATAATCACCGGACCAACACTGCTCCATAAGCTCCCAACAATCATCTTCAAAGTGCGCCAGCCTCTCTGGCCTCACTCCTTTCCTAACCGAATTCCAAAGCTGATCCTTGCTTGCACATTGCTCATATGCTAACGGCAGTCTAACATGTCCCGCACAGATGTACCAAAACAGAATGCCAAATGCATAAACATCAACACTGTTGTCATACTTTCCCGAGAACAGTTCTGGAGCCATATGAATTGGTGTTCCAACGATTGATCCTGATATCATAGCACCAGGTTTGCAGAATCCAAGATCTGTTAACTTTGCCCTGTTCTTTGTGTCAAGCTAGAAAAAAGGACAATGCAAGTTTTCATTATAGACTGACTTTCCACAAAATATTTGCGCTATCACTATCCACTACAACTTTTCTTCAAGGACCATGTTCAAAATCATTTTACAAAACTGAGATTGATAATGCAAGGACTACGAATGTGGCCAATAAAATATTCTGGAAGGAGACCTGCGGTATTGATTCCACAACAAGGTGCATGCTGTGCAAGCCGTTCTCAGAACACATGTTGATAACAGCATTTTTATGTTGAAATGTACATCCTGTATGAAGATTCTTTATATTATTACTATATCATTATCATTATTATTCATAAACATCTAAATTCGGTACATGGGTATATTACGAACTGGACTAAAGGAATTGAATACACTTAATATTCTTGATCGCAGCGTAATAACATTTTTAACTCCAGATCAATTTTGAGGTCGCATATTTACCGATAAATAAAGTTGTCGATCCCATGTAGCAGATCCTTAGTTGATCGACACACAAAGTTCTCGAATGGAAAACTTCCGAACAAGAAACTTGGGACGAAAGTTTCGGACAATATTTTGAAAAATCAGCAACAATAACTTTTTACAGCTAATCGATCAATTGCTTGATATGGGTTACCTTTGCATAGAATTAACCTAATCGTGGGCTATCTTTAAAACACGGAATCCGAAATTTCCAATGGAATTTTAGAAAATTCGGAATTTCCGGATTCTTCGGGAAAACCGGGAAATTCCGCCGGAAATTCCGGATCTGGAGATTCCGGATTTTCTCAACAAATTGGCCTTCCAATTATATTTGCCTTCTTAAACGAAAACTAATTGCAACCCAAGATCGGCACTGAATGCTTGAATCAAAATTATCGCGATAAAAGAAATTAGCTAAAACTTCTCGGAAGCATTTAAAGAAAGTGCGGACAAAGCATTGTCCGAAACTTTTACCGTTCAAATCCTTTTGATTTCAATGCATGCTATAATTTAACACACATCACTGGAAATTGCAAAAACACAAACGATGGACGATATAACAAAGTAGAAGTAGTTAAAAGTGCTGGAACGATCAGCGGGAATAAAAAGAGCTCGTTTCTTTTATGTTCTGGAATTTTCGAGACAGGATTTAAATTGTTTGAAGTTTTTCGTTAATTTTGATCTTGCATCCAGGCCATTCCATAGTTTCGCTTCTCTAAAAGAGAAGCATTTTTAGCCACATGTTGTTCGTAGAGACGGGACACGTAGATCAGATTCAGATTTCCAAAGTTCCCGGGACATGGTTTCTGATAACCTAACAGATTGAATTCTGTTACCAACGAAAAAGAATTCAAAACTGAAACCTCTCTGGCACGAACTTGGCTGCCCATCACCTGCTGTTCTACATCACAACTGAATGTATTTCCTTGTGCAAAGTAAAAGCTGTGCAAAGGCAATGTGATTTTAGTTTTGTGCAGAAAACCATCAGAGTCTGTCAGACGTTGTTTGAACACAACATATAGTACAATAGCAACTTACCAGAACATTTTTCAGCTTTATATCCCTGTGAATCAATCCTTGGCTATGCAAGTACCGAATTCCTTGAATGACATCCAGTGCTACCTGTAATCTGCTTCTGAAGCTCATTCCGCATTTTATACCTGCATATAAATCACGCTGCATCCTCTCCATTATCAACAAAACAGCGGGCGACGTCCCACCAGCATAAGTGTAGTCTATCACTGATCCAATTATCTGCACAATGCGATCATGTGGTGGGATGGCTCTAAAATGAATTCAAACATGAATTACGTAAATGTAATAAAAACTAAGGGTTAAAAGCCAAAGACTTTGGACTTTGATGTGTTCGGATATTTCATACGACCGAAAAATTTAATTTCCGAAACTTTCTGTAGTCCGAAATATCCTGCGTCCGAAATTGTTTGCAGCTTAGCAAAATCACAGCTAAACGCTCCCACCATTTGATAACGTAATGCCTTGCTCACGAAACACTTTGCATTGAAAAGAAAAGTGAGAGTGCTCAGTTTTAACGCATTTGTTTCGAGGGCCAAATTAGTTTCAGGAATGTTGCAAAGTCTTAAAATGAATTTGAATTAGTGGGAATCTGTGCTTTTACATGCCAACTGGTTTTGAAGCATATTCTGTGGATGCATGAACAATTAAAACCAAATTGAATCATTTTCCTGCACCATGCACAAATTGATTTCTAATAGCCTTTCACAAACCTCCTATATCATTTAGGACTAGAATTCACAAAATGCCATTGGAAAAAACGATGCCTTTTAACCCCCATTTCATCAAAACTTTCCTGGACAAATGAAACAACGATGTTGTATTCAATTCATTGGGTCTTTCATTCAGGGGCAGCACCTAGACGTGTCCATCCCAATTTTTGAGGATTGACTTTCTAATTCATCTAAATTCGATGAGAAAGGTTAGAGGGGGGGGGGAGCGAGGCTCATTTTTGCCTTTTCATGGATCGTTACTCGTTTCTCTTCTCTCGTTTACAATTTAGTGATCAGTCGAAGTCGTTTGGTTTTTGTAGCTTACAACCAAATGGCGTTGAATTTCTTAGATCTTTAGCATATTCATAAATATATTGGAGGTCATTTGAGATAGATGTCAAATCTAACTTTTCTGCTTTCTCGTTCATGGTTTCAAGTGAATTAGGGCTTGCAAATGAAGTCTATCACATTAAATCAATGATAAACAAAAATCTTATCCTATCTTACAAAAAAGAGCGTTTTCCAACGTTCTAGAGGGCGTGCTCCAGAAGAAATCCTATTTTCCACTCGCTCCGTTCTCCTATCCACGCCACTTTTTGGTGGCTGGAGCCGCACCTGCTTCGATCCAGCCAAAAATGAGAAAATTTAAAAATTTGGAACATAATCAAATCTTAGTAATTGTTCACAAAGTTTCTCCTCTTAATGTTTCAGCCGGTAAAACTGAGAAACCCACCTGGTATAATAAAACTCCAACGCCAAATCATTCCAGTGCTTATCATCGGGTGGGACAACTGACTTGACAGCACATGGGCCTTTTCCACCCCACTTATCACAAGCATATACAACACCATACTGACCACGACCGATCTCCCTTCCTAGCATGGGCATTCCATACAAAACCAGATCCCTGAGTGAGGTGCTGTCTAATACGCATCTTGCTACTCTCGGTGCATAAACCTTTCGCAGTCTAACTCTTTGCTCTTCACGTTTCTCTAGTCTTCCAGAATGTCTTAGCTCTAGAACCCTCATAGCATGGAGGAAGGACTCATGGGATCTCATCAGTCTTGTCTTGAACTGAGAACAAATGTTCTTTGCTAATCGAGATTCGCTTATAGATTGAATCATCTCTCCAGCAACTTTCTTCTTCCATTCTCCATCTACGCGTGGAGCTGGCTTCCCAGGAAACGTCTGAATCGCTTGCTTGAGTTTTTCCCACAACAATCTGGTAAATGAAAAGCTCGCCTCCACCGTCACCTCAACTTGATATGCAGCGTCTAAGACCTTAAGAAAATAACTGCACAATCAACAGAGAGTAGGGAGATGCACATTGAGCTGTTAGTGCTTTAATTAAACCCAAGCAAAATACGAGAAATGAACTGCCTCCCGATTCGCATTCATATCAAAGGCCCTGGCCCTGTTCACACGTATCTGGATATTTTAGAAAGTGCTCCTCTCTCGTCCGTTTTGGGTTTGCATCCACACGTTGACAGCAATTTCAGCCACTGAAAATGAAGCTATTTGAAAACGCTCCCCAGAGCGGATATTTTTGAAAACGCCGTTTTCCTGTTGTCGGGTTGACGGGCGAAAACGGAGCTTTTCGAAAATGCTGACGTCACAGCAACGATGGGCATCAATTTGCCAGGCATCACATCATGTGTTCGGATCTTTGGGGATAAGGCGAGCATTTCGAATATCAAATGTCATTATCGAATGTAGCAATCGAATATCACAAGTGTTTTCATGTGAACAGGGATATTTTCGAAAATGCTCCTTGTATTAATGTGGATCTTTCTATCAGATCAAAACCATGCATTTTCAAACATATTCAGAGGCGTGTGGACATGGCCAATGTGTAGCTTTTTGCAGTAACATATCTGGTTTTAACTTAGTTTGTTGTATGTTCTTTAAGTAATGGTCTCAGGGTTGTAGTCATGATGCTTTTTGGAATGCACAACAAATGAGCTAGCTGTCTGGGTTTCAAAGCAAAATTTGCAGCTTGCTTTGTTTTTCTTATGAACTGACCAACCAAGCATATGATTCCCTCTGTCTGCCAATGATAACTGATTTGTATTTTGGGTTTCATTGACATAAAGAGTACAGTAGCTGCTTCTCTTTGTAACAGTATTGGTACTTATTGTTTGGTAGTGTGCAAAATAATTATTTTGAGAGTTTATGATTTATTTGAATTTTTACTAAACAGAATGGCGGGAAATGAAAATTTAGGACTTGTGCAATCCCAAATCTTGATGCTAGAAACCAAAATTTCACTGGCATATATTGCTTTTGTTCTTTTAGGCAATTCTGAAGCGTGAAGCACCCAAGGATAAAATTTGATATGTACTTGTAGATAATAAACAGAGGGGAGAACTTACCAACTTTAGGGCACCTGAAGCAATGCTTCCATTATCTTTTGCAAAATCTGCATCAGCCTTCTCTAGATTTTGAAGACATCTTGTTAATGTTCCAACATAGCTTTCTTTTAGATATTCAACTGAACTGATAAGCTTGCTTGCAACAGTCTGATTCAGCTTTCCAAGTACAAGTTCCTGAACCTGCAGCGTGCACTTTTCAAGATCTTCATTCTCAAGCAGTTCTGATTCTTCATTCAACTTAACTCCATCAAACTTTAAAAGTGATGCCTCTTCTTGCAGTCTCGGTGTCAAAGTTTCAATAGTATCATGAATGACTTCCTTTATTTCCTCCTGCTTCTTATTTGCAATGTCCATCAGCGATCGGAATAATTCTTCTTCTTTGGCTCTTGCATATGCGAGTCTCTTTGGTGTGATGGTAATATCTCTGGCCATATCAAAAGCAGCTTCAATAAACATTGCCAGGCACTTTAAGTGAGCATCATTCAAATGGCAAGCAGCAGTGATAACATGGTATTGAAGGACTTGTCGTACAAATAACAAGAAACAAGGAAAGAGGGAAAAATCCTCAATGAGACGGCTCTTTGGAACAACACTCTCAATTATTGCAGCCGTTGACTGCAAAGAGAATTTGTTGCTGTCAACGAGTTCTGTAGAAAGGGGCTCTCTACTGAGGTAGCCAAGGTTACAAAGCTGTTCAAACAGATGTGTTCTTGCTTCTGTCAACTCTTTGGTCTTAACTTCATCTTGGGCTGATTCTGTTAGCTCTAAAGTACACCTTGCAGGAACTCTAACAAAGAAAACTGGAACATTTGGCATGAAAGATTTCACTGTCTCTAAGTCACTGATATCCTGCAAAACAACAGAATGGCTTGTAAAGAGGATGGTATACACTGTGTATCATAACATGTTCTAGTGGCCACATCAAAAACTAAAGATCTTGGATATGTCAAAGAATACTGTGTGTCCCAAAAAAAAGTATACAGATTTTGTCGACCCTAGCAATAAGAATATAGCGTACATCAATCTGAAATAATTCTCAAACATACCTTGATAGCTACTTCCACCTCGAAATCAGAGCTTTGGCGTTTTGGCCTAAACAAATTCTTGAAGGACAGTGAATGAAATCAACAATATTTGAAGATGGCACAACAGATGTGTTTTACAAAATACATTTTATCTGAGACCTATCGTCAAGGGAGCTCTGAAATCATACATGCTATTCATCTGTGAAGGTACTCCCTGAGCTCAACGTGCTTTTGACATTGTCAAATCATTCCTTGAAAAGAATTTGTTATCAGACCTTGATCATGGCATTTCTTCGAAGCTGCTTGCCCAGGTGGGTCATCAACAAGATAGGAGACATCTTTTGGCCCCCAAAAGACTTCTAGACCTTCCAGTCTTGACTCCCGATAGATCTGATATCAAATTCTTTTTAAAGAATGATTCCACAGTTGCAAAAGTGTGTTGATGCTCAAGGGAGTATTTTCGCCGATGAATTGTAAGAGTAAAATCATTTGTCGATATTGAGATGAATAAAGCTGATTTCGAAGCTTCCTTGAGGATAGGTCTAACATAAACTGTATTTGGGAAAACACTGTGCCGTCTTCAAATTTTGTTGATTTTATTCACTGTGATTCAAGAATTTGCTTAAGCCAAAACGTCAAAGCTCTGGTTTCGAGGTGGAAGCAAATTTGTCCTCTGAAAATTAATATCTTCACTCTCAACACACCAATATAAACAAACGAGGTATGTATGTTCAAGTTAGCTATCAAGGTATGTTTTGAAAATCATTCCAGATTGATTCACGCTATATTCTAGTCGCAAGGGTCGACGAAATCCGTATACTTTCTTTGGAACATCCGGTAGTCCCTGAGTTTTTCAGCTACAGGATTTCATGTTGGCACTACATACTGTATGCTAAACTCAAAAGGTTAGAGATTTTTTCCAAATACTGTTTTAAATTGCCATTTTGATGTTGTTAACATGTAGTTCATAAGTTATGCCTGGAAGGATTAAAGGCCATCTAAAATAAGATTCACATGAGATTTGCAGTAACACAAGATTGTTGATACAAAACACATACAGTATCAACTGTTTGTGGATGTTTCATGTCATCCGGCTTAAAGGTAATGTGTCCATGTAAGTACAGCAGCCTTGCGGGGGGGGGGGGATGCCAATTTCAAGTGAAATTTCATGTCATCACCCAAACAAATACAATTGCATGATAGCAAGCTTTAATACAAACAGACTGATGACTTACTGCAGTTACAATTTTAGAGCTGGACCACAACAATCAGCCTCATATTATGAAATTCAACCCTAAGTATGCATGTGATCACTTAAATTCTATCAATAATCATAGTACACTGTTTGAGGCTCTTCATCAGCATCTTGTCAGTATATTTTGAAAGAGTATAAACACAGCCAGTGGCGGATTTAGGGGGCAGATGGAGGCAACTGCCCCCCCTTCATGATGAAATTCAGCTTTGGCGCTCCCTTTTTGGCAAGAAAAGCACCCCTTATCCTGACCAAAATGCACTTCTTTTTTCAGTGATTCGTTCTGAATGCAGGGAGATATGTAAACTAAGGCGTTTTTCAATAGAAAAACCAGAGAATTCTCTCGAATAACGCCCCAAAAATTTCGGCGCGCCTTCGGCGCGCTAACTTTCCATCGTGTTTTAGCACTCCCTCTCCAAGTTGCCCCCCCCCTTCAACTTCAGTCTGGATCCGCCCCTGAACACAGCTGTACTCACATGAACACATTACCTCAAAGCAGAAAATATTTAATGTTGCACTATTTCAGGAAATGACGTGGAGTAGTTACGGGGCTTGAGGCATGCAACTATTTTCATGTGCAGGCACTTGCTCATACCTTGCAAATAAAATTCCATCAGTTGTATTTCCTAAGTAAATTGCATCTAACAACATGATAAGTTCTGGAAGAAATTGATGGACAGTACCATGGGAGCGTATTTGAAGGAATTGAATGAAATGAACATTGGTTGAGCAAAAAGCTGCATCATTCCTTGTGACTTTTTCCATATTTGTGTAAAAAACCACCGGATACACTGAATATGATGAAACTGAGCATGTTCTATATATACATATGCTGTATGACTTCATATATTTAATACCAAACCTGGATTTTTCAACATCAGTATGTCCCTTTTTTTTTTATACATCAAGCTAAAAACTTACAATACATATTACCTAATAACACTACCTACAAAATACTTTACCCTACTACTAAAACAATACCATTTGGAGCGAAAATTTACGTCTACCAAATGGCAACATAAAACTAAAAACACGAACATAGGGGAATTAATTGACCTAATCGGCCAAGGTTTCCTTCACCCATCCCGAGTCATGTGACCAAACTCTTGGAAAATTTTTAGTATTGTTCAACTGTTGTACTCATGGCACAACTTTTCAAGACACGGAATATGTTGGAGAAATCAAAAATTGATTTAACAAGAAACTGATCACATGAATCGAAATGTTCGTAAACAAACCCTAGCCGATTTTGTCTATGGCTTTGTCTATGGCTTTCTGGCGCATCACAAAAGTTAGGAGTTGAGTTATCTTAATCAAACCGACCTGTTCGGTGGATGAATTCGAGAGTCAGCTCGAGTATACTTCTATTGACGTCATCAGTAAGGTTTTTATCACCATACAGCAAGCATTCTATTAGAACGTTGTTTGGAAGGGTGTCGATTTGGACAAATGATCGTAATAATTCCGAAACTCCAGCGAGAAAATCTCGTCGTTGCATTTCAAATGAAGGGCAGAGCAACAAAAAGTGCTCCACATCCTCAATGCCGTCATTCGTTGGGCACATTGGATTTACAGTATCGCTAAAATTATGTAAGAATTTGTAGAGGTTTAATTTGCTTGGACCAACTCTGATTTGAGTAAGATAGGATAAACCTACTGGGTCGTAAATCCCAAAGACAGATTTTGCAGGGGGACGAATTATCAAGAGAAGTTTCTTCTTAAAGACGGCGACAGATGGTGCATGTCTCAGTTCCGGATCAAGTTCATTCCATTCAGCTAAGCAGTGCGGATAAAAGCTAGATTGGAATTTTTCTGTTCTTGCCCCTATTCGCCCAATAACATCCTGGTTACGAAGAGAATAGTTGGACCGGTGGAGAAGTGGAATTGGTTCCTTTGAATACAAAGGGGTCAAATTATTTACAATCTTAAAGAACAAAGTTAGACGCCTGCTCCATCTTCGGAAATTTAGTGATTCCCAGCCAAGCTCTGCATAAAGTTTTCCCGCGATGTTCTCCTCCAAGCTCCTGTTACAGCCAGAGCAGCAGAATACTGGACAGACTCTAACTTTCCCATTAGATTTGACAAGGTCATATCTTGACTGAATTCAGATATTTTCGCCGGAATATGGTAAATAACATCTCCGTAATCTAGATGGGGTCGCACATACAGCTTGTATAATTCGCTTAGAGTCTGCCTGGGGTGATATTTAGAAAAGATATTTCAGCAAGCCAATACCCTTTCTTGTTTTAGAAATAGCTGCGTTGATATGAGCAGAGAAGGAAAGTTTCGAGTCCAGGATAATACCTAAATGTTTATGTTCACTTACTTTTTTCACAGGAATATCATTAAAAGTTATCACTGGATGATCAATTTCAATTCTTTTCCTTGAAAATATCAACTCAACTGCTTGTTTTTGCGGATCTGGATTAAAGGACATCTTCCAATCATAAGCCCACCGTCTTATTGACATCAAGTCGTGGTTCATGTCGTTGGCAGCTGTGTTTGGGTCTTCTACTAAAGTGAACAATGATGTATCATCAGCAAACAGCTTAACATTGCACCTTAAGTCAGCAGAAAGATCATTTATATACACAAGGAAAAATAAGGGACCCAGTATGGAACCCTGAGGTACTCCTGCTGAAATATCTCCCCAGTTGGAGCTCTGCCCATTCAAAACAGTTCGTTGTTTACGATCCTTTAGGAAACTTTGGATAAGGGAAAGGAGCTGTCCTGAAACACCACATCGTTTTAGTTTGTAGACAAGACCATCATGCCATACTCTATCAAATGCTTTTGAGATATCGAGATACACAGAACGAACGTCCAAAGGAGGATTGCAGTCGAACGCTTTAAATATTGTGTGTGTTATGGAGATTAATTGGTTGACTGTTGAGTCACCGGGACGAAAACCTGATTGATTTGAGTTAAGTAGCTCATGTGAAACAAGGTGTGAATATAGAGAATCGTATATGAGTTTTTCGAGAATTTTTCCAAATATTGGCAAAAGAGAGATCGGACGGTATATAGTTTTTCTTTAGATTTTTCTCGTTTTTTTTGTGAACTGGCACGACATTTGCACATTTCCATACTTCAGGAAATACACCACACTTCAAACAGTTTGTGAATATGATCAGTATATCCTAACATGACTCAGAAGAATTGTCCTCATGACATGACATGCCCTACTTGTTGCACAGATGCTTTTTAAGGAGACTTGTTTCAAAAAAGGAAAGAAATGTGCTAAACTCTGAATCCAGTCATGCAGAAGAGCGTGTGGCCGAGTGGTTAAGGCGTCTGACTCGTAAGCCAGGGAGGTCAGAACGGCTGTAGGTTCAAATCCTGCGCTGGACAGTTTGGTCGCTGTCCGTAACTTTAGCCCAGGTCAACCAGAGCCATGTGAGGGAAATCTGGTAGCTGCGGTGGTAGCTGCGGCGGGTAGCTACGGCGGACTGATGGTAAAACAGCCGTGGCCCCTGCTGGAAATAAGTCTCTCAGACTTTCGCAGGCTAGCCACGTTAAACATCTATACCTACCTACCTACCTAGAATTACAATTTTTGTTGCCTTAAACTTTATTGACTTCTAATTTACCCACATTTCCTGCATACAAAAAATATGGGAAATAATTTGGGTCTCCAACTATCAATTAAGAGTCTTTCCAGTTGTTCAAATCAATGTTGTATTGCTTCACATGCAAATAGTCAAATGGAACCACTTCTTTGGCCCACCTGAAACTCCAACCACACAACTAGGATTGACAAGAGTTTCATGGTAGAAATGAGGCATAAGGATCACGCCAAACAACTTGGGCATGTGCACTTCTCGATTGCACCTGGTATGGTATATTGGCCTGACAAAAGTGGGGTAAATTACAGTACCTTCCTTGCCAAAAAATGCAGGGGTTGCAACCCTACAACCCTACAACCTATTACAGTACCCCCAGAGGCCCCCTGAGCTCATGCATATATTTTCATAATGAACTAAGAAATGGATTCATGAATCTTCAGCTTTTGAATACTGAAAGTTTCTCAATGGTTTCCTACAAGGTTTGTCAAGTTCATGATTGTTTTTGATGGCAGATCTCCTTGAACATTTTTTAGCCAGTTTTACGAAGCCACACCTCTGTTTATGTAACTCAAGTTGGACTGAGTAATACAGCACAACAAGAAGCATGCTTCAAGGACCAGTATGGAAAGTATGGCAGACGCACACCCAAGATTTTTGGTTGAGTTGTTAGTTGCACGCCTAAGTGATTTACGACAAAACAACCGAGCAGGATCTGTGTGCGCAAGTGTGAAAATTTGCAACTTTGAGCTCGCCCCCTTCCATAGCTGAAATGATGATGATCACAGGATACATAAGAACAGCATAGATGCATAGATTGACCAAAGATTTGAGCAAAAAAAGAAGAATAAAAGTGCCATTAGGAATACTGATAAGGAACAAAAAGTACTCAAGACATTTGATTTGGCAGTGGCTTGAAAGAACTTTCTATCACTGTTGGAACGAATTTCATATTGGGGGCTGAAAAGAAACGCGAGCAAAGCGATTAAAAAATGGGGGTCCAAGGGCTTGCCCCCGGGAAAATTTTCCATGATCCCGCCCTTTAGATTGCTGGAAATTGCCCCATTTTTGGAAAATGTACCATTGAGGGGAACAAAAAGGATATGACTAATGGGAGACTTTTCAAATTTTGAAAATTTTGAATTTTAGACTTCTATAACACCGAAAGATATTGCATTTTTGATAGATACTGATAGCTTGCTTCCTCGAACATATATGAGTTAGAATCTTCATTCCTACGACCTTAGCTGTTACAGCCTTTTTCACTTACAAAATCAACAAACTTCATCTGATTTGAAAAGTTTCAAGATGTGCACACTTGAAGTGCCCACTTGCTAACTGTTGCACACTGCACACTTCAAATTTTCTTTGTGCACACCCGAGATCTCGTCAAAAAGTGCCGTACTTTCCATACTGGTTCAAGGACACTACTAAAAAGCTTAAATGAAAATAGATCATTTCTTCAGTAATATTTTTCATTTCATTGAGTTTCTCAATTCTTGGTGATAGGAAGAGATTCTAATAGAAATACATTAGATTAGCATGTCAAATGAGCAATCAAAATTTCATACCTTTGGATTCAATGTTACTTGATCAACAGCAAAAATAATTATTGGCAAGACATCTTCAATGCAGGTTTTGAAAACTTGCTCCACATTTCCTTCCCCATTAGAAGGTGAGCAAATGATTTCAGCACCAGTTTTTAGCAGAGGATGGTCCAAACACACTTCAGCCACAGCAGCAGTTAAAGCAGGATCTGTTCTGTCTCGCCCTCTCAGCTCCAAATCTGCTCTCGGAACAGACCTCCATGTCCCCTCATATGCATCCAGTGCTGCTGCCAGCTCAAAACTATCAGGCAAGACCAAGCTGAGTGTCGAATGGGGTCCATGTTTGAATCTGACCATGCGCCATGTCACTGAACTGTCCAGGTCTTCCACCATTGGCAAAACTGGCTCCCCTACAAGTTCGTTTATCGTGCAGACTTTGGCATAACATGATGTCCCCAGAACGATGATTGATGGTGGCTTCTGGGTGAGATGGAATAATTCTTGGTGCTCTTCTGGGAGAATGTGATTTCGCAAGGTATCATGAGAAAAGTTGCCAGAATGTTCAATTTCGTAGAACGCCCTGTCCGTCTCTCGCCTAACTTGCTTCAACAGCTTTGTGTGTTCTTGAAATTTTGTCAGCTCGTATGGCAAATTGGCAGCCATATTCAGAGAAGTTCATCAATCTAAAATTAAAGTGAGAAATGCATTTATATTACCTTTTCACAGTTGAACAAATGGCAAAATTTTCGCACCACTTTTCTCTTCTCTGGCTTTCTTCGGTGCCGTCTAGATGCAATACTTCTCAAGGTGGTGCCGCTGCGAGCCGCTGCGCGTACTCTATGTTCCGCCCTGCGACTAGATTCCGGACTACCAGACCACTTGTCTTCTGCGGATCCAAAGCCTCTCATCAGGAACGAACCCGTTGAAGTTTCCCGCCAAAAGAGTGGCGCGAGAAAACAGAGCCCTCCACTTCTGTAATGGCGTCAGCTCTCAGGCCTTCCAATACTGTCAACGCAAAACAACTCTCCCAGCCGTTGGATCAACGCTGCACACTTTCAGTTAAGTCGCTGAATGAAGCTGCAAAGGCAATTGAAAAACACGAGATCTCTACATCAACAAGCTTTGTCACTTTTAAAAAAGACAAGGGATTTGGTGTTGCAGGTAAGTTGAATATTCACTTCGAAAGAAATCGTAGGTCTAATGCCCTCTTGAAAAGATATATCCCCACCTATGTCACAAAATTTGATATATTCAGATAAACGAAAACCTTCATATTTTTCACTTTGTGGTGACAACAATCTTTGCAAGAAACTTCTGATGAGTGAAGAAATGATTGCAGAGCTGTCCTCTTTGATTGCAGATCCGTTGCTTAAGGGTCACAGGCTACTATGGGGAGACTATGACGACAAAGAAAACAAACAAGATGAACATCGACAGTTGCAATATGATGGAGTCCCTTTCATGATTCTTGGAACAAAGACGTTAGACTGTCATAATGGGGTCGACAGGCATAAGAAGTCAAAAAAGAGACGCATCGAAGATACCAAAAAGGTAAGAAACTGGCCAGTATCAATATCTACATGATAATGATCCAAAATTTTGACAAAATTAGTCACGGTTAAAAACATAAAGATAGCAACCATTTACCTTTCATTTGGGACGTGATACCAAAATAGCCTCCAAAATAAGCTCATCATAGTCACTTCTGTAGCAAATTTCATACCACTAAGTATGGCTGTACGTTATGACCTTCCAATGGTCCAATGTTGCATTCATTTATGTAGAGTATTATTCACATGATTCAATATCAAATAAACCTGATCTCATGCTAATCCTGTTGCAGAATGACGAAGAACATTTTCCATTCAAAAAGAAACGCTTTCTGGTGCAAGATTCCAAAAAATTTGGATGCCACGCACAAATCATTATCAAGGACGTCCTCAAATTTCCAGAATTTAAGGTAAAAGTATGGGCATTACACAGCAGATATTCCTCATCCGAAGACGAAGCAATCTAATACAGTACAGGTTTTTTTTACAAGAAACTGGTTTATAAGAAACTAGTGCTAAGGTGGCCAAAATTTTAAGAAACTCTAGTACTATGTCTAAGATGCATTAAAAAACTTTTTAAAGTTAGAAGCATGGATATTATGTTGTGGCGAATATATCGTTGAACTTAACTTAAGAAACTTTTAGTACAATGGCCTGATCCTAGTTTCTTATAAAACAACTTTTATTTTATCTCTTACCACTACACAGATGCAGGAAAATGATACGACATATCTTTGATGACATTTTAGCTATTCAAAATAGTCTACGATAAATCTGTACACTTTCACTTGAGCAGCTCAATTGCACAGCATCATCGCTCCTATCACTGTAACCCTGATTCGAAATGCCGTGAAATTCTGTAAAAATGTACAGTAATATCCCTCAATTAGAATTAATAAACAACACTATTTTCTAAAATCAGGTGCTTCAGAGAAGGCGACTTTAATATCATAGAAGATGTATCAAATCACAGTACGGTTGATTTTTAAACGACCACACCCAATTTACCACGCCCTTTGTCGGCAAATTTGAGGTTTACCCCCCCCCCTCCCCCTTCTTCGACTTCCTTCGCGACGGCCCTGATAAACACAGTCATACTTTTCTATCCATTTATATTATAATCATCATTAGTGGGATTTAAAATGAGTACTAAAAACAGTTTTCTGAAACCTAATGCAAAGAACATTAAAAGAAACAGCAAGAATTTAATTTTTTTCTTTCCAGGTGCAAAACAATTCTGATTATTACAAAAAACAGCAAGCAAAATCGCTACGTGAAGCAATACAACAAGACGAAAAAATCAACTACAGCAGAATGTACATCATTGAGTTGCCTGGACATAAAGATCACTCAAATCATCAGCTTGGAGAGGTTAGTACGGCATGTGTTGGGCTGCTACCGGGTGAGTAAAAAAAACGCCCGGCGTTTGAAAGGCTACTCCCTGAGTATATAAGGAGTGATATTTTGCAATTTCTGATTGAATAGCTAAAATGTTCAATTATTTTTAGAATTTTCCTCGCTAAAATTGATCACTCCCTTCAGATTCTGTAAGCGATTTTCTAAAAAAAATCCCTAGAGAAACCTTGAAAAACATGCTACAATTACAAGAAAGTTTTCCCTAATGTGTTTACTTCGCAGCGATGACTTTCGGCACGCTTTAGCACGTGCCTCCCTCTTGTCGGGTTGAAAAGTCTTCCCCGCAGTTTGAATAACATTTTCAGGGGGATTCCACTCTCCAATGAGGACAGGACAAGATACATGAACACATCCAAGAGTCATTATTGCTAGGAAAGAGAACAAAGGGAAATCTTGCTTGGTGTTTTCACTTGTTTTTGCAGGTTTTCGACAGGGGCTTTCTGCAGAAAATCTCCTATTTCGACGCGAAGGCATGACTGATTACAGCCGGGTAAATTACTGAACCTAATTTGACATATCGGGGATAAAACAAGACAGTTTTCAACATCACTTCTTTGATATTCAGGGAGCAGGATTTTTTCAAATGCCGGGCGTTTTTATTGACTCACCCGGTATAAATTAGAGACTGCGGCGAGAGAGAATCCTCTAACGCAGCTTTACATAAACCGTTGTGAAATTTAGGTCTAAAACTGAAAATTTTCCTTCTGGTTCACGTTCTTCATCTCTGTTTTAGGTTGCAGAATTATCTCAAAGAGTAGACCAGCGTATTATAGATAAGATTCATGAGCTCGTAGCAGAAGGGGTTCGAAATCCAAAAGAGGTTAAACGACATCTTAAAAGCTGCGTTATGAAGGACCTCTTCGATCTTGAAAATCAGCCAAGCTGTACAAACAGGCGTTTTTACCCAAAGATGAGAGATATCAGGAACCATATCTATGTGGCAACAGTTAAACTCCGTCTGTCCAAAATCGACCAAGTCAATGTCGAGAAGAAGATTTGTGAATGGAAAAAACAATGTCCATCAAGTTATTTCTTTTTTCGAAAATACGCAGATTCAGAAAAAAACAAGACAACCACTATGGTTCCAAATGCTAAAGAGGAAGAACATGATAACACTGAGGACGTTAAGGTTACCCACGAATCTTCATCAGGAAGGCTACTTCTCGTATACCAGACGTCTTGGCAAAGAAGACTCTTGAGTCGCTATGGAAACGAATTGTGTCTATTAGATGCGACTTACAAAACAACGAGGTATTCTCTTCCATTGTTCTTCCTTGCGGTGAAATCTAACGTCGACTACCAGGTTGCTGGTCTTTTCGTTGTGCAAGATGAAACAACAGATGCCATCCAGGAAGCATTGGGAATCTTGTCAACGTGGAACCCTACCTGGAAGCCAGCTTACTTCATGGTAGATAAGTGTGACGAGGAGATTTCAGCAATTGAAAGCACATTCAAAGGTAACTACTTCACTAAACTCAAGTAAAATAGGCACAGAACTCTGGGACCCACAGTTTTGAAATTTCTGAAAGTTGGCAATTAAAACAACCATATCTCACCAAAGTTTCGTTCTGAAACAAAAGAGAATTTTCAAAACCTTGCTAACAACGTTTCTCAAAACACCAGTGTTCATATTGCATATACTGCTGAATAACTTTCTTTCTTTCAAATTAATCATGTCGGTTGTCATTTTGCTTTGTCGACTATCTGGACTTAATAGACCTAATCGGCTAAGGTTTGTTTTACCCATTTCAAGTCATGTGACCATATTCTTGGGCAGTTTCCGCATTATTCTACTTTTTGCATTCATGGCACAACTTTGCATGACATGAAATATGTTAGACAAATCAAAAGGAGTTTTATCAAGAGATTGATCACATGACGTGAAATGGGTGTTAACAAACATTAGCCGATTTTGTCTATTATGAAGGCCCAAACTGAAAATTTTTAAGGGATGCGGTCACGGGGGTGGCTAGGGGGTTCAAAGGCCCAATACAGGAGGAGAACTAATTGTCGACGGCCCCTAAATGGATTCCAATGGCACAACGTTTCCTTTCTCCTTTGCAGCTGAAAGGCCGGAAGATTAAAACTATCTCACTGCCAAAGCACGATTACGCATAGAACAAGACATGATAGCTCTCACAATAATTTGCCCGAAAATAAATTCTTGTTCATGTGGTCCAAGGATCCGAAATTTGTACCACATTATGAAGAAATTCTAAGCACACTTAAGCTTTGGCAGACAGTAAATGCTATGTAATATTTCACATTCTATTTCAGACTGCAAGGCAAGAATATGCGATTTCCATAGAGAGCAGGCTTGGGAGCGATGGGTTGCAGCTACGGATCATGGAGTGCGCAATTACAGAGAGGAGGTACTTAGTCGCCTCCGGAGAGTAGCAAGGGCGAGCAATGATAAGTCTTTCACAGAGGCAGTTAAAGATCTGAAAGAAAGTGACATCTGGAAAGCTAACAAGAAGCTGAGCAGTTGGTTTGGGAAAACATGGTTGACAGAGCATAAGGTTTGCTGAATCATTCAAAATTTTATTGATATAATAACCACAGGATGTCATAATGTTGCATTACTTCCAATACTAGAACATTCAAAAGCTTATTCAGATAAGCTTTTTGGAATGAACATTTACAACACAATGTCACCAAGGAGAAAACATACTTCCATAGATCAATAGAAAGCTTTTGAAACCAACAACAGATGGTGAGCTTCTGAGCTTCTCAAAGTGCTACGTACTTCCAAATCTAATGATGTGGCCCACACATTAAAAGTGCACAATACTTATGCAAAGTTACCTCTTTCTCTTGAAATAGTCCATGTAATTGATTTTCATTTCCGATAGATTTAATTCCATCTGATTGTTGTTCTTTGTGGAAAAGGCAAACTTTAAATTAGTGCACACTACTTTTGGCACAATTTTGAGGGATTCTTACATTAAATTTCTCTTTATAGCGCTGGGTGCATGCATTTCGTGAAGAAACCTTCAGCCTCATAATCAACACGAACAATGGCGTAGAAAGGCAAAACCGGGAGCTCAAGCATTCATATTTAACTGACTTTCGTGACAGCTCTCTTAGTGGCCTGATGACAGTGTTGGTAGAGATATATTTGCCAGAGAAATATGCAAGGTGAGGATCAGCTCTGTTTCTTATATGGGTGTTAAGGAATTATACATCCAAGGCATTCCTAAGCTAGGAACAAAGCACACATTGGTGAAAATGCATTAAAATCGAAAACTTTCGGACGATCAAACTTTCAAACAAAATTTTGTCCGAAACCTGGTGATGTCGGACAGTTTTTTCGTCTGAAAGTTTTAAATTCATTGAAAATAGAAAAGAACAAAGAAACGTAACATAAAATGTTACTTAATCAAAGTTTTGCCAGTAGTGCTTCAGTTTCTTGACGATTTTATCAAAAAGTTTGGTTCCTTGAAGCGTTTCTTGAAACAAATTCATGTATGGCAGCACCTTTTAATTTTGTTTATAGCTGGTTTACTATTGCTCAATCTAACGAAAATTACATTCAAATGTCCTCGTAGATGTGATGATCACCATGTTTTTGTGGAGGCTGCTAGTGAGTTTCCAATAAGCAAATAATGATACATCTTGTTCCAATCAGGTACGTTGAGATGAATAGAAGATATTCTGGCAGCTTCATGAAATACAACGATACCATTCCTGAATACCTGAAAGACAGACCCCGTTATTTCATTATGCACTGCTGCAACAGGCTTATGTCTTCAGAAGAGCTCTCAAATGAAAGTGTGGTAATGACAGATTCATGCAAAGGAGTATTTTCTGTAAGGAGCTACCAGCGTCAAGCAGAATACCGTGTAAGTTTTGGAGACTCAAGAAGCATGCCCAAATGCACATGCCCAGATTGGTGCTCAACTTTCCTCCCTTGCAAGCACTTCTTCCTTGTTATGAGGGTATATCCAGAATGGAAATGGGATCGCCTCCCATCAGGTTACAAAGATTCTGTATTCTTCACCCTGGACAACCAGGTGCTGTCTGGTGCAACAGCCTCACCAACTATCAACGACAACCTAGAGAGCTGTCCAGAGAATGGTAGTGATACACAACATGAACTGAATGAAAATGAAGGGAGTAATGAGATTGTTCATAAACTACCAAAGAAGATATTTCCTAGACGAAGTAAAGCCGCAACTTGTCGTGAAGTCATGGGTGAAATAAAAGCACTCACATATCTCGTTCATGAAGAAGAGGCCCTAGAAACATTGCATGTATCATTGCTCCAGCTTCGAGATGAATTGCAGAAAGCTGCTCCAAAAGAAGATGGCCTCATCATACAAGACGATACAAAGTTCAAAGAAAGTATGAAACAGACAAAAGATGCAAAGTTGGATGAGCATGGGATCCGTAAGTGTAAAAACTACTTACAATTCTTTAATGAAAAAGTCAACCTTGAAAATTATCAAAAGTTTTTTCATTATGAATCAAATGGTGAGTTTGATTAACTTTTGGTAAAAAGGAAATCACCACTACAGCAACAGTCCGACTACTCTCGGGTGCATAATACAAGGGGGGGTCTTAATAAACGGGGGGGGGTGGGGGGGGGGGGGTGGGAACCCCTCAAAGAAACTAATAAACGGGGGGGGGGTCTTAATAAATGGGGAGGTCAGAAATTCGCAAGAAAACGGGTTTTTACGTTATCTACCGGAGAAAAGTGCATCTTATATGCTTAGAACTGTATATGCTTTATATGCTTATGTTGGGTTTTTACGTTATCTACTGGAGGCAAGTGCATTTTATATGCTTAGAACTGTATATGCAGTATATGCTTTATATGCTTTATCTTTCGAACAAAATTTCGTATAAAAATCATATTGAGCTTTGGACATTGTTTTGACAAAATTGATAAATGGGGGGGGTCTTAATAAGGGCTGGGGGGTGGATAAAATTTTTGAAAATTAATAAGCGTCCCCCCATTGTATTAGGCACCCGAGAGTATACTGAAAGATGTGAGCATTATTATTCATAAAACAACTGCAACTCTGATTTCCTACCTGACTATGGCTGATTTTTGCAAACTTTTCCAATGTTGGGGGGCTTCAGCCCCCACCCCTGCTCCACCATCTCCTACACCTAGTAAAGAATCTTTCAATTTGATATATTATACCTTTATTGCACACTGGGGGGCTCTTCAAATGGCAACTTTGATAATTAATATTCTTAGGAGTTTTGGCTTAGCTCTTGCTTTTTTCTACCATTTCAATAAATTGGCATAATTTTGGTATGCATTTTTAGACAAAAATAAAGTATACTTATTCATCAATATGACCTGATTATGAGATTTTGAGCATAACAGATTGAAGCAAATCATTCTCTTTTTGAGCTGAAATTTTTGAGGAATAAATGCAAAACACAGGGGGATAATTGGTAATTGTATAAAGGGAGTTATCTGCAGATGGAATAGGACTGAGAGGTTGGATGTGCTGGAATTTGGAAATTAAATTAAACTTAGCTAATGATTTTCCTTGAGATAGCTGGGCTTATAAGGGATGGTAACAATGGATGACAATGTAAAAAATCTGATTTTCTTCAGGCATTCCTCTACGCAAATCAAGGAAGAAACATCTCACCGGACGGGTTGGGCAAGGTGCTGCAAACAGGAGGGCTGCCAGGCATCTTAAAATTGAAACATCTCTAGAGGATGATCACAAAAAGAACAGCAGTGTTATTGAAGAACATGACATTCTGCTTCATGGTGACAAAATGCAACAAATTTACTTCTCCAATAAAAGTTCTCAGGACAGCAGCAGAGTTTGGTCTTCCCAACAGCTACCAACAAAATCAAGTGATGATGAAGTTATAATCTCAAAAGTGCAAGATAGAACCACTCCCAGGGAAAAACGACCTCACCTTGTCTTATCAAGAAAGGAGAATGCAGAAATAATGGGTGGAGGTCAGCTTTGTGATGAGTCAATTAACATAGCACAGAATTTACTGGCAGAGCAATACCCATTACTTAAGGGGTTTGAGAACACCACTCTGGGGCCACTGAGAGAATTTTCTGTCTTTGATGGCCCATTTGTTCAAATACTTCACAATGGGAAAAACCACTGGATTTGCTGTACAAATCTCAATCCTAATGATTGGAGAGTTGGAAAATGTGATGAAGTCTGGTGCTATGACAGTTTATATTCAGGAGTTACTAAAAGTACTAAAAAACAGATTGCCCAGTTTTTAAACATTGAAGGTGAAGAATTAAAGATTCATATCTGTCCAGTGCAACAGCAAACAGGAGGCACTGATTGTGGGGCATTTGCCATTGCCTTTGCTACAAGCCTTGCTGGCCATGAGAATCCAAGTGTTATCAACTACAAGCAAAACCAACTACGGAGGCACCTGTTGGCATGTTTTAAAGAAGGCAAAATGAAAAAGTTCCCAAAAAATGATGAGGGGTCTGTTAGCCGCTGCAGGATAATGACACACTGTGTAAAGCTTTTCTGCCACTGCAAGATGCCATTGGACAACAAGTCCATTGCACTTGGAGAGAGGATGGTTAAATGTACCATCTGCAAGAATCCATATCATCAGATATGTGAGAAAATACCAGAAAATATTTTCAGAAAGAATGATAGTAACTGGTGCTGTTCCCTTTGTAAATAATCAAAACTACTATAATACAACTATGTAAACAATGCATACTATGTGAACTGAAAAAGTAACTAGAGAAAGACAAACAATGAAAAGAAGACAGAGCTGCATCAATTGTTAGGTCACACACCAAGCAAGGGTTACTACAAATATCCCTCTAATACAGATCAAAATAATGTCTGATTTCTTGAACTAAATGCTAATTTCATAGGAAAAATTAAATTCCCCCAATGGTTGAATCTAGGCAAAGTGTGTCTTAGGTCTAGGCAAAATGTGTCATCCACATTTTCTTACGTCCATTTCTGTCCAGGACTAAACCAATTTAGTTCCTGCTTATGATGTCTTATTGGCCTTCATGAAGGACTTATTTCATGAAAGACTCAAAATGAAATTGCTAACAAGTACTGTATCATATGCAGTGAAACTGATTTTATATCACTGCCCCTCTAGTCCCCCTTGCAACCAGTCTTAGAAATTACTTTCTTTCCATCTGAGTGGTCAATGTTCCACCTGTGGCTTGAGAACTCACATCAAATGCCTTTGGTCTTGCAGCCTTAAAATGTTGATTTTCCACACCCAAATGATTTAAATGGCATGGTATGTAAATCCTCCAATAACATGTTTCAAAACTTCCTACTCCATACATCAAATACTTGATCTAATGCCTGGGTGTGTCTTGGGGACCAGTGCGGGTTCCACGGGGCAAGTATGGAAAGTATGATGCACACCCAAGATTTTTGTTTGAGTTGCTGGTTGCACACCTTGAGTGTGATTTATGACAAAAATTACAGAGCAGAAACTGTGTGCGTATGAGTGAAAATTCATAACTTTAAGCATCCTAACTCAACTGATCATGATCGAGGGATACACAAGAATTAGTGTAGATGTGTAGGTTGACCAAAGATTTGAGAGAAAAGAGAAGACTAACAAGTGTAATTATGAATACTGCTATGGAACAAGGAATTTACCAATCGCTTGAAAGATGTTTAAGCACATTCCAAATGAAAAGTTTCAAGATGTGCACACATGAAGTGCACATTTGCTAACCATTTCACAATGCACACCTCAATTTTTTTTTGTGAACACCCAAGATCTCATCGACAAGTGCCCTTTCCATACTGGCCACAGAGGCACTGGGAGGGACTTTTCCTCTGCATTTCCCAAAAATTGGCAGAAAGCTGTCAAAGAAAAATGAAATAAAATTAGTTGGGTATACTTTTAGATTGAAAAATTGCATCAAAATCCCCCCTTCACTTCTTTTGGATTTTTTAGAGCTGAGGCTGCCACTTCTGGGGAGGGCATGATATCTTATTATCAATTTGACTATATTACATTTTGCACCTTACATCATAGCCATAAGTATTATTAGAACCTTAGAAAGTATCATGCTCTGTATCATGTTGCTCTAAACAAGGTACTTGATGCTGATACTGTATATACTTATGCTGTTATTACATCATCTTTCTAAAAGATTTGTAATAATAGAGATACAAAGATTCTGACAATTTCCTCGTAAGACGCCTGAATTTCTTGATCAATTATCAGTACATATCCTGCAATAATATTAGCTTTTAGGCCGCCTCAGCAATCAAGAGACCAGATCAGTCATAAGAAGATCAAGTGCTTCAAAAGAGGGTTATCTTTTTGCTTTCAGATGAAAAGACATAACATAAACAGAAAATAGTTGGCATACATGCTTGATAATCGTTCAGCCACATCTGCAAAGCTTGTATTCCATGCAAAGCAGTACACGCAGCTACTCACCATGCCGCGACGCCATTTCAGATCTTTCGCACAGTCCCGGACCCGAATAAAAGACCTGTGATCTGGTCCGGGGTCTCTGAAGTCAAGTCCTTCCTTTCATTAGCTAAGTGTCCTGCGCAGTGGGCTGCGGTGGTGTCAAAATCACCTTGAGACGTATTGCATCTAGACGGCACCGCTTTCTTCACGAAACTGTGAACTCTGACCTCAATGAGGCTGGCCTCGGATTGAAAAGCTCCCTCTCAGCAATTAGCAAAAGCATAAAAGCAAGCAGCAAGCATAGACTTACTATGTTGAGTCCTAGTAATCGCTACCACCCACCCACCCCTACTATAGTGTGAGCGAGGGGTGTGTGGGTGGATGGTAGTGGTTAATAGGACTCAACGTAATAAGTCTACATACGAGATTGGCCAAGGGACCACCATAGAAATGGCGACCACTGATATAGACCAACCTCGTCCCCAGGGCCTTTTGGTGGGGACGAGGTTGGACAGAGATAGAGCGACAGCATGACACATTTGGACTTCATTTGTCTTCGGAGAACACAAAACATGTTAGTGCCATTCATATGGTTGGGTTTTGGCCCCTAAAATTCTCCAAACAAGGGTTCACTTTACCGCCAATTTTTGAATCTAAGAGGGGAATCGATGTCAGAAAGAAAGAAAGAAAGAAAGAAAGTAAATCACGCTCGTTAATGCAATTGATTAACCGTTTATATTTCAAAAGCTATTTCAAAAGGGTTTAGCTGAAATCGCTAAGAAATCGCTGAAGGTGAAGATTGGTATTTTCTGCCAAATTTCATCATAAAAGCGGGTAAAAAGGAAAATTCTGCAATCAGAAAACGGATGCTTTCGGAAACCGGGTCGTAGATCCCCGTTTCATCCTCAGGTGTGTTCCTCCCCGGGGACATGTGCATCGTGCAGATAAATGTTTGATCCGACGGTTACCTGAATTAAAAAGCGGTGTATCAGCTTTTGATACCCTCCATACGATCCTGCCTACACATTATACCTGAGCAAATATCGTTTTTGCCGGAAATCAAAGCAATGGTGCGATAATGACATAATAATCTTCCATGAAAGTTAAGCTTGCACTGCTATCTGGAGTCAAATGACTTACACGGCAAATGTTCAAACGACAAAATCAGCTTTAGCCGCCAAAAACAACCCTCCAATTATCTCCATCACCCTATTGTGTGTAGATTTTGGTGCATCAAGCTTCCGCAAATTGGGCTAATTTGATCAGGATAGAACTAATGATCTGACCGCTGTTATGTTCTCGCAATCGAAATGTTTGACTTTACTCTTTCACAAAATACACAGCATCGAAAGCAATGAAAGGTCTCATCAGCTCAACTCATTTGATTAAAGAATTTGGCCCATACTGTTTCGTAGGGACTAGAGAGAAATTGCAAATCCATTTTTCAAACAAGGATATTTGTAAATATCGGAAATCAAATCTCGCAATGGCAAAATTGAAGAATATGGATCCTCAAATTTTAGGAAAATATGAAAATTTTATCAGTTTCAAATTCAAACCATGAAAGTTTGAAAGTCTCCATACATCGTGTGTGTTTAAAAGGAAGCTAAGAAAAAGCAAATATATATATATCATCAGTTCTCACCAAGAAAACGGATGTCCTCTACAATCAAGAAAATCTCTTGAGGTATCGGTATGTTGAAGTAAAGTATTCAAACAAATAATTACCAAAGGAAAGCCTTATTATGCTGTATAGAAGGCTCGTTGAGCCCTATTTAGGTACTGCTACCCTGTTTGGGGATCTTGCGGTGCATCAGCCCTCGATAAGTTGCAAAAACTTCAAAATCGACCTGCTAGGATTGTCACAAACAGCCCCTATGACGCCTCAGCTTTGCCTTTGATAGGGAGTCTCGGCTGGCTGACCATTAGAAAATTGATTGACTTTGAGACGAGCAAGATGGTCTATAAGTCTCTGAATGCCCTCGCCCCAGATTACTTACGAAACATATTTCAAAAGGTATCTGAAGCTACAAACCGTGACGTTAGGTTACCACTATTGAGAACATCAACTGGTCAGAAATCCTCTAGATAGTGTTGTCAAAGCGTCCGCATCATTCAGCTCCTTTCGAAGAACTTATGAAACCAAACTATGACTCATCTCGTTTTCCTTTCCTTTTTTTGACTTAGATTATTGTAAATAGTATTGTATATTTTAGTTTATTATTAGGTTTTGTTTTGCATGGCTCCCTGTAAAACGGTTTATTAACTGAGTAGATTACCATGGACAAAAAAGTTGAAATGAAATGAAAATGAAATGAAGAATAGCCGTGCAAAGATAACAGCCCCCCCCCCCCCGTGACAAATGCAGCACTACATCTGGGTAACTTATTGCAGTCAACGGGAAATACCAATATGTGATTGGCTGAAGTTTGACTGCAAGTTGCTTGAGCCATTTTTGTACGCTTATATTCCCTTTTCCTACGAATTAGAATGACGAAAAGGCTGCAACAAAAGTTCCTGAAAATATTGAAAATGCCAATGGGATTGGAACTATAAAATTTGTTGCATCTTGCTTTGTCAAAATTCCCGTGATGAATTTTCTCGACGATTTTTGTTTGCCTTGTAAAACTCCCTTTTTACCTTGGCTGGACATAACTTTTGTCGCGTTGTGTAACGTGTTGGATGTTTTTCGATAGATGCTTCAACTCACTGACACACGACTTGTTTGTAAACTTTGATCTTGTTTTCCTTCTTTTACTCTGTTTCTTGCAATCACCTGATGATGATCATGCCTTGATCAATGATTGCAAAATGTTTACATGCCCATACCTTCCTGCTTTGACCATCCATTTACGTCATTGAAACTATGACGTTTGCAAAGCGGGTTTTGATCAAGGAAGTGATCCTCTCCAACACAGTTGCAAAATGAATAGCACCTTTCAAAAGTTCCATGAAGGCATTATATTCGTTTGGCAAACTGCTTTCTTATATAGAAAAATATCACTAATTTGAAGCAATTTGGAAGGGACAGCAAAAATTTTGGCAAAAAAGCCTGCTGGGAGCCGTCCAGTGATCCATTTCGTCAAAAAAATGGCCAAAAAGGTATCCCCAGACATTTTTATTGCAATCTTCAATTACAAATTTTGCAAACTTTTGAAAAATGGGAGGGCAATGGCCCCCTCATACCTTCCCCTGGCCACGCCACTGTCCGAGGGATGTTTTGCCTAGATGTGAGAGAGACACGGTGGCTGTGCAATTCTTTGACTTTGACGATGTTTTATTTACTTTTTTGTTTAGTTTTGAATCAAAACATCGAAACTTTTAATGTACTAAGTTCAAGGGAGTGGTAGAAGAGCCTTTTCCTGAAATAGTATTTTAAGCCAATCTGAAGGGCGTGGTTACAAAAATTTCTCCGAGGGAGTACCCCAAGACCCCCAAAAAGATATCGTCCGCTCGCTTCGCTAGCTTTGGGATTGGACTCAGCGAAGATTTTCTCCAGATTCGCCCCATGCCCTTGATGGATATACGAAGTTTTGTATTACACATCTCGCCAACCGTTTCATCGAGATCGATTTTAACCTTCAACTGTGAACAAGGAAACCTCTTCTTGGGCCATTTCTCTCTCTGCTTGACATTATAAAGCGTTGAAACTTTTCAAAATTTGATTGAAAACATTGTTAGGTTCCATTCCGTCATTAACGGATTAGTTATAAACCCCTCCCCGTTAACGGCCAAATTCCGCTATCCGCGAAATGGATTTTTGAAGGGCACAATATTGTCGCGCTAAATCTCAAACTCTAAAATCTCTTTGTTCTCATTGTCCACTGGTTATAAGTATTTATCGCTCCTCAAGTAGTTGGTTGGTTGACCGTGGGCTTGCTCAAATGATTTTCAAGGGTTTTCGAGGTTTGGAGAACTTGTCCTTTGGCTCCTCCCTTTGCTAAATATGTCCTTTGAACCTTTTTGTTGGAATGGAAGATGTCCAAACCTGAATTTTGCCCTCCTTTTCTGAGATTTCTGCTTTTCTGAGATTTACCCTGTTATAAAATGTCAAAGCTGACATCTCGGAGTTGCCGATTTCGTGCACAAGTGATTTCTGTTTTATCAGGAGGGAGCAAAATAATGGCCTTTCTTTGGTGTTCAGATCAAGAGTTTTATAATCTTTTCTCTGCAGCAGCTCAAAAATCATTTCTTATCTATGACATTCCGAGGCACTGTTGTTCAAATCGGCACTAATAAAGCTTTCCAACTCTCACCTTCAAACAGGATAGCCTTCCTTTGCCTTCGCAATCAAACATGATCCTCGTCGACGAAGCACGTTGAATATTTGGGTCGACGAACCTTGCCAGAACGTTGCGTTGTGCTAATAGGCTAGACCATACCAGTCAAGCCTGTTTCGATAGTCTAAAAGGTCCGGATGGTCAACCACATTTTTTCTGCCGTATCAACCAATCAACCTTCAAATTACAACAATAAACTGGCATTTGAACAATCAGCAAATGATCGAAGTAAACAAGATTTCCTAAACTGGTTATGCCAAGTCTATCATGACAAAAGACATCCTTTGCCTTTGATGCCATTGGTTAAAACGAAACAATAGAGCTTGGTCAGCCGCAGACTTGCAGCAGGTCTGTGAAGGACTCTTTCGCAAGAACATTCAAGCAAGACCCACTGTCGACTCATGTGGCTGGCAGCTGAGGCAGCTGTTCAAACAACGCTCCATCGCAGAGGCGGTGTGCGACCGCTTGCTTCTAGCCTATTTGTTCAGACCTTTCAGTTCAGCTATCTTTCTGGATGGATGACCCTACGAATTTTTATGTCTTGAATTGGATGCGAGGATCATTAATTCTGAATAAAACAAACTGTATTTGCTGTACACGTTTTTTTTCTTTCAAAAGAAACTTGGATATACCCATAGTACTGGAAGTTTCTTATTTTTTGGATGCAAGTAGTTTTTGCCACAGCTACGTATTCGTTTCTTGATACACAGCACAATTGTCAGCAAGCAGGAGAATTTACATCTGTTTCAAGTTTTTCAAACATTTTAACACTGTCTAACTCAGTGTGAAAAATATCCCTTTTCTTAGAAAATGTCTGTCCCAGATTTTAACGAACATGTACACCTTTCTCAGAGAGTTTGGGTTTTGTATGGTAATTAGTCTGATCAGCGATGGCACCAGGGAAGAAATGCTGGGGGGGCTAAAACTGTCAGAGTGCCGACAGCGAGCGAAGGGAGCAAAATTTTTAGGGACCACACCTTTAAGATTGGCTTAAAATGCGACTACACTCTCTAAAAACATAACAAGCAAGTTACGGAAGTGCCGACAGTGCACAGAAATTTTCAAAAATTCAAGTGCCGATGGGGGGCTCAGTGGATTTTTGGGGGGGCTCCTGCCCCCCCAAGCACACCCGGTCGCGCCATCCCTGAGTCTGATGTAAGTGCACCCTCAGATATTGTACTTCTACTGCTAATAGTGCTCTGAAATGCTGTAAAAACTCGTGCATAAGAGCCTATAATTGTGGAAGTCAGTCTGGGTTCTTGCACAATTAACACATTGGATGGGGTTCTCTGAGACAGGGATCTAATTTGACATTTTAAGCCTGCAGGTTCACAGGTTCTCTGGTTCTTATACACGAGCGATTACTGTGGCGATTTCGTTTGAATTGATTCATTATGGGATTGATTCATTAAGGAAAAATTAGTCTAGCGAAGGGTAGCTATCATTTTCACAAAAATTGGTCTAGCAAAACCAACGGTTACATTTTGAAACTGTGGGCGGCTGTTAACGCTGTTCTCAGCAGCTTACATGTACCTTAATGTTTTGTAAATACCTTCATCTTCACTGCGATCCCAATTTTCTGGCCTAAAGGTAAATTCTGGATTTCAGAACTATTCGTTCTGCAGCGTTTCGTAGTTAGTGTGAATTCCTAACTTCCATGCCGTATTGGAGTAACTGAAGTCGAGGTTGAACGCTATATTCAAATGCATCTCCAGAACAGTGCATTTTCACACCTTGTCTAAGGCAAGTTGCAGCAGAACAAAAAATTCCGCCAAAACATGTAAGTTGTCTCCGATTACTTGATATAGAATCAGAGTTTGAGAGCAAGCTCGAGTGAAACTCTCGAGTGAAACTGGAGCACATTCAGCAGGTAATTTGCATGACATCTATCAGCGAAAGCAGCTGAGACATCTGGTGTGCAAATAACAAAATAACACTGAATGAAATGTATTTTATCTACCTTTGGGTTGGATTGATTATATCACCTGATTTTGTGTTTTTTTTTTATGTAATAAGTAGCATTTACACTAGCAACCAGACTTTATTCACTGTTTATTTTCCTCTGCTATGACTTGCCCCGGTACCTGTTACAACTAGCCCTAAACTGGGGACAAGTAGTAAAACTCCGATCTTGAATTTCATTAGTAATTTAACGAAATCTAGCGCCATATTTGTGAAACATGTTAAACAGTCAATGGTCTAGCACAACACGTTGGTGGTACAAAGATGGGTCTACGTTTTTCAGATAAGGAGAAAAGATCAATATGGCATCAACTGATGAGGACCAGAAAGTCGAAACATGTGTTATAACTGTTTTATAACTGTTTACTTGACTAGTGTGTCAAAAAGAGTATGAAATATTTTATATATTTGATTCTTATCCATTAAAAAAAACTCTTTTCTTGCCTCGGCAACAAATTTATCTTCATGAGAAAACTTCATATTTCTGTAAAGTATTATAAATAACCCCAGTCTCCCCTATTCATTCTTACGCTAACTCTCAAACATTTCTTTCAAACAAAAACATAACAAATTACAGTCAGAATTATAAACAACTCTGTACCAACCCGAAAGAAATTCACTTCTACTGTCCATCACGGCTTGATTTACAGTCTCTAATGTACATTCCAATGGACAAGCCCCAAGCTCGTGTATGCTCATCCAATGTGATGCCTCTCATCTTATGAGAATAAATAATTCTAACGCGCTTGTGAAGGTCAGTAAGGGCTCCAAGACTGACGATGTAGATTTTTTCATCAGTTTCTTGGACGTGGCTGTACCATAGCCTACCATCTTTGGTTTGGACTACATAGCCACTGTGAAGGAAACCTATCAAGGGAATTAGAGAAAACAAACTTTAGAGCAGACTTTTTTATATAACCTCATAAAAATACAACAACTACACAATTACACAACTACACAGCTACATAACTACGAAAGATTACAAAAAACGATGCCAAAAGGAGAACGGAAATACATATCAACCCTGTGGCCATTTAACATATGATTATAAATCTAAATATGAAGAAATTAACTAATATAAACCTAAGGTTACATTTACAAGGGAAAGATGTGTCCATGTATTGGGGTTTGCAGCAGAGATGTAAAAGCGCCTAGAGCAGATTCATACTCGGCAAAAAGTTGTTATGACTTCGGATTTCTGATAGATTGATAACATGTTTTAAACTATATGAACTATGCCACAAAACTCGCTGCACTGTTGATGTGGCCTAGATCATGTTCAAAATTGTATTCTTGTCACTCTTGTCTCTCATCCATGGGATTGCGCAAAGAGCTTGATGATGATAATTTCTTGCGTCCTGCTCTCGTCACACAAGACTTGGATTGCATGCTAGAGTTCTAACTGTCTCATACCTGAGATCCTACGAAAAGCTCATTTCATACGCGAAGTATTTAGGGCTAACTATTGATGAAACTCTGTCATGGAATCATATAAGATAGTAAAAGGAGAATTAAAAGGGGCTCTTGATTCCATCAGAAAACTTCGAAAATTTGCTCTCTCAATCACAACTCTTTCAAGTATACCGGGAATTGGTGGAAAGTCACCTCAGATATGGTAATCTACTATGGCGTCACCTTTCTGCAACTAAACTCCATTACTTGCAAAAGTTACAGGATAGGGCAATGACTCTGATCCAATCTGCGCCTATTAAAGACAGAATACCATCTGCAACATTAAGTGTAAATGAACTAATTAAGCTCAACCAAGCGACGATGGTGCATAAAATTCTAAATGAGCAATGTCCAGAAATCCTTTTGCAAAAGTTCACAAAAAGATCTCAGGTTTCAAAATATGAAACAAGGAGAGCGAATGACCTGCGGGTACCAAGTCCAAGGCTAGAGATAACTAGAAAGAGCTTTTCGTACAAAGGTGCCAAGGTGTGGAATGATATTCCAAATAATATTAGCAATGTGGAATCTGCTGCACTTTTCAAAAAGCAGGCTAGAAGCTATTTTTTGGGCCAATAAGACATTGAAGACCACTTGAAACATGACCTCCTAGAAGAACAGTACAATTAGATAAATATCTTATCTTTATCTTTTTTATTTGACTATAATAGTAAGCTGATGGAGTATCATGTACAAAAAAGATTAAAAGAAATGAAAAGCCTCAATTCCAACTGCAGCTAAAGTTTGAAAGGAGAGGCACTACTGCGTAGGAGCTTAGGTGCAAAATTTAGTTGGGAATTTATTTGAATAATGATAGCATTCGATCCAAGTTATGTGAGGCGAGCGAAAAGCGATGAAAAATCAACATTATTAGGCTTTTCTGGCAATCCCATGGAAGACATGAATTCTGACCTGACACAAAAGATGCCAGTTTTGTACTCATGCCGTACAAGGTTAATAGACCTTTTAGCTATTCTACAAAAGAGCCTGGATCGAGCGACATTTTTATACATTTTTATGCGCAAGCTTCGATTGAATGGCGTTAGAGCTTCGATCACAATTGTGCACGTTCGAAAATTCTACAAATTGTAATGAAATATCGTTCGATTCACATTCTTTTTCAGAATAGCTAAAAGGTCTATTGTTTATATACCTATCCTTCCAAGGTAACCATCGTATGGCCATCTCACAGCAATAATTCTTTGAAGCTTTAAACTCAAAATATCGAGCGCTTGCCATTTCAAATCATCCCCATCTTTCAATTTGTCAACATCAGCAACGAAATCTACGAGAGAAGAAACTATCTAATGAATGGAGAAAACATATTTGTCACTTATCAGCACTGTATCGCACATTATTGCACAATATTCCACATTAATGTCAAATTATTGCACTCTATAGACACAATTCTATTATGCTGCATAAAAGAACTAGACCACGCTAATATCTGGTGCTAGTCATACAGGGTGAAGCCAGGAAAATTACTCGAGGATGAAGACTCTGGATTTGAAATTGAAAATGATACAAATTGGCTAAATCTGCCGACAAAATGCAGCGGAAAAGTAAAGTTGGAAGGTTCACCACCCCTGTACTATTCCTGCACCAACCTTGCACCGGTTTTTCCAAAATCATTTTGTTCTCTTGAGAGTATTTTGACAAAAACTGTGTGCTTAAAAATTCGCTTTTCATTCTGAAGTCACGATGTTAATGCATGTCATTTTTAAGTCTGAAATGTACGACTCCATAATCCATGGTTTGATCAAGGCCCTGTAGTGAACTCTTTAGAACACCGCGCAAAATATCTACTTACGCCCTGAGCATGAATCTGTCGTAATGTTGTCTTGATTTTGCAACTTCTCAGCAACCACAGAAGATTTAGTAGACTCTAAGTAGCTTGATACAGTTGAAGAATACATGATTGCCGCGGTGAAATCCATTGATACTCTGATCTTTGCTTCTTCACTACTTGATGAAAGCCGGAGAATCTTCTGGACAATGCTTGGTGTTGTCAGTCGAGATCTGTCTTCTAAAATTACGACACTTTCCTTCTTCCGTACATCTTTGAAGTGTCTTGATGCAAATTGATTCAATGGGGTAGGGAATCGTTGGAAGTTTATGCTTGATGTTCTTACCTTTCTTGAGTTTGCATCTATTATGGAAGTTATTTTGTTTCTTTCATGGATTCTAATGCTCTTTGGAAGTAGACTACGAACGCTGGTTGAGACAGACAGCAATAGTGATCTGAGAAACATTGGTAATCTAGTGACTATTCTGTCTGTGATGTTTGATGAAAGAGACTTGCCACTGGTGCTGATTGTAGAACGAAATTTGTTTGCGTCCATCACAGAAGCATCTTCTGGTCTTTCTGTCTCCATGTCAGAAGAAAGTACCAAATCTGATGTTTTAGAATATATTGTAGCAGTTCCATGATGACGAAAACTTTGACTGTTACTGCTTACCATAAACTGCCTCTGCTTAAAAGTGGTAGCGAATTCCTCAATGTCTTTCTCTTTGAGGCTAGGAGAAGATTCCAAAAATTTTTCTTCTTCTGTACTTGACAGCAAAGATGATTTCGGAGTGGACAAGGTCTTCCTCTCTGTGCATTCTCTGAATAATTGTTTATCAGTAATACCAAATTGTTGGCTTGAAAACGTCTCAGAAACAACATTTTGCACACTGCCTGAATCATTTTCTAAGAATGATGATAGCGGAGGAGTTCTGTACAGGTTAGATGTGGTTGTTCTAAGAACATAATTATTAAAAATGTTATATCCATAGGTGATACTACGATAATCAGCATAATTACGAGTCTTTGTCTGAGAAAGCTGCAAGCTGCTATCGTCAAAGATGAAGTCAAATCCGAAGTCTTGTCTTGGAACTATTGTTTTATATGGTCTTAGTTCCCCCCTAGAAGGAGATGGTCTAATGACTGCCATAATTGGTTCTTTGCTCATACCAATTGTATCCATTGCATTTTCTTCTAAAACCTCTGCACTCGATGGAATGTAGCCTTTTTCTGGATGTTCTGAAAAACGGGCATTGCCACTTTCAGTTACTACCGACGTTGTTGTGAGGGAAGGTTGACTTCCCAACGATAACGAAACTTGTCTTCCTGCTTCCATATCTCCAAATTCCAAATCAGCCAAGGACGGTGATTTGAGTAACTTCACTGGTTTATGATTTGCAGTTGATTCGAGAAGCTTAAAATCATCTGCAAGCGAACGGTAGGTGTGTAAGCGAATATGATCGCCATATTCAGCCATTGCTATTTTCTTTTTTGTTGAGTTCATCTTTCCTTGCAACGGAGTCGTCTCAGTTACCTTTGATGTTGCATCAAGAGAACTGTTAACAGGTGTCTGTATCGACTCATTAGAGCCTGATACTAAGGCATGCGATGTATGTGATGTGCAATCGAAGGTTCGTGTCTTTGTATACGAATTCAGTGCAACTGTTATCGGCAATTCTGTGCTAAAATCATTGACTAGAATAGTATCTAGACGGCCAGTCTTCATTTCTGCATTCGTTTCAACTTTATAATCAATTCTTATGGCTGACGCTGCCACTGAGCTTTCAAAAACTGAATTGCTTGGAATTTCATCATTCTTGTCAGAAACTGAGGCAATGATATCCCGCCGTGGTGAAGAAAAGAATAGATACTTGCTTTCGTCGGCTGAATCTACTGTAAGTTTTGGAAACACTTGGAAATGATCTGTATCAAAAGATGGATCAAACACAGTAAGTACGCTCGGTTCATCTAGATGTGCTTTTGAACGCAGTCCAGAAACTACGATCGCCTTTTTCACCAAGCTCGAGGCAGACAAAGGACTGACGTATTTTGAGCTAGGTATACTAGACACTATTGACGTAATGCTCTTCCTTTCACGAAGACTTTTGTTTTTTGATAGAGGACATATTCTAATCAAATGCATAAACTTTAACCTTCTCATTGGCCAAGGATATCTACACATTCTCTTTCGTTTGTCCTTCTTCGTTATCTTAGATTTAGCGGTAGGTATTTCAGTTGATTTGATGCTGTTTGAAGAAGAGAATAGAGGTTCTGAAACAATATTTGCTTGGCTATGTTCATTCTTGGTGGCCCATCTAGGTTTTTGCGTCTGTCTAAAAAAACTTAATCTGATAGCTGATGGAATTCTTGATAAGTTTGATTCTTCACTCGCTTTAGAAAGTCTTGTTGTGTGGTGAGAAACTCGTGTTTGAGGTAAGTCAATTAATGCAGATGTCACTGCAGACACATCACTAAATTCAGTATGCTTTAATTGTTTAGGATGGCTTGAGATAGCAGTAAACATACTTTTGGCGTTTAGTTTATAAGCCGTAGATAGACTAGACGTCATTTTGCTTGTCGAGGAGTGCCATGCATTCAGCAATCTATAATTTGTAGTAAAAGATTTTTCTACCTTCAGTTGCAAAACTGAAGAAGCTGAACGTGACAGGTGAGGTGTCTGAGTTTGCTTGCTAATGATAGAGGTAACTTTTAGGTGATCAGTTCGTTTAGATTTAATATTGAACATGGATGGACTGCCAGATTTCTTGTTTGAAAGATAACTTCTTGCTGCTGGCAAAATTGAATCAACTTCAGTATTCTCTCTTACCCTCGAGAGTACCTGAGGAGCTTTGGTCAGCTTATACGTTCTAGTTTGTCTACAATTGCTAGGGTTAGCTTTGGGATGGTTAGCTCCTGCAGTTGTGACACTGACAATGAATGTTCTCCAAGGTTTCTTCCTCTTTAGAAATTGTTCTGTTGTTGGTATAATCATGTCAACTTCAGTATACTCTGTTACTTTGGAGAATCCAACACCTGCTTTCGTCATTTTTATTCTATTTTGTCTAAGATCGCTAAGTGCAACAGATGAATGAATAATATTCTTTGTTTCTTTGGATGATTGAGCAATAGGACTTTCACTTGGTGGCATAGTTTCAGCATCAGATGAACCACGTCCTGGGCCTTGATCAGAAGGAGCTTCAGAGATTTTTGTAATTGTAGGAATTCTCATTTTCCCAAGGTAATTACGTGCAGTTGGTGTTCTCACAACAATTCTCTCTGCATTAGACTGTGCAGGAAATAAATCAGCAATTTCTACTTCTTTTGTGGTTGAGAAGCTCGAGGAGACAACCTGCAATCGACCAATCTTTTTCGTTGGAACGAGTTGAGCAGAAGCATGGACAGATTTCAATCTCTGATGCAGTCCAGCATTGCTTGATGCCAAGGCCTTCTTATTCTGGTAAATTGAAGATAAAGCCTCTCCTCTTTGAAGAGCTACCCTATATATGCTCTTTGTAAAAAATGATGATGCTACGGTTGGTTGAAGTGGTACAACACGAGCTGTGGGATTTTTTTTGCTAAATCCTAGACCATATTCATCTATTAGTATGCTAGCTGATCTGTCTTCTTGAAATAACAAGCTAGGAAAACGTCGGTAAGCTTGCGTAGAAGCACGAGAAATAGTGTTCATGTTTTCAAGGGATATCTGCAACAGCTGTTGTGCATCCAACTTTGGCGTACTTGAGATTTGGGTTTCCTCTCTGAGGTATGGTACAAAAGATATTCTAGAAGTGATAATGGGATTTTTCAATACCACTGATGCATCTACATCAAATAACGTCGAGTCCACATCAGCTGATTGCGTTCCATTTAACTTTACGGCCAATGAGGCATCAGAAATTGACTGTAAGGAGTTTATAGACACGCGATTAAGTATCTTGGCTGAAGATCTTACGTCGAGTAGTGTTTGCAAATCTTCTTGTGACACGGACAGGCTTGGCTCTATTCTACTTTGCAAAGTCAAATCATAGTTGACTTCAGTTCGTAGTCTTTCAAGTGAAGAACTTGGTGTAGGTCTCACAATGGTCGTAGTAAGGGCAGTATGTTTGCTACTTGACACATCACTGGCAACGACAATCATATCTGGACTTTGCAAACTTGAGGCTTCTATCGGAACAGCATCAGATTCTGTTTTTGAAAATCTTGGAAATCTTATACTCCATTCCGTAACAGCAGTCTCTACTCTTGTATGCAGCGTCCTCTTCTCTTTTGCATCCATCATAAGCTTGGTTGAACTTTGATTTTTAACAATGCGTCTTTGCCTCGAAGACAAGTCCGCTTGTATTCTAGAATATCTAGGTTCAATGTTTGGTGTTGGAGGAGACTTGACAGTTCTTTTTGGTATTGACAAAGAAGATTTTCTCTCCTTGATATTGCTTGATATGTTTTCCATCGTTGCTTGTGAAGCAAAGGCACTCTTACTGACAGGATTAAGGCTATCTGAGGTCTTCAGATCAGTCGTTGTGGCAAAAATTGTTGCTGAAGACGAGGGAAAGACAGTTGATACTGCTAAGCCTCTAGCTGTCAGAGAGATTGGTGCAGTTAATCTTAATTTCTTCGTAGCGTCAGTTTCAGTATTTAAGCTAGGCAGAGTATTTTTCAGTTTAATATGAGATGTTATCTCCGTAATGATGCCAATAGCTCCATCAGTGGCTTCTGCAGGGACATTTGACTGTCTTCCGAAACCAACAGAAGCTTTCAGTTCCTCGTCCTTTATACCATCACACTGCATACCTTGAAAAGGACGTAACGAAAGATTATAGCAGGTGTCTCAAAGTACCCCCTGTTGCAAAATCATTAAAATTTGAATAAGAGACAGGGTTTCAAATTTCTTTTTTTAGCAATTAGTTTAAGGATGAAATATTTTCCTGCATATAAATGATCTTGTGATTAGCAAAGAATTTCAGGGCTAACTGGTTTTGAGTCATAGTGCAAAAGAGCACTTATAATTTCCAGATCAATTTCTTTGCGTACAGTAATAAGTCTTTAATTTGGTCATAACTTACAGAAACGGAAAATATCACTGAAAAATTTTGACTCCAAAGCAAAATTGATTGTGTTGCTTAAAAATCATTGCTCAAAATATGATTTCTCGACTAGTAATCAGTTAATCTTCAAGCATTGGAAACAAACATTCTATTAGCTTTTAATGCTTCGGGATCATTGGCAAGAGGATCGAAGATGAAACTTTATTATAGGTTTGACAATCTAGTTTGATAATTTTTTGATCTACCGTTGAAATGATCACTTCTATTTCAACCTTTGATCTATATATATCTTCGTATTTTATTTAATGCTGGCAGTACTTGCTGACAACTTAAGTATTTAGAGATCGTTCATCTATCAGGCTGGCACCGAAGACCAACTTTTAAGAAAATAAGGAGAACAATTACCCGACCTAAATCATGGTAATAATGTTTATCCAACCTTAAGGTGAATGTTTTTAACTTTTAGCAATTTGCACTTCTAAACCTAATATGTCCACTTTGCCTGGCAGTGTTGATATCATTCGTGTTATTTGTTGACAGTAAGTTCCACTTGCAGTTTGCCCAACTTACTCATAAAAATCCAATGGTCTTTGTGCCTCTTGTTCTTGGATATCAAGATCAGCAAAATCTTCGTCGTTGTCGTCACTCTCTCAGTCACTCACTTATGAATCATTTAGTTCAAGACAGTCGGAGAAAAGAATCAATACTTTTGAAATGAAATGCTATCGTACAATTTTGCGCATTCCATATACTGCTCATAGAACTAATGAGAAAGTTAAAGCATGAGCGGTAGGAGACTGCTGTCTTAGCCTAAAAATGCTTGAATCGCCTCATAAAGAAACATATTCATTCAAACTTACGACGATGTGGTTGTCTCTTTCTTCTTCATTGTCTTTGGCCATACATTGATTCTACGCATGCGCATGTTGTGCTAGGGCGAATTCCCAATCCCTTCTCGTTTTCGCGTTTGGGGGCTTCCCAGAGACCCATAACGAGGCACAGCGTAGAATCAATTCAATATGGCAGCATGACAACGCCTACTAGGCCACAGTATACTTGCATATTGGTAGAAATATTTGGCCAAAGACAATAAAGAAGAAAGAGACAACCACAGCATCGTAAGGATGAATGAATATAACTCTTTATGAGGCAATTTAAGCACTTTTAGGTTAACACAGTAGTCTCCTCCAGCCCATGGTTAAAGACTAAATTGTTCAACAATGTAGGAACCAGGAAACGTTGCTGTCGATTGTAAAGAGGCGAAATATACAATGGTTTGGCCATGTCACGCGTAATGACAATTCCCTAAGTCTAGCAAATGTCATAATGCATGGCAGGGTACCTGGAAAAAGAGGCATGGAAGACCAAGGAAAACCTGGTTGTCAAACATTCATGAATGGACAAATCTATCTATGACAGACGCTAAGAAAAGCAGCCAACAGAAAAATGTGGAAAGATATTGGTCGAAGAAAGACAGTGCACCTACGGCCCAATGGCTACGAACCTTGATGATGAGTTCCAAGATATTCTCTTCTAATATCCGTATTCTTATCGGTGTCAGTTATTGACAAAAACCTCCTCTATGCATTTTGTAATAAAAGTTGTTTGTCACCCAACCCTTTCAATAGCACAAAATTATTTGTTACTGAACCCTTTAACAAGCCAGAAAATGGATTACCTAACCAATGTTGCTCCAGTGCCAGCCCGGAGCATAAATAATGAACGGTCCCCGAAAACTTACCTCTTATTTCATACACAGCTTTGAATCCTCTTTTGGTGATGATATTATCTGAGATAAAATGTATCATAACATCTTTTGAATCAACGCAAATATCTTTTGGTGGTTCATTGGCACAGAACACATCTCCACTTGTTTCCCAGTCAGTTCCGTTCCAAATTGAAATTTGCACGTAATCAAAGCAGTCTACAAATGAGATAACATAAAATCAAAATACTTCATCATAGGTTTACTATATGTTAAAAATACTCTTTGCGTTTGCATTTTTTAACAATTTTTGCTTGTTGAAAGTGGTTGATGCAGCATACTAATGGTTTGTTCGATTGGCACTTCCATACCTACCAAATTCAGAATACAGTAGACTTCAAAGAAATGAAAATATGTTTTCCAAGCAAATACAAAACTTTACAAAAATTCTTAAATTTTTAGATTAAGGGTAGCACAAGTGAAAATTTGCATGTGAAAACGAGGATTTCTCCGATGCCTGAGTGAGTCTAAGGCCACTACTTTTTATGCAATATCTATGAATGAAATCAGTTTTGCTCCTTGCATGCGAACGATCTTTTAAAGTCCGTGTCATGATAGATTTTAATGATTTTCAAACGACGGAAATGCTCTCTTTGTTAATCAATATTGTATCTAAAAGGAAATACTGGGCGGCACTTACTTTGTAGAAGGACTTTCTCCAGGTAAAAATCTGTGAACTTGATATGAAAACTTTGGTCTCTGGGCACTTTGAAAACATACTTGCAGCTGAAATTATTTGGATAAAGTGAAGGATAGCCAAGTGATGTTATCTCTCCTTCCTTGTCTGTGTAGACTTTGTAGCAAGCTGAGAAGCAGAAATTTCATTTTAGCAAATCAAAGTTTTATTGAAATGAGAAAAGTTTAAGCCGGACCGTTATTCTGTGGTTTCAGAAATTATGAAAAGCAGTAATCTTCGCAAAAAAATTAGCGATGTAATATAAATTCCTATTTGTGGAAAAATCGTCTCCCGTTTTTCCGAACTGCATACGTAAATTCACATAATCCATGGAAATGCTGCAGTTGTTTTGCTGATTTGATATGGAAGCACTGAGAACATGAAAACTTTTTTCGTCATAAATATTCTCATTTGCGTTATCTTGATATTTCCAACCCGGAGAAAAAGATTGCATTAGAAAAAACAGAACCTGATGTTGCTCAATTTTGTTTGATTGGAAGAGATGAAGCAAAATGTAAGTATGGATCATTTCATGAATTTGAAACACGACACGACTATGGGATAAAAACACGCTTTTATACCAATTACGCCCATAGATCCTAAAATTGATAATGCTTCAAACAGTTCAGTGATTAAAAAGAAACTGACACAACTGGCGGGCAGTGAAATAAAAGGTACTAGGCCGATATTCAAAACTAAAATGTTAAGGCAAAGGACCACTTAGATTTAAAATTTTGTTTTTGTAAAAGCACTCATGATTTCGACCAGAAATTAGAATTCCACGTTTCGTTCTGGTCCATGATTTATGTGCCATTGACATTCAAATTTTATTTCTAAAAAAGACAATTCTACTGGATTTATATTTCAATAGCAACTTAATTATGGACCATAATGGAATGTGGAATTTTCGTTCACATACAAACCCCTTACCAGCATTTCTCTAAATTCTGGGTCTAATACACCACTTCGATTAACAGCCTCGTTTTGGAAATTATTCAAAATTTGTTCATATGAAATTTCGGAGGCCAAATTCGGATTTAGCACCCAAACTTTAGTCTAACCACAGGTTTTCATGTTGTTAGCAGTCGTGGTGTTAATTTTATGGCGACGTAAAGTTTGGAATTCTATAGGGGATTTGACCGTGAAAATGACTCGGGGTGTAAAGTTTCACCCCAAACGATTTTTCACGGTCAAATCCCTTATAAATTTTTGAACTTTACTTTGTCATAAAATCAACATCACAGTCGCCAGTAGCGTAAGAACATGTAACTAGACTAATGTTTGGGTGCTAAATCCGAATCTGGGCTCGAAATTTTCATAAGAACAATAGGAAGGAATTTTGACAAATTTCCAAAACGAGGCTGCTTAATCGAAGTGGTGTATAGATGGGTGCTTTTAATGAACAAAATTTTCACATCAAAGTCAGCCTTTGACTGATAGATAAGGATTTTCCTTTTGTATACTGGCAATGTAACTTCATTTCACAGTCAACCAAACTTGCTAATTTTTCTTGATTCTTACGGCACCGATGTGGTCTTTTCTTTCATCTTATCATATGGCTTTCAGTTTCTAAGTTGTAACAAGAATTTCATGACGTGTGTTTACACGAAAGAGTTCTCATACCTTTGACAATCTTGTACTTTATCCTGAATCCTTTCATTCTACCATCATCATCTGTAGAAAATTGCAACGTGAGACTATTCCCAGATGAATAGATAGTCTCCGGGTATGCCCTGCCACAGAACGTCCTAAGCAACGGGGACTTCATGTCCTTCCCATCGTATATCATTAAATAGTCAAAATTGCACATATGTTTTGATGGCTCCAGGATTAAATCTTCAATGCCCAGTGATATAACTTCTCCTTGCTCTGCTGCTACGGTATATATGCAGTCAAAATTGTTTGGATACGTATTTGGATAATTAGGACTTTTGATGTAGCCTTCTTTTTCTCTTAGAATGTGACGGCAACTAGGACCTAAAATGTGAACGAGAACAACGTAAACCAGATTAGCTGCCAAAATAGCTTTTGCAAAAGCATAGGCGATGATGCACCAATGTTTTGGGAGGGGCAGACAATGAACAACGCATTTCTTACTTAAAACATGCCCAGTTATCTTACGTGTATCTTCGTTGACTGATTTGAGTAGAAGAGATCAGTAAATTCTGCATAAAACGTTGCTTTCTTTGTTGCTTCTCACTCAGTTCTGTTTCCTTTAGGCCCTCAAGTTGTAAGTGGCAAAATGTTCAAGCTCTCTCTTACGTGAGAGAAGCAACTGATATAGCAACAACAACGCATAAAATCAAGATAAGAGGAAGAAATTGTCACCCCCCCCCCCCAGAGGATGGTCAAGTTCTCGTTTTCATTGCTTTGAATCCAAGAGTCAGGCAGAATAAATCTTCCAAGTCAGTTTGCCAATACTTCACAGAAGAAAGGATAATTTTCGTGCAATGGATTTTCACATCTAAATTTTTTAGATTCCAACAAATATATCTATGGTTAATTGAGATACATGATTAATTAAAGATTGTAAATTAGCACAAACTATGAGTTCTCTACTTCAGGTGAATACCGAATTACCCTGGGTACCAGAGCCTCCAATGGTGCTCCAGGGTAATATCAAACAAGCCAGAAAAAAGTTCCTACACTTTCGAAATTCGTAATTTAACAAATACTCGATGGATTGGAATAAATCGAAATCTCCTTGCTTGCCAAGAGATTGAATTAGTTTTTAATTTCTGTCTCATTTGTATGAGCACTGGAAACACAAATAAATTTGACTTCATGAACATTTCATGGTTACATGACATCTGAAACAAGAACACTTGATCACTTGATCAAATCATGAAATAATTAACATATAAAGTACGGTTTTTCACCCGTAAGAAATATCGTCTTCCACATATATTGCCATGGGAGCAAAAAATTTCAAAATTCATTTGGAAATCCATTTTAAATTCACTTGCGTCATGTTTCTGTGTGAAGAGATTCGTTACGATTTGATCCAAAAAGCGCAAGTAAAGCTGCGAAAATAGTTCGACGTTTCGGCTCTTTACTTGTTCTTGAATCATTCAAATCCGTCAAACACTCTTGGTGATAGTTTTGAAAGCGAGAGAGAACCTTTTCTGGCTCAACCGGTATATTAAAGAAAATCTTTTCTTACCGTTTGCAGGACTTTTTCCAATGCTCACATCAGTACAGTATGATAGTAGAAATCCAAATTGAATAACTTTCCACGTAAAACTGACGAAGAAGTCCATTTTCTCTGGCGATATCTCAAGCTCAAGCAAACAACTTCTTTTAAAGGATAAACAACAATCGTTATTAAGATTAAGAAACGAAAACGATAGGCAAGTATCAACCGGAATCTCCTTCGAAAAATTTACAAGTTTCCCTTTCCGTGGCGTTATATTGATTTATGAACAACCCTGTTACATTTACATATAGGTTATACATTATCTCACTCCATGATTACTTCATTTGTTTATGATGTTAAGTGTACAGGAAGGTGCCACTTTATAGCGCTATGCAGTTCCGTTGATATCGTTGTTTTCATGGGGATATAAATGAGTTTTCTTCTCGTGCTCTAGGGTGTTTCTCAATTTCAAAAAACGCCTACTTTTCTCTACAACCCCAGGGGTGGCAAAGTTCTAACACAGGTATTTTCTAAGAAGAGTGTAAAAACAAAACATTTTTTGGTGATATATCTTGTCACAAGAAATTTTCCATCAAAGGTGGCCCGGAGCGAAAACTTTTATTGTTCAAAATAGCATTGTTGAATGGTAAAAGATCTCGCTCAAAATTTTTTGATACCTCATTTCGTTTTCAAGTTATCAACTGATTTCAGTTAGCGACTGATGACGTCATTTTGTTTGTAAATTACTAGGATACTATATGCAAACATAGAACCTTCAGATCTTTGGAAGGTTACAGATGTTAAGAAGTTTGCAGCAGCGTTGCTACGTAAATTAAATAGGCGCTGTCTCGTGAATTGTATGATGTTTAGAAAGGCATGCTAATTGAAACAAGCCTTTTGATGAGATCTATCTTTGGAAACATAGTTAAGCGTGTACTTTCCTTACTGTGTGGAACAAATGACGTCATCAGCCGTTCCTACAAAATAGTGGATAACTAGAGAACGAAACAAGGTATCAAAAAAATTTCAATAAAAGTTTGCATCATTCAATAGTGCTATTTAATGGCATAAATAAAAGTTTTCATTTCAGATCACTTCAGATTTTCACCTTCTAACCAATTCGTTAGCATGCAACTCGTCATATTGCTTGTAAAATTAGCCCTTTTGCAGGAATCTGTGCTGTTTTGCAAGCAAAGACTGCTTGTACACCTTTTTATCCCTAATGTCAGTACATCTCAAAACTTCACGCGGAAATAGGCTTTCAGATGACATAAAATTAATGTCTCTGCAGTTTGAACAGAGAAGTTGCAGGAATTCGAATGGAACAACCATCTAATGAGCTCAAAATCAAATTCTTCTCGAAGTTTTGTTCAAATCCTTACTCCACTCTTCAATGTACAGGGTGGTATCCCAAAGAACTGTGCCTCATTTTTCGCTGCAGCGAAGGAGCTGTGAAGTCTAATGCCTTTTTCTTGACACAGTGGCATTTTAAAGGCTTCAAATTAGTGTTTGAGAACTCGTTTTAGCCAATCTGACATCACGAAAGTCCAACAATGATATCTTTAATTACAGCACTTTCCTTGTTCTTCAAATCCTAAATGAGTCAGGATGAAGTCAATACTGCAAGACACGGATCTGATGCATGCTGTGTTGGAATTCTTTTCACAGTTTAAAAAGAGTTTATCGTAGTCTTTACTGATAACAAAATAACATCAAGTATTTTCAAATATACAACGAATGCAAATACAGTGCTAGCACCCTTTCTTTCAAAACTTATGTGATTGTGACCTACTGGAAAGATAAGGCTGTGCAGTTTTTGAAATAATCCACTCTCTTGAACCATAAATCAGCAGCAATTTTTCAGATTGGTTAACACAAGGCCGGTGTCGGGGAGTACGGTATTGTGGCATTTCTGGGTGAGCGGGGAGTCTGATCCGATCTGATTTCTGCCTAGTTGTGTCATACCACTCATTATCGTTCGATTACTTTTAAATACTGTTACTTTTTTTATTATGTTCGTATTGTAAATTTTTAGGGTTTATCTTTTTCTTTGTACAGAGCAGTTTGGAAAGCAATTTCTGTAGATATAATTGATAATTTTACCTGAGGCCTATCTTATGAAATGGTATGAAAAACAAATCAATTAATGTACGGCCCCTTCGCAGCAGTCACAGAATGGGGTACAATTTTTTGGGACACCCTACAATACAATTGATACCTAACTTCCAACAATATAGCGAGTGAGGACAACAAATATGCTAAATGCCTGTACCGTTGGAACAGACCTTATTAACACCGACTGGATAAATTTCAGTCGAACTTTGTGGTAACTATTGAAGTAGGACTACTTTCATCCCAATGCGCCTAACGCACCTTCTGCAATCACGCCTGTGGAAAAACAGTGATGTGCAAAGGGTTCTACAAGTTACACTACATAGGCAGTTCTACAGTTTTCTGATCACAACAGAAAAGAACCAGAAAATGAAATTCATAAGAGAATAAATTTTCATCCAAAAGACTTTCTGTATCAAAATATACAAATTACTTTATAAGCCATCATATCCTAATAAATTTTGAATCATTGTTTACATCAAAAACTACAATACTTTGAAATATCTTTTAAGCTAAACATGTATGAAAAATCTCTTGATTTAAGAATGGGCAGTTTATCAATTTTACTAAATAGCTGCGTATATAGGTAGAGGGGGATAGTTACAGCTTCAAAACTATTGAGGGTCCCTAGTAAATATATCGTCTAAAAGTCTACCGTAAATATTTCTTCTGAATATATTTGTAAAAGATCAAATAAGCTGACCCAAAAGTACGACGAATTCTATTAAACAGCGATGAGGAAATGAGTTAACTACCGAATGAGACAGAAAAACGTATCCACTCTTTCAAAAACCGTTATACAAGAAACTACTATAAAGATTCCAAAATTACAACTCTATTGCCTGAATGAAGGTTCAACTTACTTTTGAGAACTTAGTTATAATTTGAAATGCAAAATTTGATCTCAAACGAAGAATCCCTAAACCAGTTGCCACGGGCTTTCCCTGGAACTATATGTGACTGCCCCAATTCGATCTATGTTTCAACGCTCGAAATGGCAAAAATGTTTTCTTAGATCAGGCATTGATTTCTAGTGAAATGGAAACTATTAATATTGAATATCAGTAACTATTAAACTATTAAAAATCATGCTTTCCGATTATTGCTGAGCATCACAAAGTCATAATCTCCATGACGGTGAACAGTTCATTTTAGCAGGTTTTGGGCATTTGAAGAAATCAGACTTTTCACTATCTTAAAAAGTTATTTGACAGCTACAGGGTGTAGCAACAAAATAGGCAAACATACGAGAAATTCGACAAAACGGTGCTACTGCTCCTTCCAAGCTGTCGGTTAAAGACACTGTATTGAATAGAACTGGAATGAAATCTTTGAAAAACCTTGCAAGCTTCATTATTGCAACTTTCGTTTGATTTAAAGGCTTGAAAGAAACTCCAGGTACTTCGTTATAAGTGTTCATTGGCAATCTTTGATATTTTGACTATTTTCAGAATTACAGCATCTTCTTGGTTTCAAATAGTTCTCCGGTTGTGACGTCATCACATTGCTAAATCGCAAACTGCAAAAGCTACTAACTCCTGCTTACACCCATATTATAGACTGTGAAAAGTAAGGGGCATACATTAAGGTTTTCTTGAAGATAGTGCCGTTTTTCCTCCATCAATTTGAGACTCTATATATAACAACACTTTCGTGTTTACTTTTCACTGAAATTTAAATTCTATATCTGAAACTGGCCATTGATTGAATCTAAATTTCAATGACAGGTAAATCATGGACCAGAATCAAACATCCAATTCTCGTTCCCATGCAAAACCCCTCATTTGCATTTCCCTAATCCCTGGGTCTAAAGATGGGAGATTTTATCAAAAAATCTAATATACAAGTTAGCATTAGACTGTCAGTTGTGAATACTGGCAGCCAAGGTATTTCAACTCTAGAGGTCCAGGTGTAAACATGCGTGTCTATGAAATCCCTGAGTATTTTCAGGAATTTCCAGTGAATCTGGGACAGTGAAGCCAAGATGAAGGACACTGTTTTTGTTCTTTACAGTACGGAGCCTACATAAATTAACACCACTGTCATCTTCCCTGAGGATTCTTTCATCAAAACCTGCTTCAAAAGCTTAAAAAGTCCTTTTCATATCTCTACTTAAGGCTGGTTTTCATATGTCGCATTTCATCGTATTTCATCGCATTTCATCGGAATTCCGGGTCTACGATCAATTAGGATTAATTCCGATATATGAAAACCAACCAAATCATATGAAAACCAGGTATCCTAATTCATCCTAATTCGTCGCAATTCGTCGCAATTGATCACAACGAATCAAAAAAATTTGTTTTCTACGATGAAATAGGACGACTTGCGATGAATTACGAGTCTCGATTTTCATATAATTTGACAATCCCAATTATGGAAATCCGACTAATTACGATGAAATACGATGAAATGCGACATATGAAAACCAGCCTTTAGGATTGTAAGGTAATAGCATTATCAAGAATGTGATATGTTCAACCACGTATTTCTCACCCTACTTGATAACCTCCATCTTACATAGTCGTGAGAGAAATCCTAGAAAAATGTGGGGAATATTTTCCATATCTGTAAGAGAAAGGTCAGTAAAAGAGGTGAATTTCTGCAGCCAAAGTCAGACTTGCCATACAAGCATGGTTACACTTAAAACCGTAGAGTTTACCCACCAGCCCACCAGGCTGGCTGCATACTTATTGTTTCACAACCCGCTAAACGTTTTCATGTGTTTTCTGACTCACCCAAGTATCTTGAAAGAATGCAGCATTGAGCTACGTATATTATCGTTAAGCTGCTCTCCATAATAAGCGCTTTGAGCGCACGGGCACTCAGACCAAATAGGAGCATGCGCAGTTGACTAAGTTTTAGCGATCAATCTGATAGCAAGCAACCGATCTTCGGGCGCCTTGGGAGGAGGAGCAAGTTCAACTCCCATCGGTGGCGCTTGAAATTGCTACCAAAAGAACCAATCATGGTCAAAGCGCCCGTGTAGACTGCCGGATGAAAATCGACACATAAAACATCAACAAATCCCTACTTAATAGCCACAATGTAATGAATCGAAACCTAAGAAAGGCATGCATCTGAACCTAAAAACTTCATGTCCTGCAAAACAAATAGTCACCCAGCAACTAAAGTTCATTAAAACATGATAATTACCTAAGCGAACAAAAAAGTAATACCTAAACGTATTCTTCAGAATGCAGTTCTTGCACACTATGAAATTTGACAGGCTTCTCCAGAAGATCTTGCTCTCTTCTTATTCTGTCCGAACTCCTCGCTGCAGTTAACCTCGAAGGTCGATGTACCGACTCGTCACTGCCATATGTTACAGTCAGATGTCTTGGCACTGGTTCAACAGTGTCATCTAAAGCCGCTAAATCTCGGTAAACATCGGCTAAGTTTTCGTATTTCATCGCCCAGTTAAGAAGTTCATCCCAGTCAATCGGTGGGATTGCAGCAGATCCGTTCTGATTGCCTTTCCCGGCTAATGAGACCGGTTGTGTGCTTCCAACCTCGGTCATACTGGTAACGGAGCTATCAAGTGAGTTCTTTCTCCTCATCGGAACAAAACTGCTGTCTGGTTCACTGTCACTTGAATGTTGATGCTTCGAAAAAACAAGGTGCTTGCGTTTAAGTTTGTTAGTTGAGATGCGCTCATCTCCGTATTCATACTCGCTGCCTGTGAAGGAGCCATCAGAGTCAGAAGATGATTCCTGCTCTATCAAATCACTCAATCGATCATCACTCTTTGTGTTGCGATCACTGATCGTTGATGCATGATCATAGACGTGAAACTGTGGAACAAGCTGTCTGAGTCGATCGAGCCTTTTATCGATGTAATCACGGCGTGTATCACGTGAACTAGCACTGTTATTGTCATTTTGCCAACTCATCTCACTGAACCCTATACTGGCTACTTCTAAGTCATATAGCTCAAGCTGAGAGGCGTTATCAACAATGTCTGTTACACTTGCTTGCTCTCTTTCGCTATCCATATCACTACCAGTTGATTCAAAGCCACTCTCAAACGGCGGCGTTGCAGTTCCTATATTGATCTTCGCATTACTGGGATATTTTTTCAGTCTTTCATGACTGCGCCTCAAGGCATCTTTCACTTCTGTTTCGTTAAAACCTGGTATGAATCGATCTTCGTACTTACTGGCATGTGCACTCAACCCGCGTAAATCATGCAGAATTCTCTCGTTTCGTCTTCGCTCTAAATGAATATCATCTTGGTATGACAGCGCAGGTAATGATCTGTTAGAATCCTTGATTTTACCATTATCACCATAAGCACGAGGTTGGTTGAATGTAGGATTTGATCTGCTGTGAATCTCTGCATTTCTTTTAGATATGATATTCAAATCAGGTTGCCATGAATCATCAACATATCCTTGGTTTTCGAATTGCATCGATTCTGGTGACGAGCGACGAGAGCCTTTTTGTACTGCAATGTTCAACTCCGTTTCATCCTCGATCATTTTTGACTTTCCGGTATGTTTCATTTCGATCTCCCTTCCATTATCATTAAAGTCACCATCGAACGATTTTAATCTCTTCATATGTCGTTTACGTAATAAGAAAACAATGAAAACAATCAAAGCAAGACTGACAGCTGTCACTACAACAATTATTACGATTGTTACTGTTGATGGTGTTGGGCTCACAATCGTCGTTGTCTTTGCTACACATTTGTAAACAAACTGAGAATCTGCAACACAATTCTCATTAGATTTGCATGGCGATGTCAAGCATATTATTGGCGTCTCACATACCGTTCCGGTAAAATTTCCTCTGCAGTTGCAAGTATACCCGTTTGCTGTAGGGATACAAATCCCATTATTTCTGCAAGGCTTCTTTCCACACTGTCCAGGAGCAACGCATTTGTAGGCTTCCCATTCATCCACACAATATGATGCACTTGGGTCTGTGCAGGGGTTGGATGCGCATACATCACTCCCCGTGCAGCTATTTGCCATTGGCCCAATGGCAGTGACGTTGAATTTGTCAGACGATTTGATTGGAAGATTCTCACCGTTCAAAGAAATCTTTTTGAGACATCCTTGGAAGGTGGTCAATTTTACGCCATCAATGATGCGTGGTGTTTGTGTCCCAGCAACAGATAATACGTCAGTGTTAACAGAATAGAACCTATGCGGCGCAACGGCGAAATTCTGTTTCGACTGATATTGATCAAGAGTTAGAAAGACTGATTTGTCACTTACGTTCAAAATGATATTGTGCCAATTGCCGTCAGTTACTGTTGGTTTTGTTATTGAAAACGGATCAAACTGCAGTGCTTTCAGACCAAATTTGTAATGAATTTGACCATTCTTCACCTGCAATGAAAGAAGAATATGAGAAGATATTTACTTGACATAAAAAACATTGCTGAATAAGTCTGTCGTCTCACATTGCCACAATGATACGAAATGTTTGAAATGTTTCAACAAGGGGACCTGCTTGTAAAATCTTAACCTGGAAAATAAACAACGGACCTCTAGATGATCTGATTTTTGCCGAAAACCAACTTACTCCTAAGAATTTTGCTTGAATAGGTTTTCTCGCTGGAAGGCAGGGCTGTAACTTGAGAAAAAACTGACAAAAAATTTCTCAATTTGAAATAAACAAGATGGGGACTTTAATGTAAACGAGATGGGCCATAAACCTTTATCTAATCGTAAAGAATCCCCTTAGTACGGTAGCATTCAGTTACCGTTTGTTTGGTTATAATCGGGTGAATCATAGTCAACTGAAAAATGATAGAATTGTTCTTTTTTTACTGACGATGGTTGAATCTATTAGTGCGATTCTTAAATTTGATGGGTTATTGACATTGATTACAAATTATATATTAGGTATTTTCTGCACATCTAGTTTCGAGATTAGTTTTGATGTTTCTTTTCACATTCCTTTTCACTTTTAACGAAATGAGGTTGACGTCTCTCTTCTAGCCTTTTTCACATGTTTCAAAATGTTGAAATTTTCTTATTTCTGGTTAACTGAATTTTTTCTTTTGCACTTCTTTCTTTAGCAGAACCTGCTAAAGCTTTAATTTGATCCCGAGTGTTGTATCCAAGACTATACTTATATATATGGCAAACAAACAAAAACATAAGTGAATTTTTTCTGGCGTCAGAAAATTATAAAAACGAATGGGGAAAAATAATTTGGCAATTCTGCAATTGAATAACCCTTTATTCATCAGTATCCAAGAAAAGTGCTTTGAATTTTTTAAGATGGTACTTTCTCTAGCGTAGTAGTGCCATAAGAAACTGAAAATGCAGTGGCGGTTTGGTTTTCTCCGGTTAACACTGACTACTTTCCCGTAAATGCTAAAGAGCCGATCATCCTTTGCAACGATGAGACATCTGAAAAAAAGCAAAACTTACATGTAGCACTGTAAAACCCTTAGTAACGTCTTCAGCGAACATGAGGATTCCATCTTGTTTACGCGTTCTGAACTCAATCTCGATCGAATTTGACTGTGGTAATTTCTCAGGAGCAGATCTTCGCTTGCGAGTCTGTGTCTTTGCATCAGCTAGCAATAGTTTTCTTCGGTAGCTTTCCTTTAATTTGAACATCACAAAAGATGATCCGCCAAATGAAAATGGTTTTGCAGCTACGGAAAGACGACGTAATGTTTAGTAAAGTTAATTTTTAAAGCAAAAAGGATACAAAAAGATATCCTGTGATTTAGCCTGCGCGCAGACTTTGTCTTTCTTTCCTCTCCTCCCCAGTGGACCCAAAGTCTGGTGGACCCAAAGTCTGCGCGCAGGCTACTATTATTTAGCTTAATTACTTTTTGTTGCAATCATTTCTCAGATAAGCCTTCAAATGGTTTTGAATTTGTGGGAAGGTATGCTTCCAGAAGCTACCTGGCTTTGAGGCATTGATCACAAGAATTGAATTCCCAATCAAAAATTTATGCCACACAACAATCTGAATCTGCTTCTTATGTCTATGGTGTAGCTCTGTGGACTCGAAATTTTGAAAGCGCAAAGACGAGCTTTCTGGCTTGACCACCATGTCTAACAAAGCATTTTTGCATTACTTGCATTATTTGATTAGCCACTTAATCGAACCTTTCGTAGAACAGCTAAAAGCTTTAAGAATGGAGCTTTACCGTTTCTAAAAGCTTAGGGAAATGAGTCGTAGTTGTAGCGTAGCCTCACTCCATAAGGACCCTTAATTTACGCTCATCTCATTGAGTTGAATTGTTGTTGTTGTTATCGCTCCACTGACTGCCTTATGGACATAGAGCTGTAAAAATGGCCAAAAATTTCAATCGGCGACAGGATTCTGTCGCCACGTCATCTACCGATCAGCATATGGCTTAGAGCAAGGCGGTTTTTACTTCTGTGGCAAGAATGATCCTTTATCGAAGTACTGATCCTAATTTGTTGGTACAGCAGTGCTAGAAAACTGATTTTTTTTAGCATTTTAGACCAAGTGGTTGTGAGGAAAAACTAGCAGATCATTTAGGCCCACAGCTACGTTCTAAAAAAGAATGCGAATCGAACGACAGATTGATACATTTTGTAGAATGTTCGAATGTACACAATAGTGATAGAGACTCCAACACTACTCAATCGAACTTTTTGTGGAGCAGCGGAGAAATTTCAAATAGGATCAGTACGGAGCTTTACCGTTTCTACAAGCAGCGTATGGGAAATGAGTCGTAGTTGTAGCGTTATCAGTTCAGACAAAAAGCGAAACTATTACGACATTTAATCGAGTCTAATTTCAACCCTTCGGTCTGCCTCAGGCTCCGTTCACACTACTCCGTTTTTGTTAGTATCCGTTTTTGTTGCATCGAAGCTACCCGTTCACACTACTCCGTTTTCGTACAAAACGGTGAGAAAAACCTTAGTTTTTGTGCGTTCACACTGATCTGCCCGATAACAAAAACGCAGCGAAAAACATCCATTTTTGTGCGTTCACATTGCTCCGTTTTTGTGAAGTTCATTGTTGCTCATTGGAGCGTTTTCAAAAACCTCCGTTTTTGTGCGTTCACATTGATCAAATGCGTTTTCAAAAACCTCCGTTTTTGTGGATATCCACTTTTAACAGCGTTTTCGAAAATCTCCGTTTTTGTGGCGTTTTTGTGCGGATCAGTGTGAACACTTTCACAAAAACGGAGGTTTTTCTCTCCGTTTTTGTACACAAACGGAGTAGTGTGAACGCGGCCTCAGTCAGACGCCATCTTGGATATGATGGATTGCAAAAATGAAACGAAAAAAGTTTTTAGTAAAGCCATTTTAACTGTTTCCTTGACTTTAAATAAGTATATTGAAAGAGTACGAAACATCTTATAATGTTTCATGCAACTTTATCCTGCAGAATAAAATAACAACCACCTACATAGTTGGTTTTTGTCACAAATACACAAAAAGAAAATTTGAAGATCGCTCATACAATCAAAGTTTGGTGAATTCCAAAGCGGTACAAGTTTTCATAGACTTGTCCGGTATTTGACAAAGCATTTAGGCACGCATTTTTCATGTCGTAAAGTATAAAAGGAGACTGACCATTTAGTTCAGAGTTGAAAGAATATCTAGACAGAAGCTTATTTGTTGATATCAGTGCTAAGAGTTGTGTGGGACGGTGTCATATCTGCCAGGTACTTCTCAGGTCCGCGAAATTTGTCGCATTATTAACAAGATCTGCGAGCAGGTCATTTAATAGGTAAAGTCTGGCGTAGGTTGGTTGTCAAGACACAGTAGAAGACAATGAATAACTGTATTGATACATTCTTCGAGCTTGCTAAAACTAGACAGCTGCACGATTTCCAGCCTTACACTTTCATACCAGACTTTACCTAAAAATGTGACATCTTATAAAGATTGAACTGTTATTGGCTGAACCTGAAATGAATGCCTTTTGCTTTAAAAAGGATGACACAACATTTTCCTCTGGTATCAAACATATTTCGTACAATTTTACAGCAAAAGCAGCCATATATTATATACTGTATATTGTACAGTACAGACCTTGCTCACATAACACGACAAGGATTCTTAAAAACTTTCAAGGATTCTTCGACAGGGTGTTCCAAAAAAGTATACGAATTTCGTCGACCCTAGTGATAAGAATATAGCGTGAATCAGTCGGAAATGGTTTTCAAAGCATACCTCGATAGCTAACTTGAAAATAGATACCTCGTTTGCAAATTCTTGAAGCACGGTGAATAAAATCAACAAAATTTGAAGACGGCACGACAAATGGGTTTACAAAATATAGTTAAGACCTTTTATCAAGGGAGCTCCGAAATCAGCTTCATTCATTTCAATATCGGCGAATTATTAATTATTTCACACATACTACTCATCGGTGAAAGTAGTCCTTTGAGCATCAACGCACTTTTGACATCGTCGAATGATTCCTTGAAAAGAATTTGCTATCAGATCTCTCGAGATCAGGTTCATCATGACGAATCTTCGAGGCTGCCTTCCCGGGTGGGTTATCAACAAAAGAGGAGACATCTTTTGGCCCCCAAAAGATGTTCTGACCTTCCTGTCTTGACTCCCGAGAGATCTAATAACAAATTCTTTTCAAGAAATGATTCGATGGTTCCAAGGGTGTGTTAATGCTCAAGGGAGTACCTTTACCGATGGATAGTATGTGTAAAATAAATTGTGGATATCGAGATGAACGAAGCTGATTTCGGAGCTCCCTTGACAATAGGTCTCACATAAAGTGTATTTTGTAAAACACATCTGTTGTGCCGTCTTCAAATTTTGTTGATTCTATTCACTGTGCTTCAAGAATTTGCCTAGGCCAAAACGTCAAAGCTCTGGTTTGAAGGTGGAGGCAAATTTGTCCTTTGAAGATTAATATCTTCACTCTCAACGCACCGATATCAACAAACGAGGTATCTATGTTCAAGTTACCTAACGAGGTATGTTTTAAAAATCATTTTGGATTGATTCACCCTATATTCTAGTCCCTAAGGTCGACCAAATCTGTATAGTTTTTTTGGGACACCCGGTAGTTATTTCCTTAAATCTAATCAAATACGAAAACAGTTTTAGAACAGCTTGCAGTCTGCATCGCTTTCTTTAGAAGTTGAAAAGATGTGAACTGATACCTGCACTGCATGTATCTCCAGAGTAGCCTGTGTCACATTGACATTGAAAGCCTTTCCAGTCATCGATGCATTTGCCAGTCTTGCATGTGCTCCTTTCACATCCCTTTGCCTTGGAACATCCACTGACAACTCTGTCAGACTTGAGCGCAGTGCTCTGATCTAAGTAATTTCCATTGATATATATATTTCTCATGCATCCAGTGAAATCTTCGGTTGCCACTTGCGAGGGTCGTTTCAGGATATATTCAATGGAAGGTAGGCCGCCAAAATAAACTGGTGCACCATTGAGATTTGGTGACCTGAAAGGTAACAAAGAATGTGAATACTTGGCAACAGGGCTATGAACATGGTCGACGAATCATTTAAAATTATCCACAGACCAATCTTCAAGGGATGACGAAAGCAACAAAATGCAACTTTAGGATATGGCCTAGTCACTATCTTTTCAGCAATCATGATTTGAACGATCTAAAATTCCGGATAAACATTCCACAGAGATTTCACCAAATCAGTTCTAATAAACTATTACTACACAAGGTTGAATCGGGAAACCTTATTGCAGGTAGTTTGTTCATGTAAGTAATGCTTTGAGGCAGATATTTCACAAACATGGCATTTCACCGTGGCTTTACTTGATTTATGTGATTAGCTTTGGTATGAATCCTAGTCCTAGTCCTAGTATTAGATGACCTCTCACGCAAGTCCAGTATCTTGCATGTGATCAGTTTAAAACAGCCCCCGTCTAAACCAATCAAATTTTCTAAAAGCTGCATGCATGTCAGCAATTTTCAGCAGTTTCAATGAGTGTGCAAATAACTGACAAAAAGATGGTTACACTTCCTTTGATTAACGGCGAATTAAAGATCCTTAACTTGCACAACGAGCTACGAATTCAGTGTGGAATTTTGAACTGAAGACTTCTGAATTTGATTTCTCCTGACGGAAGTTCTTAATATGTCGTATGGACTTTGATAAAACATGACAAGATACATAAAACATTGTCCATATAACATGCAATGACAAGTTGGCTGAAGCGGATGTGAAATTATTGCAAATCATGCCTGATGGCTCGTATGGTGAAATGGCATGTAGAATGAAGTCCATCTTGAATGACCATAAATCTCTACAAATCATAGGGCATTGCCAAAGTTCTGCTGAAACCCCAATACAATAAGTTAGTCTTAACAGCTTTGAAATTGGCTTCCTGAAATTGAAAATTCTTTGCGGTGAAAGTTAAGTCGCGAAAGTAAGTTTTCACGTCAACAGTCAAGCAAGAAAATTCGGGTCAATATCCTAGGGCTTTTCAGGTCAATTAGCCGACCCTCCGGCAAATCCCAATCACCAAAGTTGCCCAAAGATAGACTGTCTAATAGCACATTACAGTGTGAGAAATTCCAGTCATAGATTTCTGTGATTTTGGTTCTAAAGTGTATTTGGGTACAAGAACAGGATCAGACGGAGTCTGGCGCGAAAGAGGCTATGGGTCTGATGAGAAACGGGGGTTACTTATGGTGTTTGACGGAATAAAGTAACAAACACAGACTGGCCTTCCTTATTCAATAAGATTACTGGAGTATCACTTCACCTACGGCTCTTTGTGGAGATTTTGTTTTCGCGAACTTTATTTTGTTTTTCTTAAATGATTGCTTGAGTCCAGCTTCTAATTCTGCGTGAACGGGCAGAGCAGAAACTGCGTAAAATGACATCATCAACCAATTTGAGATATGGAAGTGTTTGAATAGATAAGCTTTTTGAAATGAAAAATCAACGGTTTAAAGCCGTAGGGAAAAAATAACGTATGTTGCCTAACTTCAGGATCTGTTGCAGGGAGCTAGGGCGGCGGGGGGGGGAGGCTCAAGGTTACAAGCTTTCGCGCATGTGTGAGCAGTTTCTGCTCTGTCGCGTGAACACCTAATCACAATGCATTTGTCTTTGAGTAAGTGTGTCCTATGTTGATCACGCTTGAGAAGTTTCAGATGACCTCGAAATGTCGCGATGTTGCTAAAAAATAGGATGCATGGAAGGGTTGTCCAAGGTTAAAAATTTGCATTTGCAAAGAGGAGAAAAATCTAAAAATAGTCTATTCAAATCGTTGTCCTACATGTGCTGTAAACAACTGATACCCTAATAAACAAAGCTGTGTCTGAGTGTTTACTTTGCTCTATCCAAGGAGAGGCCTATCAGTATTGCAAACTCCATTCGAAAAGAATTTCGTCTAGCTATGACTTTATTGTGTTCAGTTCATCTTCTTGTGATAATAAAAGTTAGGTCTTTAGTCCTTGAAATTAATCTGATCACATTCAAAAGCAAACTACCCTGGGTACCAAAGCCAAAAAATGACTTGATAAATTTTAAGCTGAAGGCGAAGGTGAAGTTGCACTTTTTAGCGCCAAGCGCTGGGATCGCAGAAACAGAACACAGCTAATCGAGTCCGCGACCCTTGTCATGACGCCCAAGTGGTGGGGCACTACCGGGTATGGAACCAAGTCACTTCTGACTGTTTTGGCTTCAAATTCAGAGGACCACACCACTGCGCCACAACACCTCTGGTACCCAGGGCAAAAAACAAACGAGACGAAAGTTAACTCGAGAAAGCTGAGAAAACTTATCCTTTTTCTTTTACGTTGGACTGCATTTGAAACGTGGACAAGCATTATCAAAATGTGTAATATAAAGCGATTCTTTGTGGTTAACTCGAGAAAGCTGAGAAAACTTATCCTTTTTCTTTTACGTTGGACTGCATTTGAAACGTGGACAAGCATTATCAAAATATGGAATATAAAGCGATTCTTTATGGTCAGCGCCGATTGGCTGTGAAGAAATGCTATGTGTCTGAATATAAAAAAAAGTAAAACTGACAGATCTTTAGAAGAAAGTAAAGCTTTAGTGCAGGTCAAAATGTAATGAAATAAGCAATTAACCTGACGAAAAAAGAAATCCTAGCCATGCAAAATACTTTAGATTAGATCAAGTCTTTGAATGGTGGCTAGTTACATTTCAATTTATGGTAGGATGAGATTTCATATATGATATTGATTTAGGCCGCTTCAGCTCACCTTCAGCTGAACGTCACAGGTCTAGATCTTTTGCTCATTTAATGGGAAATAAATTGAAGTAACAAACATCAAATTTCGCTAGCATACTGGGTCTCTTCAAGGATTTACAATGTATTAAGGGCGTTAGATTTCTATTTGCAGGTGGCTTCTAAAGTAATCAAAATTTGCACTTTGATAACGCTGACAGCAAAGGGCATTTTAGAACAATAAGCATAAGACCCGACCACGCAAATCTGCCTACGCTTTTGGGTGAACCAAGCAGTTATCAAGTTGAGTGAAAGCGATGTGCTTAAGCTTGCTGCTAGGTCATGACGTCACAAAATGTATGTATTAAATGTTGCTATGGTTAAACTTGAAAATGTTTAGCAGGCCACCGAAGAAAGGAGGCTTCAACTGGTTTGTAGTGGGGATGGCTCAGTTTTACCACGCTTGAGTACCAATCTGAGGGTTGGATGATCGATTGCCAACAATACCAAACCTGCTTCGTAGAGTTACGAAGTAAGCATATTTTGTAAGATTTTATGTGGAGGACCCCCTTTTGAAAAAGAACCGCTAGGCAGAAGGGTCTCCCTCCGTAATGAATAAAATATGAAACAGAGGATATGAAATATGAGGGTAGTGATAGGAATAAAATAATAATAATGATGATTCAGAAAGAAGAGGTTTGAATGCTTTGAATGCTAAACCCAAAGTGAAAACATTGGCAAGTGCAAATGAATCACTCATATGTTCACTCATAAATTTTAAACTTCACCAAAATCTACCAGCGTTGCGAATTTACCGTATAGAATTAGACTGGTTGCTTTCGTTACAATTAAAGATTTAGGACATGCATATCTATCTAGCCCTATTTCCATACAGCGACATTTTGCGATCGACCAGTAATTTCATGTTTAAGTTGAAAAGAAAGTTATAGCTGAGTGACCATTGATTGTGCAAAATTCCAATCGCTCGAAAAATGCAGCTCAAAATCTATGCAGTCAACGGTGTCGAGCAGAGCAACAGTAGTGCTCACAAGTCATGGCTGCTACGGGGGAGAGAACGATTTCGGGGGAGAGAACGATAACGGGCTTGATAACGGGCTGTGCTCGAAACGTCGCTTATTTCAATTCGCATCAAAGTGCTTACATTTAATGTTATTTACTTGTTTATCTTAGAGAACGAAGAAGTTTCCAAAATTTTGGCAATGGTCTAACGATGGGGTTAACAGAATTTAAAAGTAAATGAATCAATATAACAAAAACATTTATCTAAATAAAATTGCAGCATGTGGCAACAGGATACTTTAAGTGCCATAGAAAATAAACACTAAATGTATGGGACGGTGCTTTCCCCTTCGTCAATAGTACGGAAATCTAGCTGAAAAGAAGAAAGAAGAAAACAAAAACGTTTGATTGAATGGCTGCCTCGAGAAAGTAATGGAAGAATGTGACGAGCGAAATAGCATTGTTAGATGCAAGAGGAAATAAAACTATAAAAAGGAAAATTGTTTGTTGTGCGTCTAGTTTAAGAAAAATGCTTTTCCTTCCCACCAACCTAAAGGAGCAAAATATTGGATTGTTAGGTCCACAAAACGTAATTTCTAACGATTTTAACCAAATCGCTGAATCCGTAGAGGTGGTTGAGGTTATCAATTAGATTTACAAGCTGAAGAAATGCGGCAAAAGGACCAGCGGGAGAGAAATGTTATTCTATCATGCTTTGCAATTGGCAGAAACCTCAAAACCATTCATCATTTCATAGACTTATCTCCTGAAATTCGCAGGCAATCAGCGTTTCAACCAGCGGAGGGTTAGAAATGTATTACGATGATATTTGTTGCAAATTAGCTGATAGGAGCTACTCGAAACAGTCTTCTCTGACAACAAATAGGTACTGACAAACTAAAGCCTTTCAACATGGCATACACGTACTTTTCATAACAAAGAAAGAATTTGGGTCAGTAACGATGTTCAAAGCAATGATTTTTGAAACTGAACATTGCCACCTCCGTCTGCTCCTTCAAATCATACATAAAAAAATGGAATAGGGGGAATTGTCCTTGTAGAATAAGTAAATAGGGTATTTTAAGTATTACGTAGGGTATTTGATGCACTGTAATTTATGTTAGTTTTGTAAATAGTTGATCTTTATTGGTTCTTGTATTAGACCTATTTTTGTAAACCAACTTTAAAGAATTTTATAATAATAATTAGTAAGTAAGTAGTAAGTAGTAGTTTTATAGTCTTTTATCTAGCCCAAGGCTACTCAAACGACTTTACATCTTACCCCCTGGTCACTATGCTTAGTAGCATATAGCAGGGTGCAGCCACAGACGGCGCTCATAACTACGGACCAGGTACCCATTTATACTCCTGGGTGGAGAGAGGCACAATTTGTGTTAACACCTTGCCCAAGGATGCTATCCTCAAATGTGGCCAGTGCCGGTATCGAACACACAACCCTTGGATTGTGAGCCCGACGCCTTACCACTGTGCCACCGAGGCCACATAATAATAAAACTAATAATGAAGCCTGCATTGAAGTACAGTACCTTCCGAGTAATGTGATACAGGAAAAAAGTGAATATACAGTAAACTTATGCCAAAGATTTCGTTTGCCAACATAAATAGTTTCTTGAGTTATATTTTCCTGGCACTGGAGTTCCTTAATTTTTGTGATCTGAGAGTTGAGCTTTTTATAAGCAGTGTCTTACAAAGAAAATACGTATAGTTCATGAATATCTGCGATATCGTGTCAAGCAACACTCTTCTGGTTTACGATTGAGAAACTTGATAACGGGACATCCTCAAATGAGTTGAAAAATGAATACAACATAATTTTAACAATGTTATGATTGGCGAAAGGCAAACAGTAGAATTATCGCAAAATAACATAAGACCCCGTTCATATGCTCCGTTTTTGTTCACAACCGGAGAGAAAAAGGTCCATTTTTGTGAAAGTGTTCACACTGATCTGCACAAAAACGGCACAAAAAACAGAGGTTTTCGAAAACGCTATCAAAAGTGGATATCTAAAAAAATAACGGAGGTTTTTGAAAACGCTCTGAATCAATGCGAATCGACAAAAACGGAGGTTATTGAAAATGCTCCAACATTCAAGAATGAGCTTCACAGAACTGGAGAACTGTGAACGCACAAAACCGGCTATCTTTGGCTCCGTATTTACTATCAGATGGATCAACGTGAACGAACACAAAAACGGCTATTTGTCCTTTGTTCAAAAACGGAGCAATGAGAACGGGTAGCTAACTACGCATCAAAAACGGATTAGCTACAACAAAAACGGAGTAGTGTAAAACGGGCCTAAGTTTATCTCAAGCCAATCAGTTAATAGAAACATGGTATGGAACTTTACATCAACCTTGTTAAGGATTTGGAACCTGAAACCAAGGCCTGAACCTATGCTCATAAAAGCTGACCCAAATGATACCTAGCTTTGCTGTAGGTCCCCTTGGAAAATATGGATTGACAAAACATTGACAATAGAATTAAAATCTGCGATATCTTCAAGATAAGAAAATTCGGTTTTCTTGCACTTCGATATTTTTATCATCATCATCATCGATGGAGATTATTCTTAATGGCCACAATAATGAAGTTACAATTTTGGAAGAAAAGAAGTATCAAATTGGAAGCTCAGGAAAAAGGACCACCTTGGTGCTACCCTTTCGAAGACCGGGTGCGCGAAAAAAGTATTGGTTTTAGCAGCGATAAAAATCACGAATTATGTTTAAAGATTCGTCTATCTATAATCGTGGAATGGTAAACTAACTGAAACCATCTCATTAATATCGGTGATATAAAAATTCCAAAAATTTCAGAGCCCCAAAATCAACCACCAGAAAGCAACTGGAAACAACATTTGAATCAAGGTATAACAATTTACTTTTCAGCATCCGGCTTTTTACATGCTGCTTAAATTCTATTTTGAACACTGCAAATAACAAAATAAGCCAACACTGTATGCTCAATTCAACTTTACTATCCTTGTTCCTATACAAAAAGTAAGAGAACTGCACTGGAACCACATTTGGAATCAATTTCAAATGCTTTTCTTCTCATGTCAAGAGCGCGTAATATGCTCTGGCTTTGAAGAAACCGCCATATTTGAAGTACTTGCCAGATACATAAAGAGCGAGGTCTCAGACTCTATAAGTTGAAGCATCCTCTATGAATCAGAAAAATGACAATCCAAAGCACGACTCGTCCACAGCAGCCGATTAAACAGACTTGTCCCAAGTCAATTTCCTTTATCAGTATCTTACAGAGGAAATAATTTTATTGAAGGAAATGCGAAGGATGAAAAATCGAAAACGAGGCAGGACGGGGGGGAAGAAAAGAAGGAAGAGGAAATGAGGCTGAGAATGTGAGATAAGGTTGCGAAGGTTACATGGCTATTTTCTCCTCCTCCTTTTTTCTTTCCTCCCCCGGCCCGCCTCATTTTCGATTTTTGCTCCTTCGCATTTCCTTCAATAAATTTTTTCTTCTGTAAGATACTGATAAAGGAAATAGACTTGGAGTAAGTCGACCAATTAAACGGAGTAGAATCATTTTGAGACGACGAGACAAGCAAAGTAAAGAAAAAAGTGCAGAAATATCAGAAAAAATAACTGTACATCAAATCATTACTTACTGGGTGGCTTCGTTCAGTGAAAGTTCTTTGAAACTGTTTTCAACTTGGAGGATCAATTTCTGCAACGAAAATTAACCAAAGATATAATTCTACTTGAAGCACCCTTCAATAACACTATGCAAATTTGATGTTCCAAATACAACGGTTCATTCAAGTAATCAGCAATGCCTGTAAGAACGGGTGTTATTTAGCTTTTCTGATCAAACGGGTTAAACATGCCTTCCTTTCAAGAAATGGGCTGCTCGTTTCTGATCTGAAACAAATGAGCTGATAGTCACATTTAGGTGCCGCATATTTTCTGTTAGGAATATCGTAGATTTTCGACGGAGAATTTCACTGAGAAGTCCTCAACACGAATCTAAACACCTTACATATTAGGGGAAAACTCCTATCCTCAACAAGAATGTAAACACCTTACATATTAGGGGAAAACTCCCAAACTCAAATGTGCAGTGAAGCACCGCCAGGAAACAGTACAAAGTTTGACTACGCATGAAAAATTAAAATTGGGAGATTGCAGATTTTTGTGGGTTTGGAGCTTTTGTACTAAGGAAAGTATTGGTCATTGTAGGTATTACCCATATCTAAAATATCAAATTAAACATTACATGGTAATAAAAGTTAGTCTGGGTCATTCTTAGTTCACACCGATAATGAGCAAACATATTAGGCCAACTGTCTTAGACAGGATCTGGAACTATCTTCGGCAAACTATGCGGACTAAACAGAAGAAAACCATAACATAGATTCAATGACCATTTTTAATCATATCTTTACACAATTCGGATCGAATGTTTCCTTTTGCGGCAAAAAATATCTTTAAAAGCCTTAATTTGCTTAGTTTGCGGATTGATGCTAAGCCGCCCTTTTGACTGGGACATAATCATGATTCAGAATGGATGGCTGTAACATTGACAACTGTAACTGGTATTTGCAAGAGTTCAAGTTCATCATAATTCTGCAGGGTAAAGAAAAGTAATCGTATCAAAGCTAAACTTCTGATCTAAAAGTCACTATAATAGTTGAAGGTGTTGCAGAGTAATGGTGTAACCCTCGGACTTACAGGCAAGAAAGCAGGCGGAAACGGGTTCGATCCCTGGTAGGACCCCGCTATGTTAGCGTCATAATAACGGGTCGCGGACTCGAATACGTCTTCCCTACTTCAGCGATGCCAGAAGTTGGCGCTAAATACCGCAACTTCACATTCACCCACACCTCTGGTCTCCAGCTTTCCAACCCCTTTTCCTCTATATCTTGATACGCTGCTGGGATTTCTAAAGGACAAAAAATATTTGGAGTCCAAGTTCTCTTGATTTAGGTGGTTTTGATGACATGTGACAAACTAATATGAATGAAACTGACCTATGGGAATCAAGTACTTCAACGTCTCCAAAACAGAGCCCTATCAATTATAGAGCGCGCAAGATTTAAGGACCCGTGACCTAAAAAATGGCTAAGCGTTGTGAATCTTATTCGCTTTGATCGCTGTGTTATAGTATATAAGATTGGAAACAAACAATGACCTGAAAGCCTGTGGAATATGTTCCAAAAGAGATGCTCTATATCACATTGTAATACGAGGAATTATAGAGATCTCCATATTCCCAAGCTAAGCCTTGAACTAACCAAAAAAGGATTTCATTACTCGGGCATTAAGGCTTGGAACGATATTCCAGTTAACATCAGAGAACTGCCATCACTGCGCCTATTTAAAACACATCTAAAAAGGCATTTGATGAGCCTTGATAATTGACTCAAGCCCCCCTCAAGAACGACTCCCTGGAAGATCAGATTAATCAATTAACTATTTTATGTTTTTAGTTTTAGATTTTGTAAGTTGCATTTTACTGAAGGGATATCGTTGTTTTTATTATATTATATATATATATATATATATAAAAACTCATAAAAACACATTCTTTAAACGTTTCGGCGAAAGCCTTCATCAGTAATGACTGTTCTTATAATCAGACAGAGCATACATATCAATCTCAAAATCCAGAAACAATACAAAAACAATAACCTAAGCGGGACCTACCAACATACAAGGAGTACCAATAAGGTGTAAAAGTAGCGGCTGATGACAGAGGCGGTGGAGAAAGATCAAAGAAAGCGCAGAATTAAGAATTGCTGAAGTCGGTGGCTATGTCTGTCTCGCCGGAGCTGAGAGAAGCCTGTGCTAAAATAAAACAAACAATATGAAGATCCAAGAGCGGATGGGCAGAAAGAGTATACTTAAAAAAACAGCGTCTGTCCCTAACGAAAAGCTGAGCGCAAAAATATATATATATTCCTTATATATTGGCAACAAAGAAACAATAAATTGGATACTAATAGTGCGGATGAAAAACGAACGAGAAATAAACAAAAAAGGAGATGTTTTTAGCACACTAAGGCCTTTCAAGTTAATGCTATCATCAGAGTGCGAATAATGCACTCTGATGATAGCATTAACTTGAAAGGCCTTAGTGTGCTAAAAACATCTCCTTTTTTGTTTATTCCTTATATATATATATAATATAATAAAAACAACGATATCCCTTCAGTAAAATGCAATGCAGTAAAACAACGATATCCCTTCAGTAAAATGCAGTAAAATATATTCCTTATAAATATATATAGTACTCTTGTAACTTTTCCCGACTGCACGGAAATATAAAAAAATGTAGACATTCAACACCCCCTTTCCGGAATAATACGCTTCACAAAATGGCGCCCAGGAAGTTTTACTGATACTGTTTAATCTACAATGGAAGAAACAGACAATTGTGTTAAAAGTTATCATAGAACAAAAAGGTAATCAATAAATTTTATCAGAATCCAGTTTATTGGAATCCATTACCCAAGCTCCGCTGCGAAATGGAAGTGTCTCTTTTCACAAGGGTATCCAGTCTAATAACCTACAGGGTGTCTCAAAAAAAATTGTTCGACGTTTAAATATTGAAAAATAAGGACAACATGAACAGGCTCATGGAAAGATAACCCTGTTCCTAAGATTATGAAATAATTTTAGAGACTAAAATCATGCAAATCGGTTGAAAATTCACTGAGTTACGAGCTCTCGAATATCAAAAATATGCGCTAGCTGAAACCAGAGACCCCCCAGATTACTTGTATTGCAAAAAGCTCGAAGACGGAGGTAAGAGAAGCTTATCCAATGTCATACCTCTCGTTGATATCAGAGCAAACCAAATACGACTTCTAAAGTAAATTATTTCTTGCAATCATTCTCAAAATTCCTTAACATTGCGTAGGTCCAAAAACAGTGGTTCAAAACAAAATCGGCGAGAGACTGAATCTGTTTCCTCAAAGCATCCATATGCTTGACAGTTAGGTTATCGAATACCTGTGTGAATCCCACTTGTTTCGCCCTGAAACAATTGAGAAATAACAGAAACGACGGCTTATGGGACTTTTACCAAAAATGCCATTTAGAGGCCTCTGGTTTCAGCTTTCGCACAAACTTGAACTTCTAAAGCTTGTAACCCCATGAATTTTTATCGGATTTGCTAGATTCTTGTGTCAAAAATTAATTTAAAATCTCAGGACAAGGGTGACTTGACCAAGGGTCCATTCAGCGTATCGTTATTTTGTAGTATTTAATCAAATGTCGAACAATTTTTTTGAGACACCCTGTATGCCTAATAAGTGATTTGCTAATTAGTTGCTTTGCTTAGACAATTTGCAAAATCTCTTCAGTTCATCATTTGACATCTGTCAAACAGAGCTATATTAAGCAAAACACCTCGGCCAAGAGGGGAAGCAGCTGCAAATTGTCCTGATTTGGATACAGTTGCATAGGCGAAGCTTCAACTTGAAGCTTGAAACTTTGCGTTAGCAACTCGGACGACAGGTTGCTGATCTATTATGCAAAAACGTGATTGTTTCAAAACAGCTCTATCTTCGTCCCCCCCCCCACACATGTCGAGATCACGTAAATAAAGAATGGGTTCTAGTGTTGTAATGGAATATCCTACAGTTGATTAAGGGCTGATACAATAATACCACACAATGTACTAATTTTCGGGTGTAGAAAAAGTTAAAATACAACAACAGAATCTTTTCTTGCAATATTTACAGGATTTTGACATTGTTGGGGAACAAATGAATTGCTGTTTTTGAAGCACCCACCTTTGTGACTTTTTTGTGTCATGAATCAGCAACCACTTGCCCAATCGGCTATAACATGATCTCAAACTTTAAGTTGAAGTAAATCCTATCATAAAAAACGGCACAATAACATTTAAAGCGCCTCAAGGGCGGTCTAAAACATGGGGCACAGCACTTTTCGGAAACCATGTAGTTTTGGAACAAAGAACATAAATTTTACCTGTCTTGAGAGCCGAACATTTGCTCTGTGCCAGTTTCCATTACCAACTTTAACATTGTCTATTGCCAATCTTCTTAGCTGTGAGCCAAAGTTGAAAGAGAATCTAATATAATTGCTGACGATCTCCAAGCCAATAAATGGTGACTGCGATCCATTTATTGTGTTGTGAAATCCGTACAATAGCAAACTTTGTTTATCATAAGTAGCAAGATCCAATGTGATGTTCAGTGCTTGATTTGCTATTGAATTCGTCGAGAGGTAGGACAACTCGGGGAATGTCATTGCATGGATCTCACAAAACTTCCCTTGATTTCCATAAGTGCACCTGCATGTGAATGATTCACTTGTTGGAACACACGTACCTCCAAACAAGCAGGGATTCGGGTTGCATAAATCCACAATGTTCTCACATTCTTTTCCAGTATATTTAGGCTTACAGTTGCAATAATAAGAGCCTTTGGTATTCACACAATTACCATTATTTCTACATGGTAGCAAAAGACATTCATTCACATCATCTTCGCAGTACTTTCCAGTGAAACCAACTTTGCACGTACATGGCCTAGTTGAGGGTCCAGGTGTCTTATTCTCGTTACAAATTCCATCGTTCTGACAAGGGTTTGGAGTACAGCTTGAGATAACCTTTTCGCATCGTTCTCCGTAAAATCCTGCTTTACATCGGCAAGAAAATGTCGCCTTAAACGTGACTGCATGGAAAATCAATTTTTCAGAACTCCATATTGTTGGATAGGTTTCTATTTGACGCAACTCAGAGCATGATCCATTGTTCTGACAAATACCTGGCTGTGTGCAAATCTTGACAGGCATCTCCACAGACGAAGATCCGGTTATCAGTTTTAACTGAGCAATGTTTGTAGTAATTAATGTTGCCAGTGTGTTTAGTGATGATACATGGTAGGTTCCTCTGTTCTGTAATGCAACCAGTAAATCGAGAGTTCCACTTTTCTGTTGCTTATAACCAAGCAATCGAATAACTAAAGCTACAGGTGATATCAATTCAAAATGGCGGATTACTTTACTCAGAGTTGTGTCCGTAAATTTCTGTGCTGTGACCTGGATTCCATGCAAGCGGAACATTAGTGTATTATTGATAGAAACACCGATAATAGGCACGAAGTCTAAGGTTGCATTGTCACTGACATTAGCATTATGTGTCGTTGCTTGGTATTGCAATCTAACGACTCCAATATTACTTTGCGATGCAGCTTGAAGCTTACATGATGACTGCTGGAAGTTGAATCTACTTGAAGGGTTACTCATCTTGCAGATATACTTGTCAACAATGTCTGGATCCATTGGAGACAGGTCTCCAATTAGTCCACCACGAAAATATCTTTGCAATGAGTTCACAATCACAGATACATTCCTAATTCTCGGTGAAACATCACTCACATCCAAAATAGTGACCTCACAGTAACCTTGTGACGTTAATTTGGGTGCACCATTATCTGAGACATCAATCGATAAATTATAAAATGCAGTTCTCTCTCGATCCAGTGGTGCATTCACTTTAAGTTCTCTTAAATTAGTAGTGACAATAAAATCTGCAGTGTTCGTAACTGTGAAGGAGAAAGGCCCACGGTTTGGGTCAATGTCCCCATCCGCAACTACCAACTTTGTCACAATCGTGCCTTTCGTAGCGTTCTCTAAAACACTCCCCTTGCAGTTCAAGATCTTTGGTTTCTTGTCATTCACATCGATCAAATTTATTGTCACAACTGTAGTGTTTGCAGCAGGAGGAACGCCATTGTCGGTTGCTTGCACCCGAAGTGTGTAAGAGGGCACTGTCTCACGATCTAAAGCAGTATTCAAAGAGATGACACCAGATACTGGATCAATGGAGAACGCTCTTCTTGGAACTTGGCTGGTGATTGAATATCGAATAGTCCCACCAGGCTTTGCATCATTGTCTGTTGCACTGATTGTGAGGACGGATTCGGAAATCTTTTTATCCTCTTTTATATTTATTGAATAACTTGACTTTGTGAATACTGGAGGCTCGTTTCCTTTTATGACGTCAATGTATACCGTTGCTTCGTCTATGTTTGATGACGTAACATGCGACGTGAGCAAATTCTTCACAAAAATCTTCAAAGTGTACTTGCCAATCAAGAGTTCCTTGGCGACTCTGATATTCCCAGTCAAACTATCCAGCTTGAACGAACTCAATTTGGAGCTGAATCTTGGCACATAATATAGTACTCCATCAAGTCCTTTATCTAAATCAGTAGCAATAACGGTTCCTATAATAGTCTCTATACCAGCATGATTAGACACAGTGAAGTTATATGATCTTTGCGTGAACTTTGGTGTGAATTCGTTTACTCCCAATACAGTAACATCAACAGTAGTGAGCGACGATAAGGGTGGCTTACCATTGTCAGTAGCAGTAACTTGAACTTTGAAAACGGCATTCTTTTCATAGTCGATGCCTGTACGTGTTCTGATCATACCTGTATTTGAATCTATTGTAAAGAATAATCGGCCAGTCGCATCTACAATCGAGTATTTTATTGATGTCGATGCAGTCAGATCAGCATCGGTCGCTTGAACTTTGATTACTTGAGTATTAACAGGAGAATTTTCTCTCACATTTGCTTTATAACTGGTCAATGTAAACATAGGATAATTATCATTGAAATCAGTCACTGTAATCTGCACATTAGTTGTTGCTTTACGAGTATTAGCGAGACTTTGATCGCGTGCTTCTATTACGAGGGTGTATGAGCTTGTTTTCTCAAAGTCTAAAGGCCTCTTCGCGTACACCGAGCCATTTGTCGTGCCAACAGCAAACATCTCATTCATAAGTCCACTTTTTACGATAAAAGTCACGCGTCCATTTTCACCACTGTCTTGATCTGTTGCTGTTACTCTTAGTATCTCCTTGAACAGCTGGTAATTCTCTGGGATTGTGGTGATATAATTCGACTGAGAGAAGATGGGTGCGTGTAGATTTTGCTTCAAGATTCGAGCAAACACAGTTGCCGTGGTAAATTTCTTTGGCTGTCCTGAATCCTCTGCCATCACAGTTAAACTCAAGACTTGGTTCACATATGTTGCAAGCGTGTCTTTAACTTTCACCTTGGCACCATCAAGGAACAGAACATTCGAACCATTTCCTCCATTCACAGAATATTTCACAGCTGCATTTAGGCCCGAATCGAATCTATCCTCTGCATAAATTTCAGTTACAACAAATCCTGTGGGTGCTGTTGCCTCTACATATGCATTGTAAATATTCTTTGAGAACACAGGGGGGTGGTCATTTGCATCTGTCACGTGAATAAACAATGTTGTACTGGTAAAGTAAAATGGATAGTGTAAATTTCGAGCATATAAAGTAAATCTGAATGTGTTTGCATTGGGCATCTGGTTTGTTGATGGTTTGATATATTTAACTTTTGCTTTCAGGCTCAGCGCACCAGATGAAGAGTCAACACGAAATTTTCCTCGGCCAGAGCGTGGTTCGATGTAATACAAGCAAAACGCATTTGATCCAATGTCCTTGTCTCCTGCCTTGACATACCGAAATATACTGTTCACAGCAGTATCTTCGGGCACATTGATATTCATCGGGTTGGCGGTGAAATATGGCGGTGAATCATTAATATCACTTACAATTACTTTCAAGGAGAAAATTGTAACCAAGCTTGGGTCTTTCACTGATATAGATAAAGTGTAACTATCAACTACTTCTCGGTCCAGTTTCTTTATCAAAGTTAAAGTTCCAGTATTCTTGTCAATCTTGAATGTATCAGAAATGAGGTCAAACGTTACGCGGCTATTAGCACCAATATCATCATCAGTGACATTTAGAACCAATATTTCACTGTTCACTTCTAAGCCTTCAGATACGGTGAGTTCGCTAGGACTGTGTACGACCGGTTTGTTGTCATTCTCATCCCCAATTCTTATCAATAATTTCAATTTAGTTTCTAGCAACGGTTTGTTCACTGGATAAACAATGACATCCAAAGAATAGTTATCCATTGCCTCTCTGTTGAAACGTGCGGTTGATCGGATCTCCCCGGTATTTTGGTCGATTGTAAACGGTACTGCAGGAGTGCTTGGGCCTAACTTGAATCTTAGCCGGCTTGTCGATGTAGGATGATCCTTGTCAATGGCTACAACTCTTGTTACAAGTGAGCTAGCAGCTTGATTTTCTTTGAACGTGACATTACTAGTTGGGCTGACTATTCTTGGCGCTGAATCATTTTCGTTCTTGACAGTAATCACTATCTTTACATACGAAGAGAGAGGTGGACTTCGGCCATCACGGGCTTCAATCCATAATGAAAATATCTGTGTTGTTTCATAGTCCAGGGCATTTGCAACATGAACAGCCCCACGATTTACATCAACTTTAAATGCAGATCTAGTGTTCCCTGTTTTGATGAAATACATAATTTTGGCTGCAGGTCCTACTGCATTGCTTGTGGCCTTTACAGTCTCAATAACAGTATTCAAGGGAGTGCTTTCTGACAACGTTTTAAAGCTATTTCCATGCGTGAAGACAGGATATCCGGTTGCTGTGGAAATTGATACTGTTGCAGTATCCCTAAATTGAGTCTTTATTGGATCAGAAACTTGGACATCAAATTGAAATAGTGTGTTTGGTGGTATTGGTATTTTCGTATAAATGATTCCTGTGTCTTGCTCTACATCAACGAAAGACCGGTTCCCTGAAATCACTGAGAAATGCATCTTGGAATTAGCTGGCAAATCATTATCTGTGGCTTGTAACTGCGCAACGAAAGTCCCGGCTGCAGTATTGGACTGTGTTTTGAAGTCATACCTCTGCTTGGATAACACGGGGGGCGAGTCATTATCATCCAGAACGAAAACATGAACATCAGCAATTGTTGATCTCTTAGGACTACCTTCATCTGCTGCCTCTACTTGTAGGGCAATATCAGAGAAAAACTCCCTGTCCAGCCCCCTGGTTGTTAGGATTGAATATTCACTGCCGGCCTGTTGTATCTTAAACCTTGCATAACTGTTCACGAGTTTCACTTTCAATGTCGAGTTTGCACCATTGTCTGGATCTACGATCTTCAACTTTTGCACTAACAAATCACCATTTAAATTCTCCTGTATGTATGTTGTACTGTTGGCTGGTGATATACTAGGGTTATTGTCATTTTCATCCAAAACAGTAATAACAACGGTTGTTTTTCCGCTACGTGATGGAGCTCCTTGATCTTTTGCAATAATAGTCAATTTTGCTTGGGGCAGTACCTCTCGATCCACCTGCCTCGTGCTTGAAATCCTACCAGTTACTTGATCAATTGTGAAAAATCCAGATTCTTTTGATGACATAAGGCTGTATCGAATAGCTCCATTACTACCACTGTCAAGATCTGTTGCAGTAACTTGAAGAAGAAACTGTGCTGGGGAATTCTCCAGAAAACTGATGCTATATAATGGTAGGGCAAATTTCGGTGCAATGTCATTTACATCAGACACAATAATTTGCACAGAAGTGATACCTTTTCTCATTGGAACGCCGTGATCTCTAACTACGACTTCGAGGCTATATTCATTATACTTTTCACGATCTAATTCCTTTGCCAGAATCAAAATCCCTGTTTCTAAATCAGTCGAGAATGTGCCATTCAAATTTCCACTGATAATGCTGTAAGAAAGACGTGAATTTTCACCAAAATCACTGTCGAACGCTGATAGCTCTGTTATTGCTGTGCCAATGGTCGTGTTTTCCAGGACTGAAATCGACTGTGGATGTTGGTTAAAGATTGGATTATTGTCATTTACATCAACCACAAAAATTGTCACGTTTGAGATCGATGTACTTGAAGGTGATCCTTGATCAGTCAATATGATCTGAAAGCTGTACTGTTTGACTGTCTCGTAATCTAGCAGAGATCTCAATATGAGACTTCCATTCTTGGCCAAAGTAAAAACAGTACTAACACTGTTGGGTTCAACCCAGGAAAAAACAACTTTAGCATTTGCACCACTGTCAATGTCTGTTGCTATAAAAGTGTGAATAACCGATCCTTGCATCATGCTTTCTGGGATATGTACGTTATGAGGCTGGTTCAATAATGGGCTGTTGTCGTTCAAATCACGAACATATATCGAAATCCTTGCATATGAAAAACATTTCCTTTTGTTATCTTCATTGTCAGCTGATACTAATAAATCAAATGTTGATTTCTTTTCTCTGTCAAGCATCTTCTTTGTACTAATTACTCCATTTTCATCGATACTGAACGAATCTTCAAAGTTCCCTTGAGTTATTCTGTACGTCACTTTTTCATAATTTCCCCGGTCTTTGTCTGTTGCAGAAACGTTTACCACATAGGCACCAGCTGCGAGATTTTCTTGCACGGTTGCAACAATCTCCTCCTTGACAAACACAGGGCAATTATCATTTTGGTCTATTATGTTGATAAACACACGACCTGTGGTGGACATGCTAGGATTTCCATAGTCTGTTGCTTTTACATCCAGGATAAAGTTAGGGATAGTCTCATGATCGATGTTCCAAGCCACACTGAGAACTCCACTGCAGTGATCAATAACAAAAGTATCTTGATCTGTGTCTAGTATTTCGTAATACACTTCACTATTACGACCAACGTCATTATCAAAAGCAATGATTTTCCCAACAACTGTATTCTTTGGACTTCGTTCAGGTATCGAGAAATGGTAACTTTGATTGAATCTAGGCCTATTGTCATTCACATCAGTGATTTCGATAGTTAGTATGGTTGTTGACTGCAGTGTAGGACTCCCTTCATCGCGAGCTTCTATTGTCAAATTGTACGTAGGTACATTCTCTCGATCCAGCTTCTTCTGAAGGAACAATTTGCCAGTGTTTGAATCAATTCTGAATACAGAAAGACCATCACCAGCAGTAATTGTGAATGTAAAGATACCATTTTGCCCAGAGTCTTTGTCAGTGGCGAAAACTTGATACAGTTTTGTTCCAACAGTTGTATTTTCCAATAAGGAGACTTTGGCTGGCACGGCAGTAAACACAGGAGCATTATCATTCAAGTCAACTACTCTGATATGGACAGCGCATTCAACCGTCATGGGTGTTAGGCCAAACTTTTCAACAGCATACACGACCAAATTATAACTATTAATACCACTTTCATAATCGACCAATTTTCGAGTTGAAATCCATCCAGTAGTAGAATCGATTTTAAAAGCATTGTTGGTATTTCCACTGCTAATGAAATATAACATCTGTGATGGGCTTTGTGCGGATACAGCCGTAACCAGGTAAACATTACTTCCAACAACGGTGTTCTCATCAATGTTCTGTCGACCAGTGCCAGAACATGTTGGTGCATCTGCAGCAGCTCCAAATACAAACAATCGAATCAAGGCAGTCGTCTGTCTGCTGCTTGGCCCTCTGTCACTTCCTGTTATCTCAAATTCGAAGATTTTCTTTGTATTGGACAAAGGAGCAGTTACCGTCACTAAACCTGTGTTTGCATCGATTGAAAAACAGGCAGAATCGAGTCCCTTTTTGATTGCATACACAACTGTTCCATTTAATTCTTTATCTGGATCTTCTGCAGTTATCTTGATAGCTGACCATCCTGTTGTTGACCGCCTAACAAACCCTCCACCTAATGGAGGCAAAAAAACTGGGCTGTTATCATTGAGGTCCTGAACATGGATAGTAATGTTTTTTGTTGAGGAAAGTCTTTCTGATGGATTGATAGCTTGATCTTCTGCTTTTACAACAACATAAAATGTATCATGTATTTCTCTGTTGATTTGAGCCCGTGTCGAAATATCACAGTTTACTTGATCAACTTTGAAAGCATCAGGTACAGGCCCTTGTTCTACAATTGAAAATCGAACCATTCCATTTGCCTCTGAATCAGAATCTGTTGCACTGCACATACCAATTATGGACTGCACAGGAATATTTTCACTGATTGAGATCAAAGTGGGATCCGTTTTGAAGACAGGTTTATTGTCATTTACATCAATTACATGAACTGAAACTGTCAAGTTTTCATGTGATGATAGAGTTCCAAGGTCTTTAGCTGTGATGATCAGGTTATATGACGATTTGGTTTCAAAGTCAAGTGCTTTCACTAGATGCATTTCACCACTGTATTTGTTGATTTCAAATACTCCTGTATCTGCTGGTGTTGTTGACAAATAATATTCTACAAAGCTATTCATTCGTGAGTCTTTATCCTCTGCTATAAATGTGGTAACTTTTGTTCCGATCTTTGTGGACTCACTGACAGAGAATGAAGTCTGTGTGGTCTTGAATACTGGTTTATTGTCATTTTCATCCAAAATGTAAACAAATACCTTACTTGAGGAGAACATAGAGCTATTTTTGGCATCTTTTACAGTAACTGTGAAATTATAACTTGTGTAAGTTTCATAATCTAGAAATGTTTGTGGAGTCTTTGGTCCAACTGATATTAACCCTGTAGAAGGATTCAGTACAAATGGAATAGGGTTACTTGTACTCACTTCATATGTGATGACAGAATTTGGTGAACTGTCTGGATCAGTTGCTGTCACTTGCAAAACTGAGGTTCCAGGTGCAGCATTCTCAGATATCATGGCACTGTAAATGAGTTTACCAAAAGAAGGTCCATTGTCATTTTCATCCACAACATTGACTTCAAAAATGCAATTCTCAGTAACTATTCCTCCAATAGTGGTTCTTTCCGCAGTAACCAATGTAATCAGATTTGCAACACCTGTTTTCAGAACAATGTTTTCTCTGTCAAGTTTAATTTTTGTCCTCATGATACCATCTTTCTTACCTAAGAAAAGCTCAGATGATGGTGATGCAAATCGAAATGCAACATTCCTGCTTCCGTCAATGATGTATGTACTTAAATTTGCAACAAAGCTTTTTGCAGGTTTGTTTTCAGCTATGAAAAGAGTATTAATGCTCTTTTTGAATATTTTGCCGACGTTTTGTGATTGTACAAATACTTTCACATTAATGGTTGCTGACTTCACAAGATGTCCATGATCACTGGCCAGAATTGAAAGAATATAATAATCTGTATTTGCATGCAAAGATAACTGCTTCAAATATAGCCAGCCACTAGGAAAGATACCAAAAGTATTTCCTGTATTTCCATTGATAATCCTGTATGAGACTTTGCTATTATTTCCAAAATCCTGGTCATTAGTTACAACTCTGAGGAACCGAGTATTGACTGAAATGTTCCTTTTTATGACAGTTGTGTATTGTAAAACTTTAGGTGTTGGGGAGTGATCATTTGTGTCAATGAGATTGACAACAAATCTTGTGAGTAATGATCTCTTTGGATTGCCAATATCTGAAATTTCCACATCCAAATTGAAAATATCAGTACCAACATTCATCAAACTTCTCACCAGATAAACCATTCCTGTAACTGAGTCAATTTCAAAATATCCGACTGGTGAAGTTTGCAAAATTGCGTAACTGATGGTACCACTATTTCCAAAGTCTGCATCTGCTGCATGAACAGAAAACACTTTTTCTCCAATTTTGGCAGTTTCCTTGATGCTATAATCAAATAATTGCTGGCTTGTTAATTCAGGTGTGTTATCATTCACATCATCAACTGAAATTTTAACTGTTGCTGTGGTGGACAATGATAATGATAAATTTGTCCGTACTGAAACTGTGAGGACAAAATGTTCATACAATTCTCTATCGATAGCTTTGCTGGTGAAGATCTCTCCATGGTTGTTAATTTTGAAAAATTTCAATTCATTGCCTGATGTAAATGAATATAAAACTCCAAAGCTGTTAGATTTCTCGGTAGTAATCTTTCCAACATACTTTTCCACTGCATTTTCATTGACTGTAAATGAATAATAATCTCTAGTAAAAACTGGCTTTAATCTGAAGCTATCCACCACAGTAATCCATACATTCACAGTACTTGTTTTTCCATTGCTTGATGCTGTTAAACGAACATGGTAACTATTTCCAGCAAGCAAAGTCCTGGTTGAAGTCAATATTCCATTCACCGGATCAACCATAAAATAATTGCAACAACTGTCTGTTTGGATACTGTAGTCAATTCTCGCAAAAACACCAGTATCAAAATCCACTGCGTTCAGCTTGGCTATGAACCCAAATGACTTTTCAGAAAGAACACTGACATAATAGTTATCAGCACTAAAAACAGGTGCATGATTGTCTTCATCAATAACATTTATTCTCACTTTTGCTTTAGAATACTTTGGAGGAGTTCCGCTATCCATGGCAATAACATAAAATGAAAACAATTTATGTGTCAAGTAATCAAGTGTGCTCTTCAAAGTAATGATCCCAGACTGACTGTCAAGTTGGAACTGATTTTGAACAGCTGCTGGTACATAAGCAAAGCTATAGGATACCAAGCCATCATGCCCACAATCTAAATCAGTTGCATTCAGTTGTAAAACAATGGACTTTCTTGGTGATGTCTCTTTGACTGATGCAATATATAAGGATTGGTTGAATGTTGGAGCATTGTCATTGTCATGTATAACTGAAACATTGAATGTGGCGTTATTATGAAGTGATGGAGCTCCTCTGTCACTTGCAGTAACTGTCAATACGATGAATGGCTTGCAAAGAACATCATAATCTATTTGGGCATTTGTTGTAATTAGACCAGAAAAGTCAGTTATCCTGAACCAGTCTTTGTAGTTTCCAGCCAAAATAGAATATCTCACAACACCATTATTACCTGCATCCAAATCAATAGCTTTAACATCACCAACATAGGTACCAACAGGGACACCTTCTTTGATAATTGATTTATGGTTCTCTTTGTTTGTAAAAACAGGGTTGTTATCATTATCATCTCCAACAAATATGTTAATGGTGTAATCAGTTGTTAATTGGGGACTTCCAGAATCATATGCTCTTAGCATGATAGCATAGCTCTCTCTTTGTTCTCTATCAAGTTTTGAAGTTGTTCTGAGAAAATAGAAGCCAGGACGAAAAAAAGAAAGGACAAATCTCCCATCTTGATTTCCAGAGATGATTGACAAAGTTACAGCAGACCCAGATTCTTTATCTTTGACTGTGAAAAATACAGCATATAGATGGTCTTTGTTCTCTGTTAGAGTAACTGGATTCTTTCGTGATGCAGATATAGTTGGCTTGTTGTCATTAACATTTTTCACAATGATAGATACCGTAGCCTTGCCAGTCTGAGTTGGGCTTCCACCATCTTTGGCTAATACCTCAATTTCATATGATGGTGTTACCTCAAAATCAAGTTTTCCATTCAGAGTAATAAGACCAGTGTCTTTATCAATCGCAAAAAGATTTGTTGAAAACCCATTGAAAACATTCAGGGAATACCTAATATGACCATTTATTCCTGAGTCTTGGTCAGTCGCTTTTAACTGCAGGATAGATGTTCCAATAGTTGCATTCTCAAAAACATCAGCTTTGTATTTAGTGGGACTAAATAGTGGCACATTGTCATTCACATCCTTAACTGTAATGTTTAATATTGTGTATCCATACAATCTTGGAGTTCCATCATCAAAAGCAGAAATATTGAGTTTATAACCATTTCTGGTTTCACTGTCAAGTTTGTGATCAACTTTCAGATGCAATAAAGTTAAAATTACCACCAAGCTAAATTTGTTTTCATCATTTCCACTCACAATTGAATAGTTTGAAACACTGTTCATTCCTAAATCTGGGTCATTAGCTTTCTCGATAGGTATCAAATGACCAATAGAAACTGATTCTGGAATGTCAATATGTACTATTGATTTTCTAAACTTGGGTGCATGGTCATTTATATCAATGATTCTTATTGAAACTTCGGTTGCATAAACTGGAGCAGAACTCAAAACGATCAAGTTGAAAATCTTCTCTTGTAATGATTCACGATCAAGTTTAGTTTTAGTGTAAATTGAGCCATAGTTTGGGTTAATCCTGAAATGTTCCACCGTCTCACTAAAATAATATTTGAAACCAGCACGGCGAGTGATATTTCCAACATAAGCTCCTGGTTCCTGCTCTTCTTTGACTGTAAAATAATCCACGCAAAGGGCATGCTCAAACAAAAGCACGACAAGTAAACTCAGCATAACAACTCCTTTCTTCATCGTGGTATTGTTTTTGTTGATAGATTTACAATTGTCGTTAGATTGCAGAGGTATTTCCACTCTGTTCAGCCACCAACGCAATGACCTCCGTTTTCAGGTAATCATGCTCAATAATTAGCCACTTCACATTCCATACAGCTCCGAAAAACGTTATTTCATGACATGATCATTTCTGCAATAAGATACAAGAAAAATGAAAGATATGGGATTGAAAAAATCTAGTAAATGAGGATAGTCGTGCGAGATAACACGGGTAAGACGTGATCCATTTTGGGGGCAGCAGTCACAGGGAAGTTCAGGATCAATGACTACACGAAAATCAAAACAGTTCCGTTAGAAACGCGACTGGAATTGAGGCAACATGCGAGACGAGAAAACATATGAAGTAAATTTTTTTCTGCAAAATTATGATTGATAAAATAAAGAATAGTCTGTTTTGGAGATTATAAAGCATGCCAAATCAGCATAGCGGGCAGCACGAAGTCAAAATCTATTATTACGTTACCACAAAGAGATTAAACAAACTTTGAAACCTGTCTTCCATCCCATGAGATGACTGTGCAGGTACAGTAGGCGCTCAAACAAACAACACGTAGACTCAAGCCAGAACCAAAGGAATGCCAAATTGTCGGTACGTTTAGAAATCCAAAATTCAATCGTGTGTTTCAACCATGACTAAAGCCGCCAGTCAAACAGCGTACATGATTTATCGGGAAATGTACGTTTCCATCATAGATATGATGAACAGGCCACTAAACTTTAGGCGAAATAACGGTGATAACAGGCCGAAGTGGAGCAAGGTCTTTGAGTTTACTGACGATCAATGAATTCTGCAATGATAAAACCTTTCGATTACCACCAAGTGTGCAAACTGTACGTCTTTTTTCTGTGCAGACAGCGCTTACAGTTTTCATTCCGTCTCTATTTGGCCAGGCTGACCTTTGTCAAACGCACATTCGACAAAACCACAAATATTGTGACTGACCTCTTCATCACAACGAGACAAAGTATGCACTCCAAGGGCATTGAGCAAGGGGGTAACCTCATTGATAACTTCTGGACACTTTAACCATCAAGTGAGTGCAAGGGTGAAACAAGACTTGCCCGAAGTCTATTTAGTCAACGAAAAAAATTGTGAAAGGGAAAATTAGGAAAGGGAAAAGCGAAATGAAATGAAGAGTGAAGTTTCGTAGTTTACTGATTCAGGCAGACTTATTACAGATGACGAAATAGACTTGGGGCAAGTCTAGAGAGAAACGAAAATTGCCCAAAAAACTGAATTCACAATTGAGCAAACAAATTGAAGAGAATTCACAGTAACTATAAAATCTCTGTTCACTCCTCCTCAATTCAGCACAAAATTACAAATAAACTCACTCTATCAAGCCACCCTTTGTATCAAAGGCACAACATACAGGTTTTTTAGAATAACAAACCAGGATCAGGCCATAGTATTAAACGTTTCTTAATTAAGATGAAATTTTGTTCATTTTAGTACTAAAAGTTTCTTAATTGGTTTCTTACTATTTGAATGCAGAATGACTGTTGTAGATACGTTTCTTGACATATAAAACATCATATAGGAATAAACAGCGTTCTATGCTATTGAAAACTCAAATTTTCACTTAATATTGCTCAAGAATAAAGGTTCAACGATATATTTGCTATAATCTCCAAGCTATTGACTTTTAAAGTTTCTTCGAGTTTCTTAATATAGTATCACAGTTTTTTTTTTAAATTTTGTTCTTAGTACTAGTTTCTCATAAGCCAGTTTCTTATAAAAAAAACGTGTATTTGGAATGCAAAAAAGGTGACCAAAGATAGCATAGAGCTCAAATCTTTAAAAAGACGGGTGTAAAATTCTTTTACATTTTTCTTTGAATCAAAGTGCTTGAAAGGAACTTTGGGCAATTTGCTGTAAATCTGCCGTGGCAATTTTTTGATATCGTGATTAGCTTTAAAATGGCGGCATTTATTTATTTCGAGGTTGTGACGTCATCAAATTTCTAAATCCCTAACGAGAAGAGCTACAAATTTCTGCTTGCAATCATGTTGTAGACCTTCATAAACTATGGTTTTCTTGAAGATTGTGGCAATTTTCCGCAAGTAATTTACCTGTTACGATGATTTTAATTTTCTCAAAAGTTTTGATGGATTTTTACAAAAATAATTAAAATGCCGCCATTTTGAAAATAATCAAGATATTAAAGAATTGCCACGGCAGATTTACAGCAAATTACCTAAAGTTTATTTGAAGTCATTCAATTCATGGAAAAATTTGATACAATTTCACACCCACCTTTTTGAAGATTTGAAAGATTTGAGCTCTATGCTACCAAAGATTTCCTGTTGACTTGAGGCAAAAGCTGTAATGTGTATTTGCATTTGCCCCGTAAAAGTGTATGTTGATTCTGCATATACAATCAAGAATCTTGAAAGGCAGTTTAGCCTTCTTTATCATTCTCTTGTTTTTGTGGAATGTATATTTGTGGGTATTTGTCGGATTTCAGCTGTGCTCGCAAAAAACAACTTTCCTAGTTGATTGAAATTTTCAGTTCCCATGACAATAAGAAAAGAAGTGGCTTAGCTGACCGAAAGACTTTTGGGACAGGAAATTCTTTTCATGCAAAGAGCACTACTGACTGCAAGCACGCATGGTTGCAAGGCAGGAATCGACCTTGCAAGAGACGGCACGCAAATTCAGGTTGAATTTCATGGCCAGAGCAAAACGCAACTGGGCTAATACTTTTTTAAATCTTTTCATAACGGGGTCTTCACTCTTTTAATAGTGGCATGTGGACGGATCTACGGGCAGGAACCTTTTTACGAGATATGCAAAATGAGGGCCAATCTTGTCCTTGGAAAGATATTTTCAAATCATTTCGATTCATAACTTCCCAGCCAAGAGGACTGTGTTGTGCAGAGAGGAAGCTTGCCAGCCGTTGGCATCATATTTAGGTGTCTTGCTACTAAAGTATGGAACATAACATCCCCAGAAAAGATACAGGGAAAGTATGTCTTTCGAGAAAGAGTTGTCAGGGCAGTTGGTCTTTTCGAAACATATCATACAGGGTTACTTTCCTTTCCGAGGATTCTTTAATGTTTTTCTTTATTAGTTCCGCTGTTCCGTGGTCCGTAAAATCTCGCGGAGGAGAGTAACAGGGTGCACAGATATTTGGGAGAGTTAGAATTTCCACACAACTGTTGGGCTTGAAGTTTATCAGCAGCGTAACTGACAGCAGTTACCTTTAGTTAATAAAAAATTAAGGTCCTATGACCGCAAAGGGCACCCTAAATCTTTATACTGATTATTTCAGCAGTGTTGAGACATTGAAATCGATTCTTTTAGAACTATTCCATTCTTCAAGGAAAAGAAACGGCGAACTCACACCATGAAAACCAAAGATAATGGAATTCCATTATCTTTGATGAAAACCCATGTTTTGAGCACCACGATTCTTTAGATAGTATTTTTTTAACCAAAAAATCATTCTTTGCGATTTCATATGAAGTTTTCGTTGCTAAATAATACAACGGCTTTGCCAAGAACATGGCAAATAATATATGGCATTGTGAGTGAGATAAATAAACTTGATGCGCACGTCTTCGGATTCCGGAGCATGCTTGAAAACCAGGTAGCATCTACAATTTGCGAAAATATCCCACAGAGTCAACAAAATGAAACCGTTCATTAAGAAAACTCAAGATAAGTCTTTTCAAAGTTTGATGACTTTTTAAACAGTTTTTTTTTGTCATGGCCCATTCGTTACATATATCTAACGTTTAGCATAAGTAGATTGAGACTGCCGCAGTGAACAACAAAGTGACAAATTTTAGTGCATTCGCTATACATTCAAAGTAATTTGTACAATTTCTATCACAGTGAAGTCATTCAGTTAATTCTACAGCGGTAACACATCTTAACATCTTTAAAGTAATTTGTACAATTGACACTAAAGGATTTAAATCTAAAACAAGACTCACTGAAGACGAATCTACAATGAAATCTTGTCGCCTGAAGAAGAAGATGCATCTACATTTTAACTAAGCTCAATATATTATTTACAAATATGTCTACCATCTACAACGATTGATAACTCACTTTAAAGGGGCAGAGTCACGTAATGTAAATAAACTTCCTTCGAAACGACGACTGTGCAGTATTTTTGATAGGCCATATCACAGTGATTTTCCATTGCTTTTCTCAAAATGAAAGTGTTATTTTGAAGACACTTCGCAGAGAAACAAACGAAGCATTCATGTGTTTTACGATTGGAGAGATATTCGTGGATTTTAGAAGTAACTTTGGTGTGGATTCACCCTATCTTCCAAAATCTGTACAGAACACAATGGCCACGTGTGGGCAACAATATAGATTCTAGAGATAACAGGTTTGTTTACGGTTACGTGACCCTGCCCCCTTATGGTGACCTGAAGAGACACTATTCTTCTCAATGCAAATGAATAGCAGTGTTGGCAGATAAATTTTCTGTTTAAATGTTTTGATATCTTTTACGATTGGCATATTACGTCATAGATGACGTCATTTTATTCGCAAAAAGTAAGGTTGACATTTTTCCAAACAGAAATCTGATAAAAAAACTTTTCTCAATCAGCATGCCATTATAAACATCATATCAATTCATGATACAACTTAAATCTATTTACATTAATTTCCAAAATTTTCGGACGTTTAATTCTCGGAAATTTAATTTTCGGACAAAAATTTTCGGACGAAATCATTATCAATTTCGGACAATTTCGGACATTTTCAAACATGTGAAAAAAATTTCGGACATATACGATTTGATAATGAGTAGGCAAATCATACACCAGATGTAGCAAAATTTCTTCAGGTCTGAAAACGGAAATGTCTGAAAACGGAAACCAGCATAGTAATCAAGTGTACAATACAATACAAGCATTATAAGGATAGTCATGAATTAAAGTTGGGGCAAAAACACTTGTCCCTCATGTAACAACAATAACATCAACAATATTGAGAGTAACAAAACAACCATAATAGAGGTCAAATATACGTCTTTCATTAGGAACTTAGAATTTGAGCCAGTGCTGAGAGTTTCCTAAATGATCAGAATTTCAGCACTCCAGGATTTCAAATCAGTTTCATAAGATCCGTCACAATCTTCAAGTTCACTAAAAATTATTATGTTTTTCTTTCTTTGAGACATTGCCAGTCCTTCATTGAGATTTCCAAGGTTCCTCCATTGGAACAATAGTAATCTTATAACAGAATTTCATTTCTTATCCAAAGAAATTTTGTGTCATTGTGATTTGCCAGACAATTAAATTTTCGGACCACTAAAAAATTCGGACACTTAAATTTTCGGACAATTATTTTTTCGGACTACTCATTTATCCGAAAATTTAAACGTCCGAAAATTTTGGAAATTAATGTAGCACATTTGAAATGTTTCTTTAACTGTAAACATTCTAAGATAAGATGCAACTACATTTCCATATTTTGTCCTTGCAACTGCAAACAAAATGTCACCATCAGTATCCGTTGGTACTTGAAATCAGTGGATCATTTGAAAACGAAATAAGATAGGTAGGGGTGTACCGCCTACAGTTTAAAAATAGTACCGTTGGCTAGATAAATTTTTGATAGAATGATACCCTTAACTAGATAAAATTCTACATCATAAGTGCCATGAGTTTGCGTTTTCTGGCCAAAATTGCAAATTTGCGCCTTCTCTAGACCAAAATGACCAAAATGTTAGGTTTCTTCACAGGAATTACCAAAATTTGACTTTTCTACGACCAGAATTTCCAAAAAGCATACCCTTGCTCAGACTAAAATTGCAGAAAAATATACCATTGGCCAGACTACAAGTCCGAAAAAGTATACCCTTGCAGACGGCACATCCCCAGGTACCTTTACCATGGAAGGACACCCCCGTGGCCGTGGACATGCTGCTTGGAATTGCGTGGTAATTGAAACAAATTGTTTGATGAGATTCCCGTTCGAAACATGGTCAACCTTGTGCACTTTCTTGACATTTGGAAACAAAATGACGCCATCAGCCAATCCTAGAAAATGGTGGTAAACTCGAACATGAAAGGAGATATAAAAAAACCCTAAACAACAACAGTAGGCGACAAGTTACAGATATCGACTGGCGACGTGTATCTGTGATGCATTACCGATTGATAGGAAGAGGTGTTCATACAACTTGAATAGTCAGCAACAGGTCGTTGACTGATCGGGGATCGTTATGCTCATATGCAAACAAGTTTCCATGTTGAGCTTGGATCGATTTTCCGTCCCCGAGGTAACCGCAACGCGCAGCCAAAAAACAGGCTTTAATGCAAAATGTCGCTCACAGCAGTCTGTGAATGTAAGGCGACTGGTCCACGACAGTTACAAAAGCTGAATTCATGTCAACTCTTGCAATGCGTTCCCGTACTGTCCCCGTCTGATCAGCGACATCGGCAACATGGTTCAGCAAATATTTCCATTTATGGCAATTGTCCCCAATGTGCTGCCGAGTCTGCCTAAGCGACACGTCGCCGCCTGTTACGATCATAAAGAAACCAAACAAGGCTTAACAGTGCCAATCATTAATAAAGGTATTCGTCCCAAGTCACCTTTGAGAAACTCGAGGCGAAATGCAGGCAAGGATAGATAACAAGATGATGGTCCATAGGGGCATTCCACTCTGTAGCATCAAAGAAATGAAAAATTGCACGAAAATGCTCTCTATCGACATCAAAAGTGTCATAAAATTGCCCGTCATTTACCAGTTGGTTACCCGTATCATTTTCACAGTATGCTGCTGATTACAGAGCACACTGTGGAGCAAAATAATACCGGTTGTCTTCAAATCTACCTCAAAGAAATTTACTTTGAAGGGGATGTAAATATTCTTCCTACGCTGTTGGAATTTAAGTATGGACTGCTAAACGATGTCCTCAGAAATTGGCACAACTCACGCTTCGAGATTTCTCCGATGACTACTCTCAGAGCTACGGTCAATGGACAGGTAGCTATCTAATTATTCTACAAAAGAGGCTGAAATTAGTGATGGTTATGGTCATTAAATGCATTTTAGTGATTTATTCATAGAAATCGGATGAATCTTCGAAGCGAATCGAAGCGAAGCTCGAACAGCACTCACTTGAACATTTCGTATAAGCAAGTAAAAAATATCGCTCGATCCAGACAATTTTACAGAATTTCTGAAAATCCATTCAAAGATCTTTCTCTTCTACTAATTTTCTCTTGCTGTCTTCCTTTTCCTTTTTTTTGCATTTAACATTTCCTGTTTCTCCTTCCTTGTTCATGTCTCTCAAGACTAAATCCACATTTTGATTGCTCCATTGTTTTATAATGGAAGAAAATCTATCTCTGCCTTACTGTAACAAACTTATTTAAACACCAATAAATAAAAATTCTTATCAGTCAATGTTATTTGGGTTGGAAAAGCCTTCTACGGTGAGGAACCTGAGCAGACTTGTTAAGAAATGGAAAGGAGAGTGCTTCTTAATTGCATAATTTGTGTGTTTGGTAATTGGTTCTGAATATATGACACTATGATGCCAGAAACCAACCCGTCGTGTTGGTAAATCTTCAAAAAGGTATCTTATCAAGCCACTGTCCATGCATGTCTACAATATCGTATCAAATACAAAGTCTGTCAGTCTTCTGGTTTACGATTTAGAAATTTGATGATGTCACTGCTTCAAATGAGTTGAAATGTAAAATACGCTGTAACTTTGAAAAATTATGGATACGTAGGTAAAGTTTCTTCAAAGCCAATCAATTGAGGCCCCGCCCACACGTATCCGGATATATTTGAAAACGCATCTTTTTTTATCCGTTTTGGCTTAGCGTCCACGCGGAGATTAGACTACATTACATAAGTCCCTCTAACTTAACGCTCGTTGTTGTTGTTGTCATCGCTTCAGTTGAGGGACTTATGTCCTTACGCTTCAGAACAGGGACTAATTAGGCCAAGTCCGCCGCGTTCACGGCGCGACCAATCAGATCGCTACTTTCTTAATATGGTCAACCCACGTGCCTATTGTTAGCGTTTGATTGGCTCATTAGTTCAAAGTTCGACTTCTCGAAGCGAAGCGACGCTCGAAATGACGTTCGAAGGGACGTTCGACTTTTCTTTCGACGCTCGAAGGATGGAAGATGTTCTAAGTTTCTTCTGATTTTTCGTAAGATTTTAGTCCCTGTTTAGAATCAGTTTGGTCGTGAGTTCTTTGTATGAGTGAAATTAAAACATCAGATTATAAATGTTGAACGAATACAAGGAATCAAGTCGTCAGTCTACGCGGAGATGGCGTTTTCAGTCACCGAAAACGAAGCTTTTCGAAAACGCTCTCCAGAGTGGATCTCTTTGAAAACGCCGTTTTTTCATGTTGTCGTGTGGACAGGTGAAAACAGAGCTTTTGGAAACCGCTGACGTCACAGCATCGATTTACGACGCATCAGAGCATGCGCATGGATCTTTGGGGATCACGCAAGGGCTTTTTGATTGTCTGTGTTCTTTTGTCGAAGTTCGAACAGCGAAGTTTGAATGTAGCAGCGTCTTCGTTTGGACGGGGATACTTTTGAAAACGCTCCTCGTGGGGACGCGGATATTTTTAATACGGATAAAAAAGATGCGTTTTCAAAAATATCCGGATACGTGTGGACAAGGCCTGAACGAAATCGGTCATAGAATTTTAAACCACCTTTCTACAACGATTTTAAAGATTCGAAACTTATCCCGAGCTTTCAAGAGAGTGGAAACGATAGCCTGCGTGCAGTCTTTCTATCTTTCATTTTTACAAAAGAAAGACTGCACGCAGGCTATGGAAACGACAAACTCAAAAGCAAAACGAGCTGCAGCATCATCAAATGAAGCATCAAGAATCGTTTCATCTTTGGGGGATTATGTACACTTTTAGAAATATACATCCTTCGAAGTATGCATGAAATTTCCTTAAAGTTGCTCTGGTTCCTATACTTTTCCACCAAACTAGCTAAAATCGTCCAAAGCTCCTAGACAATAAAAATGATTACAATTACACTATCAAGTTAGTATGCTACAGCTTGTGGCGAGAAGAAATTGAAAACTAAGGGATTATGAATCGGCGTACGTGGTGTTGCACATGGGAATGGCATATCTACGTCTGATCCTGGCTTGGCTCGATGAAGGATTGGCTCCGATGCACTTCGAGTTATCTTCGGTAATGCACGCATTATAGATTCAATTGAAGCTAAGATCTGAAAGATGAATTAAATGCATTTTAGCTGTATCTACCATCTCGGATAGAAGGACAGGCACACATACCAAGAAATACAACGCTTTAGCTTTCCCTTTCAGAACGAGGCAGAGATATGTTTTAGAAATAAATCAATTTTGTAGTCTCAAATTCTTGCCTCGTTATTGAGGAGAGTGCAACAAGTTCATCACCATAAAATTTTCTACTATTTTCAAACTGTGCCGGTATCGATGAATGCTAGCTACAATTCTAGTACCTTGACATCTTTTTGCCGGTTCAATTCGTGCCAGCATCGTATGAACGCAGTCTTGATACTCTCGAATTCAGAATAATCGTCCTCCGGTGTCTATTAATTTTTGATAATTTTTCCAACCCCATACTGTTATTCCAACTCCCCTTGTATTAGTCCTTGGAAAATTGAAATGATAGTGAAGATAATTTGCATGAATATAAAAAAATATAAGTATTTAACTAAGAAAACGACTATTTTCAATTTTTCCAGCCTCCATCCCCCGATTGTTCCAATCCTCGATCATTATATGGAACCATTTATAACTGCCCCCCCCCCTCGTTTATTCGGTGCCGGGGGTAAAGAAAAAAGTGAAAAGGTATTAACTCACCTGTGGAAACAGCGGTCTTTCATCCCGCTTATATTTGATGCAATCAGTTAACAATCTCCTAAATGATTTGGGGCAATCTGTCCGTAATTTGTTCATATCTGGCCTTAGATAACCTCTGCCTACCATGTAAATTATCTGTAAATAGAGCAAGAGAACAAATAAAAGTTACATGTTTGAACTACAATTCGTCGAGTATCACAAATCTTGTCAAACGGATAGAATATAGGAACCAAGGGGTATCAAAATTCTGGAAAGAGCAACCCTTACAATTTTCATCTATATGTAACAGTTCACAGATTACAAATCATACTTATAACATCAGACATACATCCCGTAGACCTCATTATTCCTTCCCCTGGCACTCACAGTTTGATAATCCTGCTTAGATTTGCCGTGACGAGATAAGGTCAACAAGGTAGCTGCGAAGGCGTCTTTATGAATTTTGGGTTCCTTCAAACTAGACACCATTGAAGAGATTAGGCCGTTCAGACAGACTTGCGTTTGAGACGAAAGTTTACCACGACGAACAAGTCGAACAATTCGAAGTGAGCTTTGAGAAAGCGTTTTTGAATGTTCTTATTGTGGTTGCCCAGTCCGAGCACATTTCCTTACTTTTAAATTGACTTCGTCTGAAAAACTCAACCCTTTAGGGGGATGCCCCTCTTGAAAGGCCTTGCCTAAAATGTTTCGCTGCAGTATTTTAGTTTCTATATTAATATTCTGCTTCATAAACACTTGATAACAAGGAAGAAGATATTCGACAAACTATTCGCCCAAGAAGGAGCTGTTGAAATGTTCACTTAGAAAGGTCACGAAGATCAATACATCTGACTTACAGGTCCAACTTAAAGAACCCTTGTTGACCAAGATCCTTCGTTGTGCTAAACTCCACTTTTGTATTATCTGACAGTCAGCTTTTGGGACTACATCATCTTTTCTCATTATTCGGCTCTTACAGTATTGACATTCTCCATTTAAAAAGTCAACAATAGAGCTTCGTCAAGGAAATACGCAACTAAGTAAGATTTCATAGCTATCTACCGAGATTTCTTGGTAGGCAGAAATTGGATTTGATACTAATCTCTAGCAATTGTATCATGCTTCAAAATCAATGGCTCACAAAAGTCTGACTGATTGAAAAATCATTCCTGCATTACACAATGTAGCTAAAACCAATTTGGCTCTTAAAAATTACAGAATAAACCATTAAAAATTCAGTAACACGCAGTAATACAATTTCGGTAATTTAAGAAAAGAAACGATGCACATGGCTTTGGTCAACCGATAATTGAAACGCGGTATCATATTTGCTTTAGATATGTAGCGAAGACCAAAAACAGGGAAATTCGCAGCCCAAAGCTTGTGGAATTAATCGAATAAAAAGTTTCAGTTGCATTCCAAATTGTCTGCAGTCACAATGATAATTTCAACACCATGTTCTTATGGTTTCACATGGGATGCACATAAAAGTGTGGTTTAAAAAATTTGTTGCTATAGCAAAGATACCATGCTATAAATAGGATCAACGCGCAATTTTGCGGACAACAAGCTTCTCATTATTACAAGCGATGACAAGGCCAAGACTGGTTACTTTTGCACGAATGCCTTTCACAATCATATCTTCCAAAAAAACTTTTGCAAGCGTTTTTCAAAGTGCTTACTCATCTACGTGAAAAAATGTTGATAATTCCATCACAGGACACAACCTATGGACCTATACCGGGTGAGTCAAAAAAGTTAACAAGTTTGGCTGGCTGTAGAATAAAAAGTGCGCGACCGATATTTCAAAATAAAATGTTACTTAGCAGTCAATTACCAACTTAGATGTAAAAATTTTGTTTGGTAAAGTCATTCATCATTTAGGCACAGAAATTATGGAAGTAATGGAAAGGGCTTGTAACGGAATTATGATTCCATGTTCGATTCTAGTTCATAGTTTCCTCACCATTCAAACTGAAATTCAATAAAATTGTAAATTTCAGTAAAAGAATTAAATTTCAACGGCAAATAAATCATGAGCCAGAATGGAATGTGAAATTATCGTTCCCATACAAAACATTTACCGTCATTTTCCACGTCTGACAAACGAGTGGTTTTACCCAAATAATCGTCAAATCTAGGTTAGCCTTTGACTGATAGATTAAAATTTCACACTTGAATATCTGCCATGTATTTCTTATTCCATAGCCCGCCAAACGTGTTAACTTTCTTGAATCTACCGGGCGATGGTTGAGATTGTGTTTCTGTTTTCGCAACGATTATCAGCATCAGCTGGCACGCCCATTTTTGGAAGTAATACCAAACAGTTGACTTTTCTGTTGAAGTAAACTTTGATTCACCAAAGACAAAGATGGTACGAAAACGTAAAAAACCGCTCCGTTTTTACATTCGCTGTATCTTAAAAGGAAACGAAGTCTCCCGTAGAAGTATTTTTAATGGACCCACGATGTCCTAGAAGGCATGATGCGCACGAAATCCCACCGGTCAGGATCATGTAGCTGCGAGGCTCCTTCGCATGATACATGGATCCCTTGCGGTCAAACCAATTCGTTGCAATGGAGGATGGCCCAGGCTGAAACTGCGACGGTTGCTCCGCAGCAAACTGCACATATTTGACTTCAATGACTTTATATTTATGGTTGGCCCTAAATTTTCACGAAAGTGAATCGTTTTCTCTGTGTTTCATATGATGTTTGTTACTTTTGAAATATAGCTGAATTCGCCCTTGCAAACTTCATAGGAAGCCAACTGCTTGGGAGTTAGCATATTCTTTCATTTTTGCAAAGCGGAAGTGATTTGGCTCCGTATCTCCTCGAGAAAGGTTGACAAACATCAGAATATTTGTAATTGCCGACCTGATTATTTATATGCACACAGGTATGACTTTAAAAATTTGACGCGTAATTGACACACGATTTGGAGAAATAAGCTCAACGAAGTCGGAGTCAAACTGAACAAAAGCATATTCATGTTGTTGTCTCAAAGTGGAGGAATGTAAACCAAAACAACGTCTTCAAAATTAATTCTTTATTACTTGCGCGTCCAATTTAAAGTTATATCTGTGTGCACATAAATAATCAGGTGGGCAATTACAAATATTCTGAAGTTTGTCAACCTTTCTCCAGGAGATGAGGACCCAAAGCACTTCCGCTTTGCAACAATGAAAGAACATGCAAACTCCCAAGTAGTTGGCTTGCTATGATGTTTGCAAGGGCGAATTCAGCTACAATTCAAAAAGAACAAGCATCATATAAACACAGATAAAACGATTCACTTTCGTGAAAATTTAGGACCAACCATAAATAAAAAGTCGGTAAAGTCAAATATGTGCAGTTTGTTGCGGAACAGCCGTCGCAGCTTCAGCCTCGCCATCAGCGATTGCAACGTATTGGTTTGACCGCAAGGAATCCATGTATCATGCGAGGGAGCATCGCAGCTACATGATCCTGACCGGTGGGATTTTGTGCACACCAGAAGGCATTTGGTCATACCTCTTTTCCACACTGATACCTCGTTTCCATGCCCATGATGCCATCCAAAGCAACAATAGCTAGCTTATGTCGTGAAAACGTACAATAAACGTTTATGTAATCAAATTCACGCGCAAGATCTTGCCAAATCAATAACACTGCTTTTTCTCAACTTCGTTTGCTGATTGCTATGGTGATCCTCTTTCAATCTGGGTTGCTTCACTGCATTGCGTTGCGTCAATGCATGGGAACACGGCCGATCAAACAGTCACTGAAGCTGCCCTGCCGTGATTCATTAGGGACGAATACCTGAGTCATCCTAAACGTTGTTGTCATCTTGCTTCAATTCAATTCAATTCTACTATAGTTTCTATTGAAACTAATCTAGATCGAATAAATTTGAATTGAATCGAATAAATCGAAAAACAATAAGGTTTCAAAGATTTTTCAGACGAGGCCAATAGATTGTCTAAAATTCACACTTTGACAGAAATCTGAGGGACTACATGGCAGCCTAGAATTAAAAATTTCAGCTGATGTCTATGACAACTCAAAGGAGATGCTATGAAATAATCTTGAGCATATCTTACCTGATCTTTATTGCCTATATTTGTGTAAGGTAAAGTTGTAGCTAACAGTTCATACAGAACAATACCAAATGCATAAACATCGGACATAAACGTGTACGGGTTCTTGTCTTGTAATCTAATAACCTCCGGAGCCTAAGAAAAATAAGACGATTTCTTACAATTACAATCGACGGGTACAAGGAATAGACCTTTTAGCTATTCTGCAAAAGAACCTGGATCGAGCGTTATTTTTATTCATCTTCATAGGTGTGGTTCGATTTAGTGGCGTTGGGCCTTCTATCACAATTGTGCACATACTAAAATTCTACAGAATGTAGCAAAACATCGTTCGATTCTGAATCATTTCAGAATAGCTAAAAGGTCTTTTTCGTACAGAGATGAATTACGTTCTAAAACCAAATTCCTATAGAATTGTCAAAGGTTTGTAAAATAGATTGGAAAACTCCCTCGCCCCCTTCCTTAGCGTAATAGCCTGTACACAATCATCACAATTCAGACGTACAATCACCAGTACAGTGCAAATGACAGAGGTTTTCTAACTTTCTATTATTCGGAAAGTAAAGGACGATAACGGGTTAGTCAAAACAGTTTACACGCTTTGTTGGCTTTGAAATGAAATGCATGAAACCGATATTTAAAATTGAAACATTAATCCATCAGTCAAAGGCTAACTTAGATGAGAAAATTTTTTGGTAGAATCATTCATCCTTAAGACTCAAGAATTACTGGAATGTATGTAACGGGCATGCATGGGAACGAGAACTTCATGCTCCATTCTGGTCCATGATTTACTTGTTATTGAATTGAACTGAATTTTCAAAGAAATCATACACCAGGATTTAACATGGAATTTTCGATTACCGTAAAAACCCCTTACAGACATTTTCCTAATTTTTGGGTCCTAAAGATGGGTGATTTTACCAAACAAAATGTTCACATTTAAGACTGCGTTCACACGATGCCGGCACATTTTGAAAACGATGAAAAAAGTGACGGTTGCAAAATTTGAGCTAGCGTTCACACGATGCCGGCACAATTTGAAAACGGTAGGAAATTTGACGATAAAAACTCGTTGCAGGATTTGATGCCAAAGAATAGTACCTACACCCTAAGAATAGACCTGTCTCGATCCAAAAGTGTCGAAAAATGTTCTGTTTTCATCTTTGTTGAGTGTTTAAACGATGCTGTTTCAAATTTATGCCGGTTACGGTTCCGTTTTCAAAATCTGCCGTTTTCAAAATCTGCCGGCAAAAAATGTGCCGTTTTCGTGTGAACGGGAGGCCGATTCGTCGAATTTTTCATCGTTTTCAAAATATACCGGCATCGTGTGAACGCAGTCTAAGTTAGCCTTTTGACGCATGGCTTAGGATGTTAGTTTTGAATATTGAGCCCATACTTTTTATTGCACAGGACGCCAAATGCGTAAAGAATTTTTTTGATGCACCCTGTTTTCTTCGGGATAGACTTACGAAAACGCGTCCCTTGTATCCCTGCGATAAATCTTGCTCAACAGGACCGAAGCCCCAACATCAAGTCAAAGCGCAAAGGGAAAAAAGGACTTCAGGTCGTAAGTCTAACTCCAGGATAACGACACAGAATATCTGACTTACCATCCAGAGGATTGATCCGAAAGGCTGCTCACAACCATGCTCGGGAGTGCCACTCCATCGGGTTTTGGCCGTAGCTAACCCAAAATCACCGATCTTCACGGTCAGATCTTCTTGAAGGAAGATATCTTTTCATCGTCAGGGAAAGCTTAATAAATACGAAACAAGGGGGAAGGGGGAACGTGACGTAATGTGTTGAATCGAAAGTAACAAAGAGTCTCAAAAAGGTTTCTAATAATCATTAACAGATAAAAAATAGATCGTCTTGAAGCAAAATGAAAATAAAGGCGTGGGGCTTCGGCGAAACGAAATACAGCAGCGTTCTAAAAAACAGTTTGCAGATAAAATACAACAGAAAGGTTTCTAATGTTGAGTTCCTTCGTGTGTAAAAGTGCAATGTGACAAAATGTTAGAAAAACCAATACCCATTTGAAATTTCACTGCTCCCTGGATGTCGAGCCAATGACAATGGCAAATACGTCATTTAATGGTGGACATGCTCTAATAATATTGACCGGTTTTTTACTATGGTAGCTGATTCTAAACTGGGCATGAATCAATTGAATAATCAATTCTCTGAAACAACGATTCCCACAAATCGCATTGAATATGGAGCTATTTCCTAACTCCTGGGGTATAAAAAGTTATCAGTTAGCTAGGATAACCTCCAAACCGAACTGAATATACATAGCTGTAACAACTGTATTTGACTATTGTTCAAATTTGGCGAATTTTCTTCAATTTGACAAAAATGTAGCAAATGGTTTCGTTACGGAACGCAATTTAGATTGCATGGATAGGCCTCCCGTTCGCACGAAAACAGCACATTTTTTGCCAGTAGATCTTGAAAAAGGTAGATTTTGAAAACGGAGCCATTACGGGTACATTTTAAAAACGGCATCGTGTGAAAACTAGAAAATGATGAAAACGGAACATATTTCAACGCTTTCAAATTAAGGAAAACGGTGCTCCAAATTTATGTACATTTCTTTGGCATCTAATTTTTGGAGAGATTGCACGGAGTTTGTTACCGTTGAATTTTTCTTGATTTTCAAATTGTGAACGATAGCTCAAATTTTGCTACCGTCACGTTTCTCACCGTTTTCAAAATGTGCTGGCATCGTGTGAACGTAGTCTTAATTTGTTTCTCAGTTATTCATCACACACGCCCTCCATGTTTCCTGCTCGTTAGGGTCACTTCTAAATGCAGAAGATATCATGTGAGTTCCCAGGATCTCTGAGAAAGGGTATCCAAGAAGCTAACAACTAGAACCTAGGTTTCTAAAAATAGGGTAGTTTTTCATGGAATGTCAGAGAATCCCCAAGTAAGGGTACTGAATACAGAACTTTTTGGTAGCTAAATTTTTCTCAGATGAGCCTCAATCCACGAACAAGAAGTTACAACCCCTTTATCATAATATCTGTTACATCTGACCATTTGAAATGATCAATTGCAACTTTGTGATATACAATGACCCGTTAGGAGCAATATTTGGAATGCAGCAATTATAAAAGTTTCTTCTTGATACAGACCGTTGAACATTTTCCCAGACAAAAATGTCATTTTCAGTGAAAAGGATCATTAACTCTGTAAAAGTTAGAGAAAGGGTTCATCTTTGTCATGTAAAGATTACGGGTCTATCTAAGTGCACTCACATGATATACATATCCATGTAGAAGCGATCCCGCTGGGTTTTGTGACATGGCTTTCTGGATGAACAATGGCGATGAAGTAGGAAAAGGAAAAGATACTGTTTGATTTCATATCCCTATGGATGATTGACTTTGCATGAAGGTAGCTGAAAAGAAAGGTGAGAGGAGATTAGCTTCAACTTCTGCAAATATTTTCACATAACACTCAAACAATCGGACTTAACAAGTGTATATGTGCCTCCATTCTGCTTGCACGTCCTTTTCGCTGCTCGTCTGAATCTACCTATTTCGGGTCGATTTGGTTCCCCGACACAGTTTTAGTTTAGTCACAAGGAACACATATAAGTCAACACGAAATGCAACCCTCAAGGATACGATCGATTTTCATAACTGTTATCGTCATTCTGCAAACAGCGTACGAAGTTTTGAAGCGGACTTTTACCTGATTCATAAGTAATGGCCGACGGCAAAGCTGAAACCGTAGCGGTTGCTCCGCAGCAAACTGCATGGATTTCACTTAAATGGCATTTTATCTATGGTCGGTCCTAAATTGTAACCAAACTGAATTGTTTTCTGTGTTTCATATGGTTCATTCTTATCGAAATATAGCTGAACTCGCCTTCGCAAAACTTGCATGTTCATTCATTTCTGCAAAGCGGAAACAACTAGTGTCCTCACTCTCCTTGACAAAGTTAGGAACATCTATAATTAACGACCTAATCGTTAATGTGCAGACAGGCATCTAAACTAGATACACAAAAGATACACAATTTGGGATTAGAAATCAATTTTAAAGATACTATTTTGGTTAATATCTGTTCACTTTCAGACAACAACATGTATATGCTGGAACCATGATGTTTTGCAAAAGGAGAGTTTAGCTCTACTTTGACAAGCACAAAGAAAAGCTTTCGATTTCTAAATTTTAAGTAATACCTCTTTGCACATAAACATGCATGTCGGCAATCATAAATGCTTCGAAGTTTGTAAAGGAATAGGCGGAAACAGATTGTTTCCGCATTGCAGAAATGATGGAATCACACAATTCAGTTCAGTTTTGTGAAAATTTCGGACCAACGATAGTCACTGAAGTCAAATCCTTGCAGTTTCTGAATCCTCACAGCTTTAGCTAATAACATTTCACAATCTAATTCTAAAGGTATGCAAAGACCCGAGCTCAATGCTCACAGGGTGTGAAGAGTTAAATTAGTAGGTAGAACTTACTCCATTCCTTGGGCTGTCTGCCTTGATATGTCAATCAAATCATACATTTCAAATTTAGTCTCAGCTACATGAAGGTGACGATATAAGCTTGAGCCTTCACACCATTGAGTAATAATTGCAAGGTATGGTTTCCACATGCAACCCATAAATAATAATACGTTCACATGGCGAGTTTTGCGCAGTACGGCAACTTCATTTTTAAATGCCTGCAGCTGTTGAGGAGTAGGATCCTTAACGTTAAGCATCTTTACAGCAACAGTTCCTGGCAAAAAACGAGAACTCTTTCAGCAAGGAATCAACGACGTAAGAGATAAATTAAAGTAGCTACTTAACTTTACAGTAGACCTTCTAATGCAAAATGGAACCATTATTCAAGCAAGGGTAAATATCATCCCCAGCTTTGGCGGATCTAAATTAGCCCTTCAAGGCAACGTCATAAAAAATGTGTACAAAACCAGATTACAAGCCATGTAACGTGGGGTTTTGCAAATGCATTCAAACATGAACCACTGTTATTGTGGGCACAATTCATGCACCTTTCCTTGTCCTCAATGGTTCAGTGGAGAAATCATCGTCAAGTATCTTTATTATGGTGGCGTCATAAAAAATGTGTACAAAACCAGATTACAAGCCATGTAACGTAGGGTTTTGCAAATGCATTCAAACATGAACCACTGTTATTGTGGGCACAATTCATGCACCTTTCCTTGTCCTCAATGGTTCAGTGGAGAAATCATCGTCAAGTATCTTTATCATGGTGTCTGCTCTCATTTCTTTGTTGCTATCATTTCTCGTTCAAGTTCTTGTAATGCCTCCCCTCTTCTTTTCTTTCCTTCCCACCTTTCTCTTTCATCCCTGTGTCCTCGTCTTATCTTTTTCCTCCCATTCCCCCTTGACAGTTTTGTTACCACATTGGTGTTCACCAATTAAAGAGCATGTGTCGTGAGCTTGATTGGCTAATGCAATACAATTATCTCGTTTGTTCAGTACAAAGCACAGAATCGAGGCTGAATTTTTACGGCAGTAAAAATTCACGAAGCATAAATAAAGTGTCACGAAACAATAGAATTCCACTCCAAACTTCTTTGTTGTATTTGCCAACTGCTATCGCGACATATGCCCTTTAAAAACTTTTTACTCAAGGGTCCTCCTACTCAAAATGGAAGAAAATTTACCACCGGTCTAGCCCGGCTGTGCTGGTTTCTATCCCGGCTCAATCTACTTGCAAGGTAGTAAGCATGATGAATGGTCCAAGTATCGAGTAAAATAATAGGGCAATAATCATAGATTCTTCTATAGATTTAAATATTGAATATGCCTGTCAAATTCTAATCATTGGACCGGTGTAATTGGCAAAGGTTAATAGATTCTTTTGTTAAATGTGTAAAATTACAAGTTGTTGTATGACGGGGTTTATTTGCGGGTTTTGAACAGCAGACGATTCTCTAAAATTTGTGCTGTTGAATCTCTATTACAAATAACTGGTATGAATTCTGCAGAAATTGTATTTCATCTTATTTGCGCCTTACTTGTGAATAGGAGCATATCCAATAAAACAGGAATATTTAAAGACACACCTAAGGTAACCGAATTGGAATTTTAAGAAATGGAGATTTTAACTCCTAAATGACTGGCAATAATCCCTTTCGAGAGAACGCTGAAAAAAACCTCTTTGTCGTCTCACAGAAGTCTCCCTTACAATTGACGCTCTATTTTTGTGAAACCCAACAACGCTTTGGATCACAAGTCCTCTTTAAAATACGCTACACATTTTTGGCTACGAAACAATGCACGAATAAGTTGTTCCGGCCGTTTACTTAAAATCATATCAAGACTTGTTCGTCATACAGCTTTGGAGTCATCAAGTCCAGGGTTGCTGTGATTGTTGATGAAATAAAAGATTACACTATTGTGAAGGGTGTGTGGCATTTTTCTCCAACTTTTTCTCTCCCTTCTCTGCGAATTTTGTGAAGTGAGCAAAGCGATGTCGTAAACGCACATGGTCATAACCTTCGACCTCAAGTCTTAACCGCTGCTCTCCTTCATATTGCGCTCTCTTCTTACAAAATGGCGACGACATTTGACATAACTTATGAAGGATATTTAACCAATTTTCAGCTGCTAGGGATGCCAAAATTTGGAAAAAAGTTACAGTTCGTCTTCGGCAGCTGGAAAGGTTGTTTTAGACATGAAGTTTTTAACCCTGCACTTCAGAGAATGAATTCTAAGTATGAAAATAGTTATCTACCATGCCAAAATCCTTTGTATACGGTTCCATATGAGCCTGCACCAATCCTAGCTCCAACTTGTACTTCTCCTTCTGGTACTTCCCAGTCATCGTTTGAATCTCTTCTCGCAGATCGCTATATCATAATGAAATAAGGAACATATAAGTTCGTTTGTTCGTAAGGCAATACGTCATGAAAACTATCGGCAACTGACTGGCATTTTAAGATGGCCTCTAGTCTTGACAATATGCTAATTAACGCAAACCGAAGCTCACACAGAACTTTGTTGAGTTCTACAAAATCTAGGCCCCAAAGCAAGTACAGTAAGGACTCGCAAATAGAAACCATTTTCTCAAAACGGCTTTTTCAATCTCCCATTGAAACTTGTAGAAATTTCCCAACAAAATCAGCCTAAGGTTTCCGAAACAGTGGTTTGTATGTTTTTCTATGTTGCGGATTCTTACTATATATCAATTATGATCGATCTACAAGTAAACGATTCTAAATTATCATGATCGATCTACAAGTAAACGATTCTAAATTATCATGATAAAGTTTAATTAGACCACACTTGCAATCAAACTTTTAAGTTTTAACTTTTCCTTTGAATTTATTTAAAGGCAATGTGTCAATGTAAGTACAGCTGCGTATACACTCTGTCTGTCAAAATATGCTGACCAGACGCTGACGAAGAAACCTCAAGAAGCGCATTGTGACTGGCAGAATTTAACTGATCACATGCAAACCACTCATCAAATTTCCTAAATTTCAATCCTATCCTTTTCAAGGACATTTTTACTAACATTTCTTTTTTCTCTTCAGTCTGAGAAGAAACCTGGGTATACGATGTAACCAGTTACATAGAAATCACAACCATAATAAGTAATTCCACACTTAGGGAACTACCTTTCAGTACAATAACAGATAACCAATTTAACTTGATAATTAAACATGATAAATTTAGATTACAAGAAATCATTGATAACAGTGACTTGAGTCAATACCTTAACCAATTTAATCAATTCATAGATAACGACAAATATTACACAATACAATCTATAAATCAAATAAGCAACGTTGCAAAAGCTGATTTGTCAATTTTTCACCTAAATATTCGTAGCCTGAATAAACACGCCGATGATTTAGTAAACCTTTTAAGTAGCCTTAAAATTTCATTTGATTGCGTCTGCCTGACAGAGATAGGCAGTACTAACTTAGATATATATGCATCACTTTTAAATGGTTACCAATTCCATAAAATCCCTCCAATGAATAATAACAAAGGAGGAGTCGGGATTTATGTTAAACAAAATATAAAAGTAGAAATAATCAAAGAGCTCGAATTGCAGTGTAAAGACCCATGTGAAAACGTTTGGCTAAGTTTAAAACATGAAAATAAAGAAACTCTACTGGGAGTGATCTACAGACACCCAAATGGAGGCATAGCCGATTTCAGTGACCAGCTGGAAAAAATTCTTACCAAGTTACAAATGCTGAAACGTGATCAGATAGTCATTACTGGGGACATAAACATCGATCTTATCAAATACAGCCAACCAGGTATGGGTAAAATAAAAGGATATTTGGACTTGATGCTGACCAATGGCTTCCTTCCTGGCAATGTTCTTCCTTCAAGAGTTACTAATCATACAGCTACCCTAATTGACCATGTCTTCCTCAATGAACGAAGGCAAAGCAGCAAGGTCATTTCAGGTAACCTCTTTACAGATATATCTGACCATTTTGCTTCTTTCCTCTTAACTTTTCAAAACAACAGAAAGGATGGTCTCGATAAAAGAGCCAAAGTACGCATATTTGGAGATAAAAACACCCAGCGTTTTATCCAAAATCTTAGAAATACGAATATGGAGGTTGTATATTCATCAACCGATGCAAATGAATGCACTGAAGCCTTCACTGAAATTATCCAAAATGCCTACAACAGATCTTTTCCACTCAAGACTGTTTCCAATAAAAGAGCAGTGGATAAACCATGGATGTCCACTGCATTGAGAAAGAGCATTCTCAAGAAAAATAAGCTCTTCTCAAAGTATATAAAAAATAAGAATCCCGAAAATAAAACAAACTATATAAAATACCGAAATATCCTTACTTGCTGCCTTAGACAAGCCAAAAATTCTTATTACAGTGAAATATTTAACAACAAAGCCACACGGATCACAAAGATGTGGAAAGTTTTAGGGAAAATGATCAACCCAAAATCTAACAAGAAAACCAGCACAATCAAGCGTATAGTACTTGACAATAAATGTCATGAAAATGATACGGATATTGCCAATGCATTGAATAAACATTTTTGTAGTGTTGGCGATAACATCGCAAATAAGATTGATGCAGCCAAAACGCACTTTTCAGCGTTTCTACAGAATCCAAGCCCAAATACCTTCTTTCTGAAACAAGTTGAAGAATATGAGGTCTTACAACAAATCCAAAATCTCAAGCTAAAAAAGTCTCCAGGGCATGATGGTATAAAACCCTCAATCATAAAGGCTGCATATGAAATCTTAGTGAGACCACTTACCCACTTGTACAATGTCTCCCTAAGTTCTGGTATTGTACCAAATATTTGGAAGATCGCAAAGGTTATACCAATTTTCAAAAAGGGGGAAACTTTCCTTCCTGAAAATTACAGGCCAATCTCTCTACTATCATGCTTTGAAAAGATCTTGGAGAAGCTAATGGCAAAGAGAATACTATCTTTTATTAGAGAACAGAAAATACTTTATGAGCTCCAATTTGGTTTTCGCGAAAACCACTCTACTCTGCACGCACTTTTAGAGCTTACAGATCAAATTTATTCTAATCTTGATAAGAATAAGTTCTGCGTAGGAGTCTTCCTCGATCTCTCGAAAGCATTTGATACAATCGACCATTCGATCCTCCTCTCCAAACTTGATCATTATGGCTTCAGAGGTGTTGTGAATAAATGGTTCTCAAGTTATCTCAAAAACAGACAGCAATTCACCATTGCAAATGGCCAAAAGTCTGATTACGGTCAAATAAATAAAGGTGTTCCACAAGGGTCTGTGCTTGGACCGATCCTGTTTACATTATACGTTAATGACATGGCAATGGCGCTAAACTTTAAACCACGTTTGTTTGCTGATGATACAAATATTTTTAGCTTCGATGCAGATATAAACAATCTAACGACTTCTATCAATGAAGAACTGAAAAAATTATATGAATGGTTTAATGCAAATAAACTGAAAGTTAATCTGGACAAAACAAATTATTGTATATTCAGTCCCAATAGAAACATGAAAAATGATCATGACATAAAAATAACCATGGGTAGTGACATAAAAGAAGCCACAGACATCAAATATCTTGGACTTAAAATTGACTCTAAACTAACCTGGAGTAAACATGTTGAGAAGATTAAGAGTGAAATCGTTAAATTTGCATCTCTCTTTGCAAAGCTTAGACACTTCATACCTAAAGATTGTCTAATCATCTTATTTGATTCTTTAGTTTCGTCTAAGATCAACTATGGCCTAGAAATATATGGCTCAGCAGCAAATAAGTATCTAAAGGAATTGCAGATATTGCAAAACAGAATACTTAAAATTATAAACTTCAAAGACCATATGTTTTCCACCAACCTACTTCATAAAGAACTAAAGATATTAAAAACAGCAGATCTGTATGAAATAAACATCTTAAAACTAATGCATCACGTGCAATATAACAGAGATAAACTGCCTGATGTATTTCAAAACTATTTTACAACAAATGAGGGTCTACACAAATATACTACAAGGCAGACGATGGATTATCGAATATATAAATCATCGAAAACCTGGGGAGATAAAACCTTTAGAAACAAAGGTGCACGATTATGGAACAATCTGCCAAAGTCGATAAAAAACATCACCAAAATAAAAAAGTTCACTGCTAGCCTTAAAGAGTTTAAAATAGCGAAATATAAATAATTATAACACTTAAATTCAAACTTATCACTTTATGAACAACTGATCTTCCATCCATGTATCTCTATTTTGACAATGCTGTAATTTTCTATACATCCTTATATTTTCTTTTACCTTTTGCTTTTTAATTTCGCGGCCAAAGCTAGATAAGCTATGCTTTTCTTTGGTCGCTTAGGATACAGATCTTTTCATGTATACTTGTAATAGCTTTTAGTCCTGTATTCTATGAAAAAAAAAAGTTGAAAAAAAAAAGTTGAAAGTTAACGAGGCTGCTTGATGTGCTTCATCTCTACTGGAAAAACAACCGCAAGTAAGTCATCAGTTTGCTTGCATTTGAATTGGCTATCGTAAGATTGCATATGCTTCAGTTATCACATGAAATTTCACGTGAAATTGGCATGCCCCACGCAAAGCTGTTGTATTTACATGGACACATTACCTTTACTGTCTAGGACTCTAATGGAAGACGACATTGCATGATACATTCTAGATCATAGAAAACATTCCATTCATACAACAATGGGTTTTGGTGTTAAAATATTTTTGCCACTACAAAGGGTGTATGGTATGTTTTCCTCAACGAAAATTTCTTTCTTGAAACTAGATAGAGCCAACGGATTGGTTTGATCTGTTTGAAAAACAGTTCCATATTTGAGATTTACGCCACACATGAAATCGAGATGCATAGCCAAGGTGCGATATGGTTCAAACGACCAAGATAATAAGGGGCAAAAAGTCTATTTTTGCAGTATTCTAGCCTCCTCCGCAAAGATGTGAATTTTCCTCCGCAGGAGCATATAAGCTGAAACATAACTGCGATGTCTAACTACCCATGCTTTAATGAAGAAATGAAAAACTCACCTGTTTCCTTCCAAACTCATCCGAGTGCGACTTGGATCTATGGCGGTTCTTTGATGCGTGAAGTGAAATTGAGCTAGTGCCACTCGATGAATGACTGCGTTGAATTGCATGATTTCCAGCATAATCAAAAGGTGATGGATTAGTAGAGGGAGAAGCAGGTGAGCTAGCCTCCTGGCTGAAAATGTCTTGAACTCTTACTGAACCGAGACGCTGCTTTGGAAGTTGTCCCAGCCCTTTTCTGAATTCACTAGCTGCATATAAGAAAATGAAAAGACCCTCTGAGCATGAATAAAGATTTAGTTCCAGTGACGGACACTTATGGCAAGGGGGAGCGTTCGCCCTCCCCAATGTTGGGTGAAACAAAGATCTTCGGTTCGGAAATAAGAAGAACAAATAATGCTTTTTAACTGAACAAATAGCTCCGCCTCAAATATGTTGCAAAGCGTTCAACACTGCCCATTTCCTATAAACGTATCACAAAGTCTCAGATACGATATGTATGGGTAAAACATTGAAAATAGGCGTCGTGGCTATTGTAAAACAGAGCCTGGCTCGAGTGATATTTTTATACATATTGATACGAAAGTTTCGATCCAGTGGCGTTGGAGCTTCTGTCAATATCATTCGAAAATTATACAAAAACATCCTGTGATTCTGGTTCTTTATAACAGTAGCTAAAGGTTTATTACGAGAGTACAATAAGTGCAACGTTGTGTATGCCTCTTGTGTTCACCTATTGAAAGTCTTGCCAAACCCACAAAAGCTTGGCTTCTACAGCAGCATCACGAGTACGGCGATAGCAAATCCTATTGTTATCCTATTGCATAATGAGAATAAAAAGTAACTGCACTGCATATAGATTTAATTTGGCCACAGGTCCGCCTTGGACTACTAACCCACTTAAAAAGTAACTGCATTGTTACGATAATCTCAGTTTTGGCTTGCATACAGTAAAAAGCAAATAAAAAACCTGTCATTCTCTGCAAGAGACTTAAATTGCTCCTACGGGGCATAGGAATGTTTAATCAACATTCAGCATTTCGTGAAGGATAATTCAAAAAGATGCTGCTACAGAAACTCTGAATATGAAAATTTTGACAGAAGTTAATCACATTTATGCCTTATTTATTTCATCCCACACTTACTGTTTCAATAGTTCTTGTTTAGAAAGGGCCCGATTTGCCAAAATACAGCCCCGAGGTCCTTAATCAACCGTTTCATTTATCCAGGGTTTGCTGTAGGGCATATCACAGCACCTTGGAACTATAACTGCTACATGACCGTTTTGCTTTCAAATTTGCCAAAACTTTGCTTCTTGCAAAAGGTAAAATAGTTGCTGTAATATAATATAGTTGCAGTTCAAATAAACTTCCTGTTCTCTGCTTACCCGAAATTGTGTGAGAACTTCCCGGCTTCAGATTCCTGAAGGGTTCCTGTTGTGGGAGGGAGCAAAAGGTATTTAAGTTCATATTTTTCATTAAAAGATTTTCAAATAAAATGATATCTTTAACAATATTTTTATTTTTGAATATTTATAAATATTTGTCAATAAGATGGGGCCCTGCAACAAAAACTAATAGCAATATCCGGTTAAAATTAAACATCACACGAATATCAGGCATCATCTCAAAAGCCTAATTACAATTATACAATATTAAAAAAAGAATGAAAAATTTAAACCTTCATTGATTTTGTAAACTAGGAGGAGTCGTCTTATATTCAGCGGGCAGGCAATTCCCTGGTTTTGCTCCCTGTAAAAATGGCATTTTAGTCGACTTTCTCACTTTTTCTTTGGCCACCTGACATCAGTTTCAGTATTCCAGAAGGTGAGGGAATAAAGTAATCTGAGTTTTTGGTGAAAAGGTTAAAGAGGCTTATGTGAAGTGATCTCAACAATATTGACCATAAAAATTGAAAAGAAAGAAATTTTTGATAAGGTTTTGATCCAGCCATTTTAAAATGTAGATCCAATGAAAGAGGTACCTGAGGAGAGGCTTTTGTCGATGTTGTGCTGATTAGATTAACATTTGGTGCCGAAATGGATCGTTCTCTTTGGCCAAACATCCTTGGGGTGCTTGGTGTCATTTTTACAGTTATCAATGGTTGGGTTTGTGACAATCCACCACCAACTGCTAGTAACCTAAAAATGATCATAACATGAAAATGCGATGGTTGTAGGAGATGCAAATGCGTAGAATTTAAATTTGAAAAAATAGAACTTTCAATAACGTTTCGCTTTTCCTTCGGCAGAATTCGCTTCATTAGAACTGTGCTTCATTAGAATTCACTTCATCTGAGTTCCAATGAAGCAGAAGCGAAACGTATAAGAAAGTTCTAAATTTCTGAGAAATGTAAATCTTTATTAAATATACATATATACTGAGGAAGCTCATGATTTATCATGCGTAGAATTTAGGATATGAAAGTCTATTGTCTTAGCACAAACTATAGTGACCAAGCCTTCTAGCTTAGATTCCCTTCATTCTCATCAAAATTGCCGTAAATGACTCAAGACGTTCAATGCAAAAGTCACCGGTAACCTTCCTATTAATAAAAATGTGTTGAATGGTATCTCATAGACCTTTTTCTCTGTGAGAAACGATGTTTAGATCGAGTGTCCAAATCTAGTAGAGTTTTGTCGGAAAGAACACAAAAATTCGACCCCCGTTCTTGGTGGATACACTGCTAACTGTGGCATGAAGTTGCTTTGGATCTAACAACAGTTTTCAGAGAGTTCATTGTTGACAACTTTCCTCGAAGTGAGTTGCCAATTGTATAGCTCACGACAGCCAAGTGTTACTGGTCGTTTCCCTTTGTTCTTCGCTATTTTCATTCATTTCTAGCTGACCTTTCTTTCATTTAAATAACGACGGTAGAAAACAGCAAAACTTCGATTCACAAATTTGCAGAATGAAACCCTTGCATACCAGCCCTTTCGTGCAACTTTTCACAACGAAATAAGCTAACAATGAATCAAAACAACGAGAAACAAAGCGAAGAGGCGAAAACAACTTCCCCCTGCGTATAAACCGAAAAATTCGTAACTCAATTTGAGAAGACTTTACGTTCATTAGCTCGCTGCAAAGTGTTCCGAGATTCGAAGCAACTCCTTGCCGCAGCTGGCAGTGTATTTACCGAGAACGAGGGTCTACCTTTCGTTGTCTTTCCCTACCTTTATCAGATCTGGATGCTTGATCAAACCTTTTTCCTAACAAGTCAAGTGGTCTATCCTCTTTTTAAAACAATACGGATAAGAGAAGTTCAGAACATTTTGTGGAATAATTAAAATTCATCATAATTTTGGGCAAACTGGCACTAGCTAACACTTACTTCTTATACAAGTGAGGGTCCTCACTTTGCTGGCAAAGTAACGGCACTTCATGCGCACACCGAGGATGAAATCGATACCCACACGTCTGACATCTGAACGAAAGGAGGGAACAAATATTATCACTACGTGCTGAAAGTACTTGATACTAAAAGTGGTTGCTAAAACATATATATCATGAGGTGGTGGCAGACAGAACGAGACAGATTTCTGAGGCCCTTCGGACCAACGTTTCATTAGAGTGTGACTCAAAATTTGCTGAAATCTCATCAGGGTATCAATGAACAATGTTAAGTCACACTCTGACGAGAACTCGGGTTCCAAAGGCCTCATTGTGACGATCTCTCTTTCTTTGCATCTGCCTCCTTCATAGTATATAAGTTTTACGATAAGTAAGTGTAGAGAAAGGACCATAATACCCTTCTGATATGATTTTGAATAAATTGTTGTTGATGTTCTCTATCGTTGTCCACTTTTAAGATACAGAAATGTAAATTGTTCTGCTCGTATTCCGCAAAACTCAGGAATCAATAAAAATTGGCAGCAAACATCTGGCCAATACATCATCTTTACTAGTACGAGGTCAAACCTCAGAGTCCAAAAAAAGTCATGGCTCTACGGCTATGAGGAAGGTTTAGGGTTTAGCGATGTTTGTAAAGAATCCTTGGAAAAATTTTACGCAATGTTGGCAACAGCGACTGGTTTCGAAAGTGATCATTTTGGCAAGGTAAAATGAAGGAGTCATAACTGGCGAAAGAAGAAAGATTTTCCATTTCTGGACTCTGCAAGAACTTAAAAGTAAAGGAATACTGGAAATAGGTGCGAGCGAGCTTTTGCTTATATTTAGGCTGACTGATAATCCCTGTTTTTAGGAATAACCGAGCAAAGAAATAACTTTCAAAGTTAAGATTTCTCAAACATGCTTGCAAGTCTTTGATCTTTGCTCTCAATCACCTCAGCTACAGGAATCTGACTAATAAATAACGTGAAACAACAACGTAAACTGCAATCGTGACATCATGAAAGCAGTCCATCCACAATGAAATCTTACCCCTAACGTACCTGAAACCTTGAAACAATAATTTTCTACAGGCTTCGCAGAACGCCAATGTAAAAAACGTCTTCCTCACCTAGAAAGAAGAAGAAGTTTTTGCATTGGAGGATCAGTCACTGGAGAAAAACTTGCAAGAAGAAGCCACTGGGTAAATACATGAAACTTGTTCATGAAAGGCCTCTTTAAAAATATCCTGCGCCTGCGAAAAAGTGGCTAGGGAAAACGTATTCACAATCACAACACGGTCAGTACTATTACGGTGCCAGAAAATAGTGTGTCATGACGTTCTGTACCTGCGAGCGGCGCTCGTGCACTAACGCAAATTAATGAGGTCTGATATAAAATGGAAAGTCACTTACAAAATTGTGGGATATATTAGTTGTTGATGCTGGTGCTTCCTGGTTCACTTCAACTGATATCTGAAACAAAAATTGAAACAATGATGTCGCTCTCTAATACCAAAAAGCTCTAAGCTCCTGGGGAATTATTCAATTTAGGACCTAAAAGAGAAGGGGCTTATCAAAGAGGGCTGCTTATTCACAAGTTCACCTGACAAGAAATAAAAGATAGCTTTTTAGAGTGTCAAGTCAACATACAACTTCACGAGTCAAACACAGAAATGCAACACAGTTCCTATCAGCATTAAAGTTAGTATCAATTTAGATGTAATTTGAGATTAATGATATTGCAAAGAAAAAACTCACGCAGATTCTCTCAATCATTAATATTCGCGACAATTTTCACGTGACATGTTTTCCTTCCCTTGTTCCTAAAGACAGTCAGAAATCTGAACGTAAGATTGAAAGCAGAATTGACAGCGTTCCTTTCTTCATACACATCCAGAAAGAAATATTAGCATCTAACTGATCTTAAAGATCCAGCAACAGAAATATTGACCAAACTCACCTCTTCGCCACTCAGACTTAGTATCTCGGCATTCCAGTCAACTATCGTCCTATAATGAGAAAAAAAGTATGACCTTACCATAGCTGACAAGGACTCTGATTTAAGTTCTCAGAAAAAAACTTTGCTTCAAATCTGATCTGACCCCCTTGTCTTCAAGTTGTGGAATTATAAAAAAGGGGTCTGCTGGACTGCAATGTTAGAAATAAGAATTGGAAAAGAAAAATATTTCCAATCATCACAGCCGTCAAGTAAAAACAAATTTTACAGCTCCAGATTGTTTGTACCATAGGCTATCGCAAAAAGAAGCAGTTTTAAATCCAGAAAGGATAGCTTCAGTTGCTCAACCGTGATTTGCTTAAAGAATCAAAAGTCAAGTACCTTAAATCTCTTGAAACAAAGTCGAAGGACTATGTAAAATTCTTCAATTATATATGCTGAATAAATAAGTTCTGAAAAATTGCTGCAAACTTTGATATTTAGTTTGACTTAGTTTTGCGGTAAACAGATATTGGATGATACGTCTATACCTAAATTAGACCAAAGAAAGCGGATGGCATCAAAGGACGGTGCATACACAACCAAATAAAGTCAAAAAATGAACTGTTTAGTAAACAAGGACTAGAAACTTTACTCTGAAAGAAAGTAAACCATCAATGTTGTATCATGCGTCTGTCAATGGTTTACAACAAAAGTCTCCCTTTACCATATGCTTTTGCTGTTGAAAAATAGACAAAGAAAAGGGCCGAAATTAAACACTTCAGAATTTTCGCTACCGCTTTCAGTGAGTGCAGATAACTCCTCTTGCCAGTGATGAACTTTCCAGCAAGTTAGCTAAATCAGTATAGTTAGTAAATATTATACTTTCAAAACTAATCTAAGGAAAATAGCAAACACCTTGTTGAAAAAAATGTTTGAATCACAGAAATTAAGAAGTGTCTCTGTCCCTAAACAAATGATGAACATTAGGGATTTTACAAAACCAGAATGGCACTGCCGACCAGAATGCCATCAGTATCCTGCAAACTGAGCACTGTCCTTTACACTACCTTTCATTTACATACAATTAAAAGGATCAAGAAGAAACCTCCTTCTACAGTTAAGTGCCTGACGACAATATTCTTCTATGAAAACTAGCATTTAAAATGCAATGTTTAAATGCAATGCAAAGCAAACACTTTGTAGGCCTACAGGGTGTGCCAAAAAAGGTACAGCGTTTGAAAAATTGTTTTACCTACCAGATTTCCAAAAAAATTATACGTGTTTGAGCAGTTATAGCGAAGGAGCATTGATTTAAAATCTTTTATTGACAGAGTCCCGTAAAGATGAGATCTCAACTTAGATTTGCGACCTTGCATGTCCAAATCGTCCAAATCGAAATTTTAATGGCTGAGCTGACTCAAAATGTTGTTCATATGCGAAAAAGATAGTACTAGCATAATTCAATAACTATCTGTCTCAGGCTGCTTCAGAAATTTTGCCTGGTTAGGTGAATTGTTCTGAGAATAAAAACCCGATTTGAATATGCGAGGTCACAAAATCTAAGTTGAGATCCCAAACTGACAATAAAAGATTTGAACTCAATGCTCCTTCGCAGTAACAGGTAACACGCTTATACTTTTTGGGACACCCGGTAGAGTAGTTAACGGATCTGTATTAATCAAACTTTGCTCGATAGCAGAAAGACAGAATTATTTTCGTGATTCCTAGCACTTTTATGAAGAAAGCAAACACAGGTAAATTCAAGGTAAATTCAACTTAAAAATTCATTTCTAGGGAAATGTCTAAAAATGGGCGTAAAACACGCGACCAGATGGCGAGGAATATCTCGCACGGAACAGTGCACAAGGGTATTCAATCAATCTCAAGAGTTATAGGAAATGAATTTTTGATTAATGCTAAAGATTTTGATCCTGTGACAATGAATATGCAGACGACATCTGATGCCCGCAAAAATTGCACTTTTGAATTGCTCATTTTGCAATCACGGAATTTTTCAGGCACTCACGGAATTTTCGTAAGTCAAATTATCTGTACTTTCAGCACCCACAAAGACGAGCAAAAATCACAAAATATAATTCAGTATTCCTGCTATCAACCGAAATTTGGGTCAATCAACTGTTTTTTTATATTCATATAAAAATTTTTACGATATACATTACATTCTACTATACTTTCCTAATTACTTTACAATGCTACAGGGACGACACAATGGGGAGCGAGATATAATGACTACCCCATGGCCAATATACAGAGACAAGCAAGTCAATCTACACACAACTAGCTACGAACGAATAAAACTATAGAATGCTGTACTAGATTCTGTCTTACATTAGATGTCACGTTAAGGTTGCGATAAACTTTATAATGTCACTAGCACCATTCTTGTGATGTTTAATGATCTGACACTTGATGTAAAACAAAGTTTACAAAGAAACATAACATTGTTAAAAGGATTTAGTGGCTGCTTTGTACATAACTGAAGTTTCAACGGATCTTAGTCAAACCGACCAGTTTCGTGAATGAAAGGCAAAGTAAAAAAGTTTCAATCAAATTCATTCCGTACTCTAAGTACCACGATTATTCAAACGCGTGAACTTTTTAGGCACACCCGATACGTCTATGGTGAAGAAAGACAGAGTGGGATGTTGAAGTTTTAAAACAGGACAATTTCATAGTCTCTAGGGGAAGCAAAATTCGCACAAAAACAAACTCTAAGAAAAGAGAAGTGAAGAAACGAAACAAACACTACATTGCAGTTGATGCGGTAGTCTCGTAAATTCCCTATCTTCTGTTGACACAACTTCACAGGACATCGAATTACTTCTCACCTCGTTGAGCATTTATATACAACACACGTTTCTGGTGTCAGTCCTCTGATCTGCATTGCCTTTAAGAATGCCTCATGCACAGTCTGTCCAGATTTACATTTGATCTAAAAATAGAGTGACATAGAGTGACATTCTGGAGATAAAAACAATGCTGCAAGATGTTGCAAGTCCTCCAATAAGCGCTCCCCCCAGGGGCTTATTTCTCAACAAATACTTTGAGGCGGGGGCTTCTTTAGCAGTGGCCAAAAATATCACCAGGACCCATTTTCTTATTTTACTTGAGGCTAGTCAGTATGCTTAAACAGCAGATATATTGCGATATATAATTTTCGAGGCGATATCTAAGCCCGAGCACGTTGAAGAAGGCACGAAGGAAGTCAGCCAAAAAAGAATCAAGTGTACAATACTATAAAAAACAGATTTTATCAAGAGTTACCAAATTGTCTAGAACTCAAATCGAACAACGCACTCATAGGGGCTTATTCGAGGAAGGGGGGTTTATTTCACAAAAAATGTTTTTGGGTGGGGGTTTATATGAGGGGGGGGGTTATTCGAAGGTGGGGCTTATTCGAGGAATTACAGTGTGGGAGAGGTACGGTAAATACGGTAAATCCCCGCATATAAGAACCTACCTTTTTGAGACCTAGGCTGACATAGATTCTTATTTAAAGATTATAAAACTAATGTCAAGGTATAAAGGTTCTTATTCAAATGGTGCTTAATGCAGGTCTTTACAGATTCTTCATTAACGTTGTCGTGCCCAGCCCTGTAATATATTTTGGGAAAGTTACCATAGACTTAATAGCCCATTCTAAGGTTACCAGCAGCGGGACATCAGATGCAAACTTTAAGAGGCAACTGGGGCTAAATGAACTTGATGACAACAATCAAAAATAAAGTTTTCTACCCCAGAAACAGGTTCTCAATTACAAGGCACATAATTCAGGTAAAACAACCCCTAGGCTTATATTTTTTGTAGGTTCTTGTCAGTGGCGTAACGCACGGTGGTTGGGGTTACTGCAACTCCCAAGGGCCCCCGAACTTTAGGGGCCCCTTGCAATATTCAGTGACGCTCTAATTTACTATGCAGAGACGGCGTGTTGATTTGCAATAAATACTAAAGATCCCCCAAGGCTTCCAGTGAATTGAATACCATTGTGAACAAACTGACTCACACACAAGTTTAGCATATTAAGAAATGCTGTAAATGGCAAAACTGTCAAAAATGCCTTGTTATCTTCTAGCGAATATGATCGCATTTAGTAGAGCAGCTTACTTGACGAAAAATCCATTTCTTCACCATGCTCAGCTCAGTTTTTAATTTTTTTTCTTGGAGAAGCCTTCTGGGGAAGCCTTGGAGAAGAATCACAATCCTTTTCTCAATTCAACGGCAAATGTTCTACGAGAGATGCGTTTTCCGACAATATAAAAAGCGTGGCTAAGAAAATATTCCCGAGGAGATATCCAGTTTTCCAAATTTGGCACGCTTCGCTCGCATTAAATCCTAACCATCATCTCCAAAATGTTTCTTGTGTCAAGGTGTCTTGATGTATAATGCCTCCATAAAGCCTAGTTGTATGAAGACTTAAGGCTTTACGGGCCGGGCTTGCGTTTCAAATGACTTGCCGACAGAAGCAGCGTTTTGATTTTTAAATTTGGCAAACTTTTATTGATGTTCTTTCCGCCAGGGGGCCCAGAGTCGCTCCGTTACGCCACTGGTTGTTATATGCAGGGATTTATTGTATTCCCAGCTTTTACTAGCACAGACATTGACTCTATAAAAAACATTGCATGCCTTTAATGTATCTTTCGCTACGTTTAACGGCTTGAAAGAAAGTTCAGGTACTTCATCATGAATGTTCATTGGCAATCTTTGATATCTTTATTATTTTCATAATTCAATTCAATACAATTCAATTCAACTGATCTTTCACTCCATTTAAAACCTTGAAAGGAACTCCGCCTACTTTGTTATAAATCGCCATTGGCCATCTTTGATATCTTCAATATTTTAAGAATTGCTGCGGTTTTCTGTCATTTGAATGAATTCCCAAAACACTTCGACGATATCAATATCGTTGTGGGAAATCATTAGAGGAAGAACGGTACAACTTTTCAAGAGAATCATAGCTTATGATGGTCGATAATACCGTGGTAAAGTAGCAATCTGTAGCCTTATCGGTTCACGATTTCGCAATCTGATGACCTCAAAAGTACAAATCTGTTTGAAAAACAGGAGTAGCTGTAATTTTAAGCATAATAAAGAAAGAAAGATTGCTAATGAACACATAAAACGATGTTTTAATTTCATGGTGATCAGACCTCAGAGAAGAGTACCAGAGTAACATAAACAGTGGAGATTTTAAAAAGAGACGTATCAAACACATACGTGTTATTAACTAAAAACATGCCTTGATAACGAATATCTGCTCGAGATGTCCTGTTTTCTTACAGATGCGCTACTCATGGTACTGCCATTTACTCGTTCAACAATTACATTGCAGATACTGTTACCATGTTACGATACGTTTAAGGCAATCAGCAAGACCGTTATAAGGCGTACAGAGCTAGACAAACGGTTCTTGCAAAATATAAAATTGTTTAAACCATTCTGATCAATTGCTGCAGCATGCAGAATGAAGTGGGCCTAAATTCTGTCCACAGACATCCTATCATACAACGATAGATTCAAGCATGTAGCAGGCTGCAGATGCTCCCATTCTTTCTTTAAATTTTCAATCTGAGACATTTTACCAGTTTTTACTATCTTTTTGACATTTCAAGTGTCTTGGCAGACTGATTATATGGCTGTAATTATCACTATTGATGGGCTGCCGGACGCTAGTGGCGGTCGTTTTGAAATGCGACTACTGGGACACATCGTAGTCAATCTTGTATCCTGGATCTAGTTAGGTTTGTAGGCTCTAACATAAGAAAGTCAAGGATACGTACAGTTGTTCTTTGGTTGTTTGGAAGGTAGGCACGGACATGAGCTCTAAGTGGTGAAGAAGGGATTGTTGAATCGCTAGAAGAATCCCTCCTCGGGCTAGTGGACGCTGGTGAGCTTGATGCTGAAGCAGGTGTCTCCGGTTCCGAAATAGACGGTATGATATCTGGGCAGTCACATTCATGGTCCAGCAGCTCTTTTTCTTTGTCTCTTAGCAAGTCTAATTTTCCTCTTAGCTCTTCAACTTCCTGAAAGGAAATGATACGTAAATGTTATCTATAGGAAGGCTATCTAGCACCGTCCTAGTTTTTAAAAGAAAAAGAGTGTGTCTAGGGTGTGGCATCATAGATTGTAGCAAGTAATTTCGCGGATAAAGCACGAAATCTGGAGGAAAGGAGAACGATGCACCATTCAAAACAGTAAAATCTTTATTCAATCAGCACTCATATCAACCCCAGAACTGTCCCATAGAGTAAACGAACGGGGTCATAGCGACATGGAATAAACATAGCACAAAGGAACGACACACGTTACTTGACTCTTGCTTTCATCGTTCAAGAGCATCAAATACAATAGATTATATTTAGATTGACCTAGCCCCCAAGCTAAGCTATATGATAAGAAAATGATTTATATCCTGTGCTGTTCCGCCGATCTTAGATTGAGCTTTCGAAGATTTGCAGCGAAAGATTTGCAGCACATGTATCTCCTGAATGGTATGACTTATTTAATGGCATACATTTTTCTAAGATCCCTTCAACACAGAAAAGAATCTATGCGACGTGTGTTACAGGCGATACTTTAGTGCTCGCTTTAGTGAATATTGCAGAAACGAAAGTTCGTGCGCCTACAATAATGGCGCGTTCTGCTTTAATTTCTGCAACACCAGTTTCTCTTGGTCAGAACAAATCAAACAAAGAAACGATGTACACCTCACGCGACAGAATCTTAGCAGTAACGTATTTCAAGCTATCCACAGATCAACGTAACTGCAAAGATGTCAGCCTGTTAGTGACGTAAAATCTTGACAATAGCGTTTTGGAAAGCCATAAGTGACGGCTGACTCTTGGTGAGAATAACTTGAACGAAGCAATATTGTCGTAAATGCAACATCAATAATGCAATAATAATCAAACAAAAGACAGTTATTTTGCTTCTTCATTATCAGTTTGAAATCTCGACATCAACAGGTGATTCTGTGTGAATGATCGTCACCTCGTTTAATGTTCAGGTGCTTAGCTATCTTCAACTTTCATCACATGGAGAACCACTTTAGTAAAACGGGTCGCGAGACATAATACACTATTTTGATGAACGGTCGCAATTATAGTGATCTTCAAGATTACATCGTATGAAATTTTCGACCCCAGATTTGGCATCAGCACTCTAACTATAGTCTTCCTGAACGGAAGTCCCTAGTATTTGCTATCCATAACAATTTTGTAATGACACAAAGCTCTAAATATTACAAGGTACTGGACCAAAAAAAATTAGGGGTAGAGATTTACCCCCGAGCAATTTTGCAGTCAAATCAATCACATATAAAATAGAATTCTTCAATCACTGTACTTTCAATATAGAAAATTCTCGGGACTCGAAACATTGCAGTCTTCCAGGTGAGTCAATAAAAACGCCCGGCGTTTAAAAAGATCCTGCTCCCTGAATATCAAAGCAATAATATTGAAAACTATCTTATTTCATTCCCGATATGTCAAATTAGGTTCTGTAATTTACCCGGCTTTAATTGGCCATTCCTTCCCGTCGAAATAGGACATTTTCTGCAGAAAGCCCCTTTTGAAAACCTGCAAAAACGAGTGAAAACACCAAGCAAGATTTCTCTTGGTTCTCCTTCCTAGCAATAATGACTCCTGGATGCGTTCATATATTTTGTCCTCATGGGAGAATGGAATCCCCCTGAATAAGTTATTCACACTAAGCACGTCCTAAAGCGTATTGAAAGTCATCGCTGTGAGGTTAACACATTAGGGATTCTTGCTTGTAATTTTAGCATGTTTTTTAAGGTTTCTCAACGGGATTCATTTTAGAAAATCACTTGCAGAATCTGAAGGGAGCAACCGATTTTAGTTTCTAATTTAAGTTTCTAAAAATAATTGGACGTGTTAGCTATTCAATCAGGTACTGCAAAATATCTTTCCTTATACACTTAAGGAGCGGTAGCCTTTCAAACGCCGGACGTTTTTATTGACTCACCCAGTACTATCAAAATGTTTTCCAAACTACCACAACTAAAAAATAGCGCATTCATCAGTAACTTTCGGTGTCTTGCAGCGACGTTTTTGTCTGTGATTTAGTATATTTTTTGCGATAAACACCGAGCAGTCATAGCCGCTTTTCTCATTTTTACCGAGAGAGAAATGTTCCGACGGAATGCCCTCAACAGCTTAAACTTAAATGATTGAGGATTCAGAGCTGCACTATTGTCTTTCGAGAGTTGGAATGCGTTCAAATATTATGACAGCAACGAAATCTATTTTTCAATTCTTTCCTCTCACAGCATATAAGCATTTCGCAAAAAAGTAGCCAGTAGAAAATACTGCCCATTCCTACATACTAGCCCGGGTGCTTTCCTTCTCCTTCTCCATAGCTCCCAGATTTGAGACCTGTTGACAGGCTACAGAAAGGAACAATGTACTACCCAGCCTTTCCGTGTGCATACAGATTTATACCTACAGAGAAGGGAGGGATCATAAAGAGTCCTCGAAAACATTTGTGGCTTGCATGTGCAAGCGGAGTTAAAGTGTTGATTGTGCTTAGGATTCTCTAGCGTTAACTATCAAGGTCTCCACACAGGTTTTTTGTTTAGTCCAAGCACTTTTATCTCCGAAATATCTTAGGCAAATCGTAATTCCCTAAGTACCTTTTTCTGGTCACTTGAGGCGATCCATTCTAGTAGTATCTGGGTAGTCTAAGGCCCCGAGCAGTCAAATTGAAAATCTGTTACGTTACTTCATAGTTCTCGATTTTCAAACATTAGAAAACTGACAAGAAGTTGGAAGGGATGATTGCCTACACAGAGCTGGCCAACAAGTGTACAATCCGTGCATGATTACTGTATATGGGTTGCTTTCAGGATTTTTCCTGGTGAATTTCGAATTGGCAATCAAACAAACTTATCAGGTATCTCAGAGGGATCTAAGCAGATATTTGGTCAGTTATTTCCTTTCCATAACCGCAAGCGATTTTAGTGACATTACGTTTTCAAAGGCTCCTGAAGCGGCCCTTCCACAACCAGGGGGGGTACTTAGTCTACGAACTTACGGGGAGGTGCCGCTTGAAAATCTGAAAAGGTATTCTGTCCCGGAGTCAGACTACTGAAAATGATACCCTGTCCCCAAGCACAATTTTCCAAAACAATACACTGTTCTTGAGTTTCCTTAAACAAATCGTGTACTGCCCTGTAAGAAATCGATCAGGAAATGCATAAATATTGCTATTCAAACGATTTAAATCATATTTATGGAGTGGAAATGGCTTACAACCACATTTCAGAGCCAACAAAGAAAAATATAGACCCTGCCATGCAGTGGCGGCCTGGCAGGGGGGCCAGGGGGGCCATGGCCCCCCCAGCGGACTTTTTCGAAGGGGCGCCAAAGTTTACGAGGGGCGCCAAAAACTTTATGAAGTTTGATGGCTCGATCACGTTTTTCCAGCACCACGTAGCAGGTTACACGGGCATTCCATACAGCTGCATCTGATGCAAATGCATCAGTCATTGTCACAGACAAATCATTGCGAATCCATGCTAAGTTTCGTAAAGCTGACACAAAGTGTTATTCCAGTAGCCACAGCTTTCATGTGGATAGAGAAATTTAGGTCAGGTAGGAATCTCGGAGATGTCGGGGCAAGTTTCTCTGACATTTCCCGACCCCCTACTTTTTCATTTAGCCCCATGTACTCTGCTAGATGTCGCAGATGTCTTATCTGCGAAAATTTTAGATTCAATTTCAGTTTCTTTAAGAAAGAAAGGCATGCCTTACATCTAAAAAATAAACTTCTGTCTCTTTTTTCATTGGTAAGCCATCGCCTATTTTTACTCTTATATTTTGCTTTATAGAAAGCCAGGTTTTGCATCCTCTCTAAAATTTGAGAACGATTAAATACCTTTCAAGTCGTAATGCAACAAAAGATAAAACTGGATACATGAGACAACAAAAGATACATGTGAAAAACAAAGCAAAAATATGCTATGAATTGCCGGAAAATTCTCTATTTTTGGTGACCTGAATGTTGTGCGTTTATATTTTTTTAAAACACTTGAACTTGTACGTTATGATCAAAATGATTTTGATCCTTGAATTGGTATTTCGATGTGAGGCCTGCTACTGTATTTTTGCCAACAAAAGCAGCTGAGCCTTACGTATTTTTTGCAGATCAGATATCTCCGACTTCTTCAGCAGAGCTTGTAGAACCAAGTAAAAAATTCTGAGTTGAGAAATGTTGGAGAAACTTGCTCGGATATCTCCGACATTTCAGAACTTTTTTTAACTGGCCTAGGAAATTACAGGACTATAAAATCCAGGTTATTCCTATCGTGCCAAACATTAGCGATGATTCTTTTCACTCTGTTGCCAATGATCCTACGTAACAACATCGTAAACTTGGACTCTGATGCAAAAGCCATGGCCGAGAGTTAGACCCAATTTTATCCAAAAGATTAAGGTGTCCATGAAACAACTACGGTCGGAGAAGATACTTGCAGAAGTAAATTATCGTTTCTTAGTACAAAAAATATACAACGTTCGAAGGAAGGTCTTCCTGCACCAGAAAACGTCTGAAAGGACAAGGCCCTTGTTTTCCAAGAGTTTGAAGGGCATGGTCACGAAAAATTTTCCTGGGGGCTTCGCCCCCAGACCCCCTCATTTGCCCCAGTCAATTAAATGTCTACGTTCAACCCTGGACCAGGTCAAAGGTGTCAAAGACTACCATTCAGAAAATCGGGAAAATTGCAAGGGCTGCCAATCTAGTCAGAGACTTGATAACGATGTTTGATTTGAAGGGGCGCCATTTTGCTGCTGGCCCCCCCTGACGAAAAAGGCCAGGCCGCCACTGCTGCCATGGAGCCGACCATACAAAATGATACTCTGTCTTGGAGTCAGAACCCTGACAATGATACTCTGTTCAGTGGGACGCCCCGGAAGGAAAAATATAAGAGCACCTCCCCCCCGGGGGTTAACAAGATTCATAGGAATGCACGTGCACTTCTAAACCAAGACAAACTGATCTACCAAAACATTGAGGCAAGGCATCTCTCGCTTTAGAAAGCAGATTAAAAAATTATATTAAAATCGAAAACTTAAGGACAGGTAAGCTCAGGAGAAACAACTTCGGACAAAAAACTTTCGGACGTTTTTTCGGGAATTCCGGACAAAAGCTTTCGGACAAACATGATACCAAAATAAAAACATGAAATCAAAATATATGTTGAAAACCTATTGCAATTACATCACAAATATAAACTTGCGTGCATGGTCATCGTTGGATTTGCCAAAGTCGTCCTGGAAAATCTACAAGAACATCTGAATGAATTTTCTGTCAGATTGAGCGATGGTACAACTAGCTGCTAATCAAGTTAAAAAGATGCTGTCATGTCTGAACTCACGGCCGACAGCCGACAACCCATCATTCGACTTCCGTAGCCTCGTTCTGATGGTAATAGTGTTTCTATAGGAGCATAATTTTTCTCGAATTTTGGACTGATTTTTGCAAAAGAAATATATGACCTGTATCAACCAACCTGAGCAAAACTTGTAGCAAATTTATCAGAGATTTTGTTCACCCCAAATTTGTTTTCATTCCAAAAGTTTAAGTGACCGGGTATCAATTGTTTTTGAAGACAGGTCATAAATTCTTCTGGTAAACCCCATATATGGTATTGGTTCACCGTTATTTGGCACAACTTTTCCAACATCAAACAGGTCGACGAGCCGCTTCGGGAAGAAAAATTTCTTGTCACGGGACTGAATTTTACAAAATATGACACAACTACTTACACAATCTAGGAGTTTGATATTGTATATTCAGCTGTAAGATGATGGATGATATATACATGAATGGTAGACTAAGAGAACACTTCTGAGCCGTGAGAGAGCATAAAATGTTGGAGCGGAGACTGACTGGCCTAACCAAAATGAAGGGAACAAAAGATGAACCTGGCCAGCGCCTAGTTGATAGGCTCACAAACTCCAATAACAAGCAAGTTATATTTTACATCACGAAAAAGGCAGATAATTTTTACGTGGCTTAGGACGTTTCTTTATTCTATAACTTGTCATTTCTGCAAGAAAATACACTCCTAATGAATCAGATCAATTTCTGTAAAATTTGACGAAGCGGTAGGCAAATGAATGGCGTGCAAGTTGAAAGAAACCCTAGAAACAAGATAAAGCCAAAATTTCATGGGAGTAGTAATTTTTGCATGGAAATATGGATATAGTGAGATAAAATCGTAAAAAATTGGATACCAAGGCGGCAGAAAGCCGCAAAAACGTTGAAAAATGGAGATGGAGACAGACTGGCCTAACCAAAATAATGGGTACAAAATTCATAGTCAGTCAACGCCTTTTTTATAGGTTTCATAACAACAACAAAAAATATACCAAACTTTAGCTCAAAAGAAAGAGAAATGAATTCTGCATGGCATAGGAAGGGTTTCTTTCTCATAGGACGTAGCATTTGGAAGAAAATTGACCTTGAATGAAAAAGTTAAATTTTGGTAAAATTCGACGAGCGGAATTGCAGCAGTTCAACATGCTGGTGGAATGCAACTCTGAGTTCAGAAAAAGCTACAGAATCACAATTTAATTGGTTTTTGGAAGAAAGCATGAATGTCGTTCCCTGAAAATGCCAACTTATCGATCAAATAGAGAGCTTATGACTGAGAAAGAGACAAAAAGTCTAGGTGGAGTCTTCTTGGCCTAACAAAAATAATGGAATTGCAAAGCGAAGTTGATCCGCGCCTAATTCAAAGGATCTGAAACGGAAACCAAAAAGATGCAAAATGCTATATCAAATGAAAGAAAAATAAATTTTGCATGGTATAGGATAGTTCACTTTTCAAATAAACTCGTCTTTTCTCGAGAAAACAACCCTGAATGAAAATCATGAATTTTCGTCTTACGAAACAAAAGAAAAATCTAAAGGGAGTCTTACGATTAAACGCTTCTTGAAAATGGGTAATTTCATTTCAAATTATCCCAAACAAAAGAAACTAAGTTTGTGAAGCCTGTGCTTCCAAATAAAATCAAACATCTTTGGAATATCACAGCAGATGGATAAGAAATTCAAAGATTAATGTTGAGTTGCAATTCCGGGCCTACGAGATTTTCGTGAAATCGAAGAGGATCTGCTTACCTGCTAGCATCCATAGCGTTTGTTTCTCTGCTTCCAAATCATCAAAATCTTCAATTTATGCACAGTTTTTATTACTAAACACGCTCAATATCAGATCTTACAAAAATGAAATGTTTTTTAGGGTGTACGCGTGATGAAATCAGGAAAAGGGCGCGCAAAAATCACATGACCTCCACCTGCCTCCACAGCTTCGAGGATTCAATGTGACGTCACACGTCAGTAGGGGTTGTCGGGCGTGTGAACTGTTTACAAGAAACTCTTGGAGGAACAAAACTTTTAGATCAAAACTTCAAGGAACTTGAGCACTATTGGCAAAACAATGATTAACTCACTTTTTACGTTTCGTTTCTTTGCAATTTTCTAGTTTTAATCAATTTTAAAACTTTCGGACGAGAAATATTTCAGACATCCCCAGATTTCGGATAATCAAAATTTCGGACAAAATTTTGTCCGAAAGTTTGATGGATCCAAAGTTTTCGATTTTCATGTAGCCATTACTATTTTTAAGTTTGGAAGCAGAACGCTTCTAAAAAACGCTACTTCTAATAAAAATAACTCATCACAAAATCGCAAATAAATGTGGCAAAAGACTGATTTTACCAAATTGTATTCTTATTACTAATTTAGGCCCTGTTTATATGGGGAAAAACACCTCACCTGCCAGACCAGGGGCTGACAGGCGAGGTAAATTTCAGTCACTGTTTATATGAGATTTTTCACCTCACCTGTCAGCCCCGGGGCTGAGAGGTGAGGTGGATTAAGGTCTCTCTTCCGTGAAAGCAGAAAGAACTGACCAATGAGAATCAACGAAAAATTTCATTTCACCTCACCATACCGGTGGTATTTCGTTTATATGGAAAAATTTCACCTCACCCGGGTGAGATTCCACCTCTTGTGAGGTGGGATTTCACTATACCGGTGGTGTTGCGTTCATCATGTAAACGCGAAATGAAAATACAAAGGATTCTATTGGAAGGTGGCATCTCGCCTCTCAGCCCCGGGTCTGGCAAGTGAGGTGTTTTTCCTCATATAAACAGGGCCTTAATCTTCCTCAAGCCATATGAAGGTCCAGAAAAACCTGATCTCATCAAAAAATTCTTCTGGTTGCGTGTAGTGCAGTTGTACATAGATGATCAAAGTAATGATGATGATCAAAGTAATGATGATGATCAAAGTAATGATGATGATCAAAGTAATGATGATGATCAAAGTAAAATCAAGTAAAACTTAAGCACTTTAATCGAGGGGCAAATCACTCCTCACAATAGCGTACGTGATTTTTGTGATTTTGAAATCACATGATTTTTTCTGTGATTTTTTTGTGACTTTTAGTGATTTTTTCGAGGATATTTCAGTAATTTTTAAGTGATTTGTGATTTTTAGTGCTTTCTCGATGTGATTTTATTGTGATTTTGTGATTTTTGTGTGTGATTTTTTTGTGATTTCAAGGGAGGTGTACGAAAAAAAAAATCAGTGATTTGCCCCTCGACTTTAATGCTAATTTGATTTAGATATAAAGTGTTTGTTTGTACGTGCGGCTACAACAATTCGTGAATACATAAGTTTCATCAAATAAATAATATAGCCTAGAGCTTGAATTACTAAACGTTTCGGGCTTGACCCTTCATCAGTAGTAACGAGAAAAAGTACGATTAATTGGGTTTAATCGTACTTTTTCTCGTTACTACCAGGGAGATTAAGTAGGGAGAGGAAACGCGCATTGACTTGCGTTGAGCGAGGTGGTATGCAACCTCCTTCGCAGCGCAGCGCTCGTTTTGCAGTGGAGACAAGATGGAAAAAGACATGCGTTGTGGAGAGGCCGGCTCTGTTTTGGATTGGATCCTCCCAAGGTTTGTACAATTTTAAGTTAGGTAAAGAAATAATTCTTTGTTTAGTGCTACACTTTGCCAATCCAGCTTGTTTCAGATCTCATTAAGACTTTCGTTGCTCTGTTTTGACTCATTTTCTTCAATGGCAATTTAGGCCATCACAACTTTTCGATCACGACCAAGCACGCACTTTGCTGATAACTGCTGTGCCCATGCATGCCCATGCTAGCGTATACCATCTTTTGCTGAGGAAATCCATATGCTTGAAGACTGTGCAAAAATTTTTCTGATACATTTTGATACTTTTTAGAAATAAGAAGCTTTTCGTGGGGTACTCAGTTCTACTGCCTTCGCTTCTTTGCGTCACCGCGCATCACCGCACTTCTCATGCTTCTGCAGTTGAAGGTGAGGATTCAAGAACAGGCTGTTGTTAAATTGTGCAGCGTTTGTTTACAACTGAAAAATTTTTTTCACTAGTCATGTTTTTGTGAAGTATACAACATCTGATAAATCTGAGTAAGTTAGCTCAGTTAGCCACTTAAGGGGCCATCGACTTTCGATTTTCATATTTTTTAACGGCATTTGGCCGTTAAGATCGGAACCCCCTCCCCCCTCCCCGTTAACGGCCTTCTACCAAACGGGCCTCCGATCAGCCTAAAATCTTTGGCCTAAGTAAGACTTGGGGAGCAGCAAACAAATGTCTTGTGGAACATTTGCTGGACTTCAACCGAAAATACGCCATATCGGGAGGGATAGTAAAACTGTTCTATTCTACACTCTATATGTTATTTGTAAAGATTTTATCTACGCTTTTAAAAAAATTCTCTTACGGAGATTTCCGTACGATTTTTTATTTTCTTAACGGCCTAAGGGTAAGACCCCCTCCCCCCATAACGGCCAATTGCCGTTAAAAAATACGAAAATCGAAAGTCGATGGCCCCTAAGTAGTTTGGCAGTTTTACATAAGAGCAGGCTTGCGGATTGTTTTGAGTTGGTTTGGGCAAATCGAAACGAAATGGAAGGAACTCCTGAAAATTTTTGCAGTGACGACGAAGGATAATTGGCCAAGCAACGTTTGGCAGGCATTACAACTACAAGTCCTGTTAAGAAAAGACATGTTTGTGAAACAGATATTCAGAGGGAGGGATACAAAATTGTTAATGTAAAAGCTTATTTTGCAAAGGAATACCAATGGTACCTCTTCAACCTGAAGAATTGTTGATCTATGTCTGCCTTAGACTGCTGTTTCCTGAAACAGCTATGCTCTATGTTATTCTATGGAGAATATGGTCCAATTGCAAATGTAGTTTCTTAAGTGTTCAACATTGAATTAAAGATATGCGATCTTTATATAATTACATCTACAGAGCTAGGAATAATATGGTGTAGAATGTAGGAAAGGCAGATAAGGAGCATCTTAGATGGGGCAAATTCAAGGAATAAATTGAGATTTGTAAACAGAAGCATGAGAAGGAGTTGCTTGACAGCGCTCTTAGAGCAGAGTGGTGACATTGACATTGAAAATGCAAACATTCTAGAGAATGATTATCAAAATCTGTGCAAATGTGAACAAACACTGTGAAGAAGGAAAAACTGTTGAAGATCTTTTAACTCCTGAATTCAAAGAATGTTTCCCAGGATAAACATTTGAAAGTGACCAAGAAAAATAAAAAATGTATTTTGTTTTTTTCATATCAAAGGGCTATACTCAAACTGAAGTTGTTTTATCTGAGAAAACAAAAGAATGGGAGATAGTTTTTGAAGTCAAAAAGCATTGCACATAATGACTGGGATAGCATTAATTTCAAGGTCAGTGCGCCCTCTAGCTGAATGAATTCCATGATGTTGACTTTTTCAAATCCAGCAGAATACATTAGACTAACTTTAGGCATGCACATACTGTACACTTCCTGAAATAGCTATACTATATATCTGTCAGCCAACTTCAAAGACAAATGACATTAAATAACCAAATATTTTTTTGCCAGCCATATTTTGTGTAATAAGGTTAGAATGAGTTTTGTCTTTCAATTGACAGACAATGCATTGAGAAGACTACTGATGTAAAAGCTGGATAAAATATTACATCAACAGACCAAATTGGTGCATTCTAAAAGATTCTGCTGGTACAATGTCTGTTGGCTGCCGTTCCTCAATTATTGCTGTCATCATGAACAAGCTGTTCTTGGTTCATTCTTGGTACTAAGGTTCAAAGACTCATCACTGACTGAATTTGTCAAATTTTTACATTTTGTAAATATTTTGAGTTGGAAATACTATCTGGGCGAGCCGTCAACAAAATAATCCTTATGTATGCATGATCTTCTCAGTTTTGCCTGGTTTTAATCACAAATTGGTCAGTAAAATTTTCTCCTCAGCTTTCATAATGTCATCTAACTGAAGCATACAGCATTTGTTCACCAGTGATATTTTCCAAGAAAAATGATAGCATGCAATATGGACTAAGATCTGTGATCTTTAATGCTGCCAACTCATGGACTGTCTTCCCACCTGTGACAAGATGGTCACACTCCCTTGCACATCTTTTGTATGATTTTGTTTATTTGCTGTATTATGCATCATGTTAGTTCTGCTTTAGTTTGTGATTTTTGTATCAGTGGAATTCTAATGTGACATGAACTGAGTTAGATAAGCAATAGATTAGTTTTCATGCAAGTTTGTCTTTTGAACCCAAAGCACCACTTCCTGTCCAGTGTAGCCTGTATTCAAACTTTACAGTTAAATAAATAAGGTCTGCATGATGATGCACTATTTACTGTTTTGAGGGTGCAGGAAGAATCATTCGTGTAGAGGTGCCATTGGGAACAATACTATATGTTCTGCTGAACAATGCTTCTGAGAAATGCAAAGCATATTTTCATTGGTTATGGGACAATAATGGTCAGGGGCATACAAAAGCATTGTTTCTAATAAAAACAGTGAATTAGGCATCACTATGCAGACTTGACCCATTGCTGTTCTGTAAAGTGTGCATGCAGGCTAGTCCAGTATTGTTTTATATTCGTGGAAAGCTTGCAAAATTGCCAAAGAAACATCACAATCTTTGCATTCAAATGTGGACACTTTCATTAAAGATTAAGAGACTTTAATCATCAAAGTTTCTTATTGAAAGTGTGAATTTACAGGTTTGGCAAAGCTGCAAAATGGTAGCAAAAAAATTAAAAAAGAAGCTTGCAATTATAGAATTGGTGCCAACAAATATTCACCAAAATGAATGAACCACAATTTCTTCAGTGTACCAGTTGTCAAGGGGTTGAGTATTATTAAGCATGTACTGTACTGCACTTTCAAGGCTGACATAAATTTTTCAGGATTTCAAACTTTTTTAGCCTAACTGGTGTATAAATTAGAAGAAAATTGTCAGTCTTACAATTCTTGCATTTGACATTTCTAAGTGGAAGTCAGAAAAATGAGGCTGGTATGAATAAACACCAGATTGGTGTGTGTATTTTTTATAGTGCCAATTGCTGGCATCACAGAAGTTAAGAAGTCTTAATCAAGTTTTTGATCCCTATTTGTGATGCTCATGTGTGGCTCAACCCTGCATGCCACACTGCCTTGGCTGCAAAGTCAAAGGATTACAGCACTGTGTCAAACAGTTAAAGTTGAAACCTATTTCAAAGTTTGTCTCAAATCAGATGTCAGGTGAAACTTAACATGACAAAAAAACAACTGAAGTGTTTTGCATGGGCATTTTTATGTTGCTGCAAATCTCATCTGATACCTAATTTGAGAAGGACTTCAGTTTATTACATCAACAGAGTTGGACAAGAATGAATAAAATGCAGTCATTCTTTGCTCTTTTCCATGTATCTATAATCAAAGGCCAAGCAGTGAAACATTTTTCAAATCACAGTCTATCAGCAGAGTCTTGCCTACAATCTCATAGTTGAAGACAGAAAAGTTGAAAGCCAAGCCAAGCCTGATTGGATTAGTAGTAGCCATTCTTTCTTTGCTCAAATGGTAAGTCTCTTTATATGCAATCTCAGCAGAGTCTTTAGTTTACTGTGTCATGTCTTGTTTCTGATGTTCCCTTCAAAACCTGCAAGAAGACACACAGTATGCAGCAGTGTACAGTGGTCATGTTAAATGTAGACCTAACAATTCTTTCAATATTCAACTTTTTTCCAGATTTTAATGTCCCAAAAAGAAAAAAATGCTCAGAAAAACTAACGTTAATTCCTGGTTTTGCAAGCAGCTTCGGTTTGGTTGTTCAAAGAGACAGATCAAGCGTAAAGATTAGGCCTAAAAATAAAATGCCTACCCAAACAGCTAGCCCCTCGAGCAGGAAAATGTGAATATCTAAAAAGTATCATAAAATATCATATATCTTTTTTGCCATGTTTCTTGCTTATAGACGTCCACACAAAGACAAAATCACCTCAAGAATGGGCATTCATGGGCACGATAAATTTTCACAAGTGCGTGCTAGCTTCGTGATCAAAAGATGAACTGGCCTAAGTTACCTCCCAAAGAAAATATGTCGTTTGACTCATTTCCTTCAGTCAAAATGGCTGAGCGAGTCACTAAGTCAAAGACAAAACATAAAAGAGATAGATCAACGTCCAAAATAAACTTACAGGCTTACCACTGAAATCAAATCCAATCCAAAAGTGTGATTTGTCTTTCCTTCCACACACAGCTCCTCGCCTCGCTCCCACAGCAAAATTTGTGATGCGCTGCGAAGGAGGTTGCATACCACATCACTCGCGCTTTTATTATGCGTTTCCTCTCCCTACTTAATCTCCCTGGTTACTACTGATGAAGGGTCAAGCCCGAAACGTTTAGTAATTCAAGCTCTAGGCTATATTATTTATTTGATGAAATTTATGTAATTTGATTTAGCACGACGTTTCGAGCATAGCCCGTTATCAAGCACAAATAGCATGTTACATTGATAATGGACTATACTGGAGACCTTGTGCTAAATCAAATTCGCATCAAAGCACTTAAATTTCACTTGATTTTACTTTGTAAACCTGATGACTTTACCAAAGTATGGCTTGTTAAATGTCCTACGTTTTGTCTGATTCACCTAGTAAAATGGCAAAATCTATTACTGACCCACCATACCATTTTGAAATTTGGTCACATAAAATAACACCTTTTACATTTTACCATGAGCAATCAAATTACCTATCATCGTTTTCACACCTGGAAATTAGTAAAAGTGGGAGCAATACTAGTCCAGCTCTACCGACCGGCCTAAGAAACGCATTAAAAGTGATATTCATTCTCATCAATTTTGCAACAGATGAATATTGACAGAACAGTACCTAAATCTGGTCTCCAACTCTCAGCTAGATACTCATTGATGTGCTAATGGAAAACAAAGCATAGGTTCCAAATCAGAGGCTAGTGTAAAATGTTAGGACTTTGCACTGAATCCAAATTGGAAGGTTTGCAAACTATGCAGGGGATTTTCAAGCAGAGACAAAAATGGTGCAGATGATCTGCCAATTTGAGCTTAAAATGCCCTTAGCACAAGTTATATACAATACAGGAAAATATACAGTGCTGTTACCAAATTATGCAAATATGTGGATTGCTGGGTGGATAACATAACAGTGTGTGGGGATTAATCCCAAAAGCATGTCAGTTTTTCAAATCCGACACTGAAAGGCTCAAAAGAAACTTTGGCTATTTTGCTGTAACTCATATTTCGGACTTTTCAAAATCTTCAATACTGTCAGAATTTGAGTGGTTTTCTTCTTTTTTAAGAATCTGAGATTGATTTTGAAAAAACTTAGAACCATTGTAATTTCCAAACTAAATGACAAAATATGAAATAACTCTTTGGATGTCTACAATATGATATCAACCAAAAGTCAGTGACTCTCCAAGTTTACAAGTTAAAGTTTCTTTTGAATCATGCAACTCAAGGGCATGGAATTGTATTTCAAAATAGGGCATGGAATTTCAGCGTCACCTACTGTATGAAGGATAGCAAACTGTGAAATGGAAATTACAGATTAAGTTCTCTTGCCAATCATTCTTCTGTTTACCTTTCTCAAAATGATGCAACATGCAACATCCAACATGTATAGACTATCGAAGAACAAACTACATGTTACATGAGACAATAAAGTTCAACTGATCATTGTCATGAGGCTGTGCAAAGGTTGTGTGATCTTTTAGTTTATTTTAATCTTTGATATAGATACAGTTAACCACAGAGAACTGTATTCATTTCTGCATTGAACACTTTGAAAACATAACACAAATTTCGAATATTTCCTTCACATCAAACTGATTTTCACATCAAATTTTACCTTGCACCAGGTGAAAGTTTGATGTGGCCAGAATCTGAGGCTTATGCAAGAAATGGCACTTTGTGCAAAGTAGTCCAATCATAGTACTTTTGGGGGTTGTAACAAAAATTGTTCAAATTAACTGCCACACCCAAAAATTTGACATTTATCTGTGGGAGTTCAGTAAGAATTTTCAACTGCAAAATCAACATTTTATGTAAGGATAATGGCCTTTTAAATGTGATATTGAAAGCAGCACCCTCAAAACAGGTTTCCCACCGATTTTATCCCTTTTTACCATGTAATCCTGCTTTTAGAGAGAAATTATCCAAGGTGCGATGATAAGTGCCACACCCTTTTTTCACCAAAATCAGCAAAATTTCAAAATGCGATAATATTTGAAAGGCTTGTGATATTAAGCTGAAATTTTTTGGTTAGCCTTCTTGTGGAGTTATGACATTTAGGTCAAAAGCAGTGGAATCCAAGTACCTTTAGTAGCCAACTCTTATGCGTTCTGGATATAAGTTGGCATGGACTGCCCCATGAGGCAAAAGTTACACACACAAAGCTCTTTAGGTACTTACCTCAAAAAATATGGATGGTGGGTGTGATAAACCAGGGCAGTTTAAACTGTCAAGTTCCTTCAGATTTTCCTCTGTCAGTTTGATCAAATGTTGAACATTTTGAACCTAAACAACAAGAAAGAATAACATGTATATAAAGTTCATCATAAGATCAGACAATTTCAGACAATATGTTGCAACTTCTTCTGTACGGAAATAAAAATTTGCCCTTTGAAGCCAATAAAATGATCTTAAATTTAGACAGAACGCTTTGGTTGAAAGTTATTGGAATCCCCAAAAAGAGCACCCAAATTCCTTCTGTATGTGTCTGTTTTCAGTAATTATGTAATGTCTTAAGGAAGCTTGCAACCAAATAATGTTTATTTTTCACTACCTTTCATGGTTCCAAACTTTTTAAATCTTCACTGGAAATTATTTGGTTGCAAGAATCCTTAACTTGTAGTTGTAGCTCTGTGTCTTTTTCTTTATGTTATGACCCCTGGGTAGACAAAATGTTTTGCTCCTTGGGGTATCGTCTCCGTAGTAGGGTAGCGTTAGGTATGGGTATGGTAGTAATCATGTATTGTAAATTTTTAATGAATAATGAATGAATATTTTTTTAATGAATATAAAAAAAAGACAATTTCAAATATCAAAGACAGTATCTAACAAGGGAGAAATTTGCATTGCACATGCGCAACAAAGCCACAGGGATCCAAGGCATAAAACCGATGAAATTTGCGATTCTTGATGTTGCGTGTTAGCGTGTTGCGGCGATAAATCATGGTGCTGACAAAGTGGTCTCTCTGTTGTTTTTTTCATGCATCTGCAGTTTGGAATTGCATTGCATTAGCTAAGAAAAGTATAGTTTTAGTGAAAAAGTGGCAATGACATGGTCACAACTTTGGGATTAACTCATCTAAGAAGACCTAACTTAGGCCAACGAATTTATATTAGGCCTATAACTTCAACTTCGTCGATATAAACACTTGCAGTCTTGCCAAAGAAATGTTTCCATCGTAAAAAGGTCACATTTAAACTTTTCTGGAAAATTTCATTTTCAATCCTTCGATTGTAATTAAAAATCAACTACAGACTCCTCTCAGCATCACGAGCGACAATTTTACTTGCTAAATAAATGCTATGCATCATCAACAAAACAGCCAAGTTTTCTACTTTCATGATTTTTTTCACGTTTTATGCTACCAGCTTTTGACTGCACAACGTACGCCTCTCATCGTCACGTCTGTAACAAAATGAAACCATGATATGTCCTTCCCACAAACGACGATTAAATGTTATTATGCATCGATGAAAAGAGCAAATTTTCTACTTTTCTGTGTAGCTTTTCGTGTGTTGAGCCTTCGATTATAATGAAACGTTCAGACTTCTCTCGCCTTAACGTCTGTAAAAAGTTGAGACCTTGATATGACCCTTCCCACAAAAGACTGCTTTTTGTATTTATTTCAAATGAAGAAGGGCCTCTCTACACATACTGTAGCTTTGCCAGAAAACCGTGATACAAAATGGGGTGTTTGGAAAAGTATGACCCCGAAAATGAAGACCTCGAAAACGAAGACCTCGAAAACAAAGACCTAGGGGTTGTCGGGCGTGTATTTGGTGGAATCAACATTGAATTTTCCATGTCAAAATCGTAAAATTTGACATAGTTTTATCACAAACCATTTCAAAATTTGCATGAAACCTTGTTTGGCAAAGTAAATGGAAAATATCCGGTAGCCGGTGGGGACACTTTCGGTTCAGAAGTGGGAGGCTTTTTAATGAAGGGGGCTTAATAGAGAGGGGGCTAAAAAGAGTTTTGTCGGGTAAAAAGTAGGATTTTCCAAACCTACGTATCAAATTCAAACACCACCTTCATTGGACTTGCCGTACATTACTAGGTACAAGTACAGGAATTTTCTTCTAAGAAGCTAAAAATTTGGGCCAGTATGTTCTTAAAACTATCAAATTTTCAGTTATCAGAATTTCTCACGAGTTTTTTACAGGTTCTACAACAATACACATATTCACTACTTGTGCCCTCGTGAATGTTTCAAGAAAAAGGTCTTATGAAGCTTTTCCTAAGGCCTTCCGAGTACCTTCCGAGTAATAACAATACAGTAAGCAAAGAAAATAACAAAAAAAATTGTTTAGGATTTCCTCCTTAAAATAAGGAGCTTATTAACCTACCCTATTTGTACTGGGTAATATTTAGCTCTTATATTCTGGGGGAGGGGCGTCTTTCAGTCTTTCTTTACCTCAAAAACTACAAGAGATATAACAATTAGACTTTGGATCTACTCGGCTATTTCATAACGTTATTTTTTGTTATAAAGTGCCTTTTGACTGCAGCAAAAACTTTCTGCAAGCGACCCAGTTTCAACAATTTTCAAGAGAACCAAGAATAGAGAGATCCAACGCAATCTGTGATAGGAAATACAGCAAGCAGCCAATCGAAATGCTTCAAATATTCTTCTGTTGAGAAAATGCTACCCTATGTTATAACAATCTTTTGCAGTTTTTCTAGCCCAGTAAATCTACCGAATTAACGATTTCACGGAAAAGGGCATGCTCAAAATCCTCAAAAATTCATCAAAAACATTATCACAGAGGGAAGAATCTCCGCAACATCTGAAAACAATCATGACCTTGCGCAATAAAAACATTTCGCAGCACCACATATACATTTTTAGAAAGAAGCCATTTATATCAAAAGAAAGCTGAAGAAAAACTGTATTTGCCATTTTTCGCTTACCCATGTGGCCAAGCCTTGATTTTCTGCTACGAACGATTTTAAAATCCAAGTATTTCATTGACGGAAGGGAAAGAATCTACGCAACATTTGAAAACCATCGAAACCTTGCGCAAAAAACATTTCGCAGCACCACATATACATTTTTAAAAAGAAGCCATTTATATCAAAAGAAAGCTGAAGAAAAACTGTATTTGCAATTTTTCGCTTACCCATGTGGCCAAGCCTTGATTTTCTGCTACGAACGATTTTAAAATCCAAGTATTTCATTAACGGAAGAGAAAGAATCTTCGCAACATTTGAAAACCATCAAAACCTTGCGCCAGAAAAACATTTCGCAGCACCACATGTACATTTTTAGAAAGAAGCCATTTATATCAAAAGAAAGCTGAAGAAAAACTGTATTCGCCATTTTTCGCTTACCCATGTGGCCAAGCCTTGATTTTGAGGCATGATGATTTTAACAATACCTTGTTGTGTGATAATTCATAGTCTATCCACCACAGCAGCAAGATTCTATTTTTCTGGAAGTTGTCCGTACTTCATGCTCATACATTTTCATTCGTGAAAAGATAATTAATTCTTGATTGCGGTAGTTCTTTCTCACTACTCTCCATGATCAGTGAACCGTATGCCACAAAAGTCAATTTGTAAGTTTTCTGTTGCGAGTTCCCGCCCTACCGCAGCAACACGTTGCACGTGACTTTTGGCGGCCATATTTGTTATTTGCAAATTTCCCTCATGTTACAGTATCTGTATCATAAGGTATTCTCAACACATTACTGGAATTTTTGGAATGCATATGGATACTCCCTTTACAGCTTTTGTTAAAACAATAGACCATTTCAACAATTAAACAAGGAGACTGCCGAAAGCAGTTGTTCTGGTAAATTGTGGACAACAGTCTGCTAAATGGCTGCCACAGAGCTTCTATAAAAGACCGATGCATAACTACTATCAGTTTAGTTTCATTGTTGAAACAAAGAAACCTTATCAACTGCCTTAAAAGGTAGCCCAAAGGATGGCCTGTGACCCTTATGCCTCATAATGAAGAGGATACATTGCTTCCAACAACTTTGTTGGGAAAGAAGAGGATATGATGTCCTTTGAGGCTAAAGTCAATTTACACATTTGTTATGTTCGGAAAAGGTTGGCTGCAAGCTAAAGCAGGGACACTTTTGACAAATCTGAAAAATTCAAAGCCAAGGTTTGGTAGTAGAGGAAGTTGAATTGTTGACTTACTTAAGGTGTTTGCTTGGAATAATGATGCCCATACCAGCACAAAAAAGCTGGGAATGAAGCTGGAAAAGCTGGGGCAGATTTAGAACAAGATCATCTTCCTTTGCAGAAACATGCCGGCATGGTTATTAAGCACTGAAGCTGCACCACCATAAAAACTCCAAAATACAACAAGCTAACGAAAACAAATCTTTGGTCTTTGGTCTTACTATATGAGTTGTAACATAAAAACCTTCTCAAGGGGTTTTTATACACAATCTAAAAATTTATGATTTAAACATATTTACATCAACGATACCATTGGGACAATGATAGGCATGGCTACCCTAAATGATCTTTGAAAAAAAAACAATATGGATACTGAAGGCTATACGAAAGTTCTGGTCCCTTCATAGGAAGAAACACATCACAGAAGTTAGATAACACTTTTGCCGGATTGAAATTTAAAGTTGACAGGTTTTGGCATAGTCTTTAGTAACATAGATATATTTACAATACATTTATGATATTATAACAAGATTAAAGATTAATAGAGAAGGATGAGATCAAAGATTAATGTCCCTAGGTTTGAATATGTGGTGCTACAAAAATCACTCTGATGAGTGAATGAATTTTAGCATTGATTCCAAAATTTTTCTGTTTTGGGCATGAGTAAAACTTTTATCACTGTACAACAATATTTGCACAAGGGTTTGATTTGGCAGGTGAAATATGTTGTGTAGTTGGAATATTTTGTTAACCGTGCCCAGGAGATAACGCCTCTGATCTTCATATGCAAGGGTTTCTCAAGGGTTTCTCGACTTTAACCATGAATCTAAAACCTAACAGTTTTCAGAAGGAAATCTATCATTTCTTAAAGCTCAGCGGCAACAACTTACCAGACCTGGTTCTGCCATTTCAATCCGTACTTTATCTTGATGGAAATGGCCCACTGGACTGTTAAGTGATTTAAAGCAAAGTGAAGAGATGGGTTGTTGTTGAATGCAAACAAGAAAAAGGTTATAGTGGCAGATGAGAATAGAGAGACAAGAAAAGTTTTCAAGTTAGACGATAATGAGTTTGAAAAAGTAAACAGTTTTGTTTATTTCGGATCAACTATCAATTTGAAAGGAGACAGCACTGACGAGATTAAACAAAGAACAGGGATTAAAATAAAAAACCTGGAAGAGCAAAGTCATGACCACAAGACTTAAGTTAAGATTAATCAACACAATTCTGTTTCCTGTTATAAGTTATGGAAGTTAATCTTGGGTCTTGAAGAAAACTGATGAAAGGAAAGATGATGCTTTTGCAGTTAGGGCCTATATAGAAGAATTTTAAGAATACATGTAAAATAGTTTTGGCTTTGGCAAACTGTACTAAATAAACTTTCTTTGTCAAAGTCCAAATTGTGATTGGATCTACTACTTTTAAAGCAATAGAAATATTGCTGGTAAAGTCTTGGAAACTAGTGATTGGCAACTGATACAAATGTTTGGTGCAGTTACTGTGCAGAATGATTTTGTCAGAAATATTTTTGAACTCCATCTACTGTTATGAGGAACAAGAAATGGTCAGTCTAATTGCCAAAAGATCTTTGATGGATACATTCATCTTTAGAAATTGCTTGAACAGACTGCCTACTTCAAGTCTCTGCCATCAGCCATGAAGACACCCTGAATGCCAAACTGTGCAAACTCCAATGATCTTAAACTGGGATTCACCCTTCCTGGAAAAAACTGGTGCAGTGGGTGTAATTCTCTGATTTGGCATCCACTGCAGTAAGGTGGAAAGGGTTCCATCCCCGGTGGAACCCTACAACTTGAGCTTCATGACAAAGATCAGGGACTTGATAAGGTCTTCTCTACTTCTGTGATTGCAGCGCTTTGTGTAAAAAAATTACAACTTCACCTGTAATACATGTGCTGGCAGAATCTTGAACATGATTGCTAGTCTGCATTCTTTGTAGTGCCTGGGGAAGATCTTCCCCACACCACTTTGCCTTCTTCCAGCCACAGCTATTTCATAACCCAGTCATAACGCCATCTGTAGCAGCTCTTAAATGAAATTTACAAAAATCCCCAACCCTCGCATGCGCCAAAATGTACTTCAAAATGAGATTCCCCATGCCTAAATCAAAGAATGCAAATGGGCATGATTGCTAGACTATAAATGCTCCTAGAGCGATTATTACTTGTCAAGGATATGGTGTATTAGTCCAACTGGTTTTCCCCATGATGAGAGGGGTGAATCCCCAAATTATGACTATCATTTAAGACTATAAAACTTTTCAGTCTGGTGCTGCTCATTGTTCAAGCTGCTTTTCAGTCTGGTACTGCTCATTGTTGAGCGATGAGCAAATCTGGAGATGTACATATGTACCAAAGATCTTCAGCCAACATGAATTGCGGAGTTTGCAGTATCCTCAAGTATCACCGTGTATTGAAAGTTGTCACAATGTCAGGATTACATTGCACCCAGGGTGAATCTCTGTGCTGCTCTGCTCCAAATATTTTGGAGCACAACAATTTTTTTGCGCCAGTGTGCACCAAAGAACAATTGATTCTGTTGCTTAATACAATCAGATATTGAATAGCCCATTGTTTTAGGGCCTCTTTCTTCTGCGCCAAAATATGCGCCAAAATATGCGCCAAACGCCAAATAAGTTCTTTCTCTGTGCCGAAGATCTTCTGGAAATAGGCACTCAGATTCACCCTGGCATTGCACTATTGTTTACCATTGATTTGCAGGATATAGTACAATGAAAATATTATGATGTGAAAATCATTCATTGCCTAACGTTTCAAGAGACTGGGCTCTGAATCATTGCAAATTAGCGAGCCAGTGGGGTCTACTTGTCTTCCTTGTGGAGTGAAATTATGAAGCAACTCCTGGTAACTCTCTTTCTCCACCCATAAAACGAATCTCGTCATCTTTGTTTGATTGTCAAAATGTAACAAAAATTATGGGAAAATTGCTTTGAAAATTTTATTCGTCTTCATCTGAGACCAAACGCATGGGTGTACATTTTAGCTTTGAATCACAAATTTTTCTTCCCCCCCCCCCCCCCTACTAGAGCAGACAATGTTTCGTGGCTTGTTTTAAGCTTTGATTTTAGCGCTACCAGTTCTAATTAGATCCCTGTCCGTCTCATTTGAGGATAAACAAAGAATCTAGGAGAGGTAAAACAAGAAACCACAAAAACAAACGACAAAGAAGCAGGCCTAGACAGGGAGGGCCTAAACTGGGCGAAAACAGAGGAGCCCAAGGGCAACCAATTTCCACCAGAGACACTTTTATCTCCTACACGCCCAAAAATTGGATATCAATTAGATAAAGTATCAGATGCTTCGTTGTAATCCTTACCTCTGTTGCCATGCCTGATGATCTGTTATCCTTCCTTTCCTGCTCACAATTAGAACCAATTTCGTGAAGCTGTCCTGTATCGCGCAAATTTCCAGTCGCCATTTTGAAAGTCTGATAAGCAATCGGGAAGGCTGATCACGTGGTATGATAATCGGAGAGAAGCCCGGCCTTTCGGTTCGGGCCGGGAACACCTTTGTTGCTTTGTACTCGCGCACGGGGGTAGCCATTTTGATTTCATTTGTTTGTTGTGATTGGCTTTAAGAGTGAACCCGTGGGAGTTGGGAGGAAGATAAAAGCAGTGTCAGTGGTCGGGGGTACTATTTCATGTTCATGCCCCCCCATTCAATACCTCAGAAAAGGACCCCAAGTTTTGGTTCCTCTACATTTCGGAGGGCTTAGGTCACAAACTGAAACTTTGAAGCTTAGGGGCCGCAAACATATCGAATTTTTCCCCAACAACGTCGTTTGGACGTTTTTTTTTTGGGGGGGGGGGAGGGTAGCCCTGTCCACAAGTTGCTCGGCAACTTTCGGGCAACTTGCAGTCTTTCGGGCAACTTCTAGGAATTTTGGCAACTTTTGCAACATTGAGCAACTTTTTCTTATCTTAGCAATATCACAAGAATTTCAATGATATTGTGTTTATTCTTTGTAACAGTAATGAAAATTAGACACGTAAAGCATCTGTTTTCTGGTCAGGCTGGGATTCAACGCCTTGATTTGTGAAGAGCTGGTCTTTGAAATTAGCGATTTCTGACTATGAATAGTCTACGATGACGATGATGATGATGACGATGATGATGATGATGATGATGATGATGATGATGATCACGATGACGATGATGATGATGATAATGATTATGGTTCTGATGATTAATATTATTCGTCAATTATTATTATTGTTGTTGTTGTTGTTGTTTGTTCATGATCAACAATTGATCCTTGCTAAAATTCTGAAGATTTGTCAGATGGGCCCAATAATATTAGAGTGAAAGGCTCAAACTTCTAAGAAACTGCTGCAGTTGAAACAAAGAGCATCCTTGGTGCCGCTAATCTTATACATAGATCTCAGTTATTCATAAATTCATAGCATATGACCTTAAAAAATGACAATAAATGAGCAACTTTTGGGCAACTTTTTGAGCAACTTTTAAGGAAATTTTGAGCAACTTTTCGAGAAATTTCGAGCAACTTGTGGACAGGGTTAGGGGAGGGGTTTCGCTCAAGACATTTTCAAATTGAAATGTTATATCGAAAAAAAAGGTTTGATAAAAAAAATCACAACCTGTAAAATCTGAACGCTGTCTTTGTTGACTGTCTCTCATTGTCAAAATTAATGGTTCCTTTGATAATAAAGAAATAGGAGGACAAACCTCTCAAGGTTTACAATGTCAAGTTTGACCAAAGCCACTCTATCAATCTACTCTCACAGAGGTTTTGTCCTCGCGCTTCCGAAATTGGTGAAAAACGCAACACAAGCATCTTTTAGCGCAAATTTAGACATTCTCGCGAAATAGGCCAAAACAATTGCTAGAAAATTGGGCAGTAGTGCAGCCGCCCGAAATTTGCTAGCACGAACTTACAACAACAACTTTTAAGGTCGGTGATTGGACTGAAAAATACTTTATTTTTTTTCCGCCCAACACGAAGTGCCCCACCCAATCACCACCTAAGAAAGAAGGCAGAAAACGGAGAAAGCTGCAGAAACTGTGCTCTACGACCGAGCACTTGGCCACCCCAACACAAGGGGATTTACTTTTGTTTACTTTTTGTGCTCAACGACAGAGCACTTGGCCACCCCAACACAAGGGGATTTTACTTTTGTCCACTTTTGATGTTTCTTGTCCTTTTATCTTTTCCTTCTTCTTCTATAACCACCACTGGTGAATTTGACTTTCTTCTTACGAACTATACGAAACATAAACAGAACAACAGGAAACGCAGATTTTTATTCTTTTTTTTATGTTATTATTTTTTTTTCGTTTCCTATACATAATATACATATATATATATAATATGTATCTAAACACAAAAAATATTTTCTAGTCTCTTTATATTTCTTTTCCCTCTTTTTTTTTTGTTTTTGTTTTCTTTTCTCATTTTTTCTTATTTTTGTACTTTACACCTAATTATAAATACGATTTTTTTTTCTTATCTCATTTAATACCTCAACCATAGTAAACAGTCATAAACAGAGCATGATCCACTGAAACTCCATTGTTTAATGCAGACACACGACGACTGCACGCCATCAGAGATTGAATTACGAAGAATATTGCTTTGCTTGACCAAGGTACAGCGAGGCAGCAGAAAAACGCTCTAGCGGTAGTTTGACATAAACTTTGTACGCGTCACTTGACCATCGCCCGAGAACCTTTATCATGCACTCAGGAAATCCCAATGAAGCGGCAGTTGTAGCTGCACCAACACGAAAACTGTGAAGCGTAAACTTGGTTTGAATGTAACACGACTTCAAAACTTTCTGCAAGCGACTGTTCAATTTGTCCCTCGTCAAAGGTGATTTATCTTCACACAAGAATAAGGGGCTGGGTCCGAACCTCTAACCCAAATGTACTTTAGCAGAGCAGCCACCGGACAAATGAAAGAATCGGGCCAAGCAAGGACTACAGTACAACCCTTTCCAAATTGATCTGTTTTTGAAAAACGTAGGTTTAAAAAAATGCAGGATGGACTATCATGTTTGTCAATAGTTACATCTTGGAGCGAAAGAAACGATCCCTTAGCTAAGGTCTCTTTCGACGTAGTATACTCGGACGCTCTGAAGAATCCAAAGAAAGCTGTACAGCACACGGCCCACAATAAAATATCTTCATATTTGCTGAAATCAAGTTCTGCTTTGATGGCACACAAGACTGATGGGGTTATAGGCATCTTGCGATTCTCTTGGACAGGACTCTTCCGGCGAAGTCCTCTTACAACTAGTGGGATACGCAAGCAGCCCACTAAAGGATCCTGAAAACCATTAAAAATATGGAGAGACCGGATGGCTGCCAAGTACACCTTGACTGAGGAAGCTTTGCAAGTATCACTCAAATGACCAACAAATCTCAAAATAGTTACTTCGGAAGCGGGGCAAGGAGAACCATTCGCCCGCAGAAAGCCATGATCTTCACAAAACCTAATAAATCGTTTTTGAGCCGAACTATAAGTACGTTGAGTATTTAAGGCAAGCGAATCCTTCAACAAATTTTGCCATGTTTGATCCAAGGTGGAAACAACAAATGACTGGTTAGTACTTGAGATACTTTCTTGGGTTTTGGAGCTGCTTGAGGAGCAATTTCTCGAAATCTCTGGAAATCAAAGCGAGACAATGCATCAGCCTTGGCATTCTTAACCCCCGGTATATGAATAGCCGTAAACGTGAAATCCAAGGTTATCGCCAACAAAGATAATTCCCGTAACAAAAAAGACAAGTGACGATCTTTACAAGCCCCATTTTTAAGACAGCTGACGACAGCCATATTGTCACAACGAAAAGCGACTCTCCTGCGTTTCCAAGAGACCCCCCCAGGTTTTCGCAGAAATGACAATTGGAACCAACTCCTTAACTGCTATACTCAAGTCGGCACACACTAGAGGCCATTTTTCAGCGAACCAATCATCTTTGAAAAAAGCAGCGAAACCAATGCTTCCTGCTGCATCCGAGGTGACCAATATTTCCGGGGTTTTTCCCATTTAGGTAACAGAAACAGACTGCGTCCATTCCATTGTTTAAACAACAGATCCCACCATTTAATATCATCTTTTTCCCAAGCCGAAAGCCTTACGAAATGGTGCAAGTCAGACACGGTGCTAGCCCGATTGATAAGACGACGTAGAAAAGGCCTGCCTAAAACTACGGCCTGACAGCAATACTGCAAGCGACCAATGAGAGATAGCAATTGACGCTTAGTTCCTGACCTATTTGAAACCCAGAAAGCTAATTCAGTTTTGATTTTTGTGATTTTATCCTGCGGCAAACGAAGTTCCATGGATGACGAATCGAGTTCTATCCCCAAAAAGGTCAACACTGTTGAAGGACCAGCTGTCTTATCCTCAGCTAAAGGAATGCCCAATTCTCTACATAAATGAAAACACGCCGACAAAGCACTTTGACAATCGTTGCTATTAGGATTCCCGACCAAAAAGAAATCGTCCAAATAATGCTGAATATGAGTAATTGAACCAACCCTCGACAGCAGATATTCCAAAACATCTGCGAATTTTGTAAATATTTTCGGAGCTGAACGGAGGCCAAAAGGCAGAGCTAGATCGATGTAATATTTATTTTTCCACTTCATACCAAGCAACGAACGATCGTTAGTATTCACGGGAAGCAATCTGTAGGCCCTTTTTATATCAAATTTGGCCATCAAAGCACCAGGACCCACTAACATTAACTTATCAACGGCTTCTTGAATTCCCATATATCTAACTTCTGCAGCTGAATCTGGAATTAAACTATTAACACTTTCATCTGGAGGAAAAGAAAGATCCATAATCAGTCTCCATTTACCCGGGGTGGATTTTGGAATGACACCAAAACGATTTATATGCAAATTCTTTATGGGTGGGCATTGAAAAGGACCAGCAATTGAGCCATGCAAAATTTCTTCCTTAAGATACTCATCAATGACCTGAGACTGTGCATTCGCAGAAGGGCAGTTTCTTTGAGCCGAAACAGGAGAGCCATCAAGGCAGCCCAAGTCAAAACCGAATTTAATGCCATTTAAAACCCATAAAGCATCAGGATGAGGATGCAGCGCCAAAAAATTACACCACAAATGATAATCAATAGGAGTCATTTCAAGTGGCGACGGCAAAAACCACTGCAGGATTACTTTCATAGTCATCAGCTAGTCATTTAGATTTCTTTCTCCTTGGAGGACTCTCAGGTGAAGGGGATCTTCTCCTAGACTTCTTTGACAAACTAGCTTGCGAAACGCGAGAGCACTCGTCGACTCTATGAAAACCCTTACAAGTAAGGCAAACATGTCGATATCGGCACGGGTCAAACTTGCATTCTCCCCTATTCCAAAAGAAACATATATTGCTTGATTCATCACTGCTCTTGGGCGAAGAAGCGACAGAGCTCCATGAAGGCTTTTTGAAAACGTTGGAAATGAAGAGATTAACATCAATATCGGACCAAGATGCACTGGGATTCTCCGCCACCCTCTTGCGAAATGCACGATCGTAGGCCAACCAACCTTCAGAATAAGAATCTCGCTGAATTTTGGATATTTGCAAAAAGTAACCCATGAGTTGACCCACCTTATCTGGATGAAATTGAAGATACAAAGAGGCAAATACTGTCCAAGCCTCGGCCCAATCCTGAAAGGTGTGGATTGGAAGTAACTCAGAACTTTTTTCACACTTTAAAAGGCGCATCAATTGAGCTCCCACTGGTTCCACCGGGGGGAGCTTGTCCAAATTAGCTGGGCGTAAAAGGACAAAATCAACAAAAATGTTCTTTTTCACCATGTTAACAATGTAACCAGGCACAGGAGGAGGAGGCAAAACACCCGCAACAGAGAAACCAGGCTCGGAAATTTGGCTGGTGACAAAAAGCTGAGGATTCAGCGCAAAAAGTTCCTTTGGAATATTCCAATTGGCTAGGCTCGGTACATCCGAGGACTGAGGTGCGGCTAAGCTCATGGACGGCTGGCTCTGAAGGCCTGAAGTTAGATTAACGTTTGATTGACTCTGGCCAACTGAACCCACTGACAAAAATGGCGGGGCAAAATTTTGGCTATAAACAGGTTGGCCTAAACTTAAAGAAATACCCATTGCTTGTGAATTCGTACCAGAACAAGACGCAGTTCCTTGATTTGATGAACTGACATCAGTGGGGCCCCTGCTCGACAAAAGCAACTGCACCGACTGCTGAATATTCGAAAGTGTAGATTCAAGTTCTGCTAGTCTGGTACCCATCGCATCTCCACTGGCCATGTTCAAATTTCTTGAAGTCTCTTCCTCAGACATCACGCATAAGAAAGAAATTAAGGAAAGATCTCACCAAAACAGTCCAATGTCGCGATACCAGAAACTTCAGCAAAAACACGAGGCACTGAGCCCCTGACTCTCTCTATGGCTGATGATAGCAGACAAATGATAAACAACAACTTACTTCCTTTTATACTAGCCACGATAAGCAGACATTCCACGTGCAGCCACTGAGCAAAATGTGTAAAATTACTGCCAACAACTTTATCACAATGAAGAATATTTAACCATGGTCACAAGGGACTCAGCCCTATTGTGTAAGAAACTAAAAACATCACGTTCCATTAATTGCGATTAAAATTTCATTCAATCGCCATTAAGCCTTCTAATATGCTTAGGGACCGCGGAGCCGGGGGGGGCTGGGGGGCTTTAGCCCCCCCGCCAATAATTTTCAAGAGATAGTTTTTAGCTTTTCCACAAATTTTGTTTTTATGATTAAATATCGCCATTTGCTTTATTAAATTGTTAACACACTTATTTGCGAGTGTCTGTATACCCCCACAGTACCGTTTCTCGTGCATTTATCAGAAATCGAGCTAAGCAGAATGCTTTTAAAGTTTAAAAAGTTTTGTCTCATATGAAATGCGTCCAATAGCATTGCGCCAAGATACAACACTTTCATCATGGTTAGCACTGCTTCGTACCCAAAGTTTTAGCACGCGATAAGTAAAATGCTTTCATGATATGCGGCTATTTCTAAAGCAAATTTCATCCTGAAAGATTGCTGATGAGGGGAGTTATCCAAACCTGTAAGTCGCAGAATGTTAACCCGGCAACGAGCAAAGGGTGCGACGATAAATTTTTTAGCAAGACGTCTATCAACTCAGCTTCGCTCTCTGGAATGTCAAACAAGTATAATTTAGCAATTCTTGATACTCATATGAAGAGCACAGAAAATATAAACTCTATCGACGTTCCAACTAATTTTTATCAAAAGACCCAACATCCAACAACGGTATACAACATTTTCGAAAATTTGAAAAAAATCATTGGATTTTTCAGTGCTACAAAATTTGAAATTGAAACAGTGTTTGCGTTATTTGGTTCTCTATGTTAAAATGTTTGCTTCTGAAAGAAGAGAGACTGTGTTTCCATATCATTATTTTTCGGAGATAATAATTTCACGAGATTGTGAAAGTTTTTTAACTTTAGTCCTAGGCTGAGCCTTTTTGCTATGAAAAATAAAAATGTAATATAAATGATGCTTTTATAAATGATGCATTTAACGGTGATTTAGCGATTGGATATGCTGGTGATTTTCCATGGTGAGTTTGCCTGTGGAAAGGGGCGTTGGTCGCATTTATAGCCAAAGTAGAGGGCGTGGTCATATAAAATTTTCTGGGGGCTTTGCCCCCAGACCCCCTCAGATTAGCCCCCCAATCCAAAATATGCTCCGCGGTCCTTGAATATGCTCGGATCTTAAACTCTTTCATTTTAAAAGTTGGCCTACAAAAAGACACTCGGACCATAACATAAAGATCTTTTTAAATTCAACTCAACAATGATACGAAATCAACTTGTAATTGAACTCAGCAATAGTACGATATCAGCTGAATCCTTATCCTGGTGGCTAAGGTACGGCAAAGTCGACATTTATGACTTTCACAATTATGTAAAAAGGACTTCCCGTCAATAGTATGCAGGGAACATCCCTCAAATTAGGTTCTATAGGAATTCAGTATGTTCGTTAGAGGATTCGTTGGTTCAAGCCTTCATCTCTTCATCACTTGGAGGAAAATTCTAGTTTAGGATGCTGTTATTCTTTGATAGGCAGAAATTTAAAGTACAGAATGGTTGCGAGTTAAGTGTATTTCTCACTTTTTGCAGTTTATTTTACTGTTGTTAGAATTGTTCATAGCAATGAAATTTGATATGAGCGCAGGGTCAGTCTCCACACTAAGCACTGCAAAATCCAGGCCTATAACATGCACAAATTTCGCTTATATGGATATTCAGGCCATGGACGTTTTGTGGGGGGGGTAGGGGGGGGGGTCTAAACGAAAACGTCCAAACGACGTTGCTGGGGAGAAAATCGATATGTTTGTTGCCCCTTACACCATCTTTGGGGTTGTAAAGCTTACACCATCCGACATGATCTGTGAGCAAGGGGGGGGGGGCAATTCTTATAGGGAGTTTGGTGTTTGGTATGAACGTGAAATCACGTGTATCTTTGAGAATTCCGAGTTAGGGCCCAGTTAGGACCCATAGCCAGTGCAAAATTTTGAAAAAGTCTCCACAAACGGAACAAAATTTTGAAATATGACCACGCATTTTGAAATATTAAAAGACTTCCGTGAAATGCCTCGTTGGAACACAGGGTAATGCTTCGTATTACTTGTGGAGCTGAATTCCTGCTATAAATTCCTAACATTTACCCATAAGTAAATGCGGCAAATGAAATCTCCGTAAAGCTGACAACAAGGGCAATATTCACAAAACATCACCCATAACCTGGGCAAAATATCGTAATCTGACCCATAACCCGGGCAGGCATGTATACCAACCCCCCAATAGGAGCCAACTAGGTGAGTCAAAAAAGTGACTATGAAATTTCAAGGTTCTTTGTTATAATCCTTCTTCAAAACATAAGAGGCTAACATATAATAAATAGCGTCATAAGCGTTATAATTATGCATGTAAAATTACCCACAATATGATGTACCCGTTCTTATTTCAAACCATATAAGATAAAATGCCTTCATAGCGTATGCAATAGTTGTTTATGGCTCAAGAAAACTTTGACTAGCGAAACAGTTACAGTAACTGCCAATTAAAAGTTACCCATGCGCAGGAGACAAGGGAAGCCTCTGCGAAGAAGGTAGAAAAACAAAAGTCCCTCTCCTTCGCAGGGGTCATTATTTTGTATTTTGACCATTGAACTATTCAATGATTTTGACACGGAAGAGACTTGGGCAAGTCCACACCACCAAGAAAATACTCGTTCATGAATAGTTCCAACAGTTCATAACTAACGATGTAAAGTACCGGCATAGCTATATACCGGATTAGTAAAAAGGGCACCGGGGGTGAGCCAGAAAAAAGTTTCCACTTTCGAAAATCATAACAGCAAGAGTATTTCACAGATTTGAATGATTCCAATACCAGTTAACGCCAAAAGGTTGAGGTATTTTTGCGATCTTTCTCCTTGTCTCACGAGCACTACAAGTATGGGTAAATTCAACTTTACAAAAATTTCTTGGTTGCAAAATGACTGAAAAATGGCCTGAAACATCGATCAAAGCATAAATGACTCCTCGCACAGAATAATGTAGGAAATGCAACTTCTCATGGGTAAGAGATATCCTCTAGGCATTGATTGCCATGGGATTGAAAATCTTGCGTATTTGTGTGAAAATTGATGTCTTACAACTCTTGAGGAAGGTGAAACCCCCATTGCCTATTGTTCGATGAGAATAGAGTCCTAACAATTTGATCAATGTTTTAGGCCCTTTTTCTGTCATTTTGCAACCATGAAGTTTCATAAAGTTGAATTTACCAATGCTTCTAGTGCTGGTAGGACAGCGAGAAAAGTGACAAAAATACTTTGATCTTTTGGCTTTTAACTAGAATTTGAATGATTCAAATCCGTGAAGTAGTCTTGGTGCTGTGAATTTTCAAAAGTGGAAACTTTTTCTGGCTCACCCGGTATGATATTTTGCCGTATCTATTGTATTGGTCTAGTGAATAGCTAACACTTTCAAATACTGTTTTAGAACTTTTCTGGCTGAAATTGGCCACTCCGTTCAGATTTTGCACTGGGTTTTCAAAACAAATCTCCTTCGAGAAATCTTAAAAAAGCGCTAAATTTATGGGCATGTTACCAAATTATGTTAACCTCACAGCCAAGACTTGAAGAACAAGGGCAGATTTTGTAATACAATAGCATCAGTCGCTTTGGTTCACACATCAATTCAAAGCGATTAGTGAATGCAGGCAAAAGATATTCTCTCAAGCAGAAATTCGAAACAAACGAAGCCGCAAAGTTGCCCTGAAACCAGTACGGCCAACTCTCGTTTGGTGCGGGTGATGGGAGGTTTTTATGAGAAGGTATGTGCTTATAACGAAAGAAGACGGGTAAATCTTAAGTTCTGTCTCGCGGATTTTGTTTATTTGATTCAGATACCGAGCAGAGGGCATTACAATTTTTGCATATCTATTGCTCAGTTGTACGCAGTCACTCCTAAGCTCCTGAGTCAAATAAACAAAATCCGCGTGACAGAACTTTAGAATTACCCGTCTTCTTACCTATTTTCCCCATAGGGCTAGCAGGGGCTAAAGCCTTCTCACTTTTTTCAAAGAAGAGGGCTGAAATTTTCGCTGATTGAGAAACTGTTGTTTGGTGAGGTTGGAGTCAGATAATCCAATGTTTTCCTGAAGAAGCTACGAGAGTAAGTCGGAAGAATCTCATAACCTGTATAACTCTTCGTGTAAAAGTTCCTCTGAAGAACTTAATGTTGTCCTAAAGTAATACTGTAAAACGATACTCTCTTGTAAATAGTATTATTGGCTTCAAAAATGCAGTCTACTTGAATGAGAACAGACCTCTTTTCAACGGAAAATTGGCAATATGAAGGCCACTGATTCTCATGAAAAGGGGTTTTCCGACGCACTGTGGTCTCAAAAATTTTCCCGGGGAAATTCCCGGGATAACCATCTTACTCTCTTCGCTCGCGACTCAGGCCCTCCACTCTTTAATAGCTGCGCGGTCCTCTGAGAAGACAAAACGAAGAAATACTTTATCGGACACTTATGTGTCAATAGTTGAAATATAACAAAATAGATAGTATACTCTCGGGTGCCTAATACAAGGGGGGGGGGGCGCTTATCAATTTTCAAAAATTTTATCCACTCCTCCAGCCCTTATTAAGACCGTTTATTAATTTTGGCAAAACAATGTCCAAAGCTCAATATGATTTTTATACGAAATTTAGTTCGAAAGATAAACCACTGCAGTGTACACGTAAACTAATTCAAATGTTTTCTTTTAGAAACCCCTCATTTATTAAGACCCCCCCGTTTATTAGTTCCTTTGAGGGGCTCCCATCCCCCCCCCGTTTATTAAGACCCTTCCCCTTGTATTAGGCACCCGAGAGTACCATTTACATAACGCAGCGTTAATAAATAAAAGTTAAAAATACCCTAAAACAGGATGGCATTGAAAGTTCGAGTTTGCCTGCCTTGTTTCCAAAATTTAAAGCATGATAAAAATAGTTATTTATGCCCATTTGGAAAAAAGCATAACTTAGTAAGGCCGGATCATGAATAATAATAATAATAATAATAATAATAATAATAATAATAATAATAATAATAATAATAATAATAATAATAATAATAATAATAATAATAATGATAATAATGATGACAATAATAATAGTCATCATCATCACTTCATTTACAGTTGGATACGGTGTAGCTTGTGTTAAAAGTACAAACTAATAAATACCAACTAAATTAAACTAATTTACAGCAACACTATTTACAAATATTACAATTGCAACCCTCCCCAGTCCAATTTTTTATGTTTTTGCCAAAAACGGAGACTGTATTGCTGTTTTTAATCACATCAGGTGTACTGTTCCAAAGTATGCTGCCCCTGAACGCTATCGAATTTGTACCGAAGGACGCAGTAGATGCCTTGGGAAGAGTGAGAATATCTTTAATTCTCAGATCGTAGTTAACTTCTTTCCTTGTGAATAAATCCCATAAGAAAGAAGAGTTTTCATGATTGAGTGATTTATATACTTCAATCATGAGTTTCTGCAAGTTCTGAACATGAACAGTTTTTTCTTCATTTCTAATTAGCAGTTCATCGAATGAAGCATCATAGTCTTTCAATAGGATACGAAGTGCTCTGAAGTTTGACATGACAAATGAATTATAAAACAACTTGCATTGGGTGGGTCAATGACCTTAGCAGCCCTGGAAAGGACAGTAACATTTCCGTTAGCTTTAAGGCAGATAGATTTCACTTGGTCATGAATGAATGTGAGAAAGGACGCCAGTGCGAAGTGGAAGGTTTAATTAGTAGAACGTCTTTTACAACTTTTCAGAACTATTAGATATTCTTTGAATTCAAGAATATTTCTACTCATTTGAAAATGTGGCGACATCAAATCTATAGATTGGAGACCAAAGAGTGACAGACTATTGCTAGATACCATAGTGTAGGAATATATGGTTTTCTCAAAAGCTTAGAAATAACGATGGCTTTCAATTTTTCAAAATTTTCCTTGAATTCCGAAAAAAAGAGAACAACACTAAATATCTAGGATTTCAGAAATATTCGCCAGTATTCGCATAAAAGAACTGATGTCAGTGGCGACACCAGCTCTGAAAGATCGTAAAGAAGTGGGAGGGGGGGGGGGGATTTTGACGTTTATTTTCAATCTAAAGATATACCAAACCAATTTTATACCATTTTTCTTTAACAATTTTCATAAGCGTACGAGGTGGGGGGCCGGGGGGGGTTGGTAGTCCCCCGAACTTTGGAGAAATTTTCAAAAATCAGCCCCATTCGCGCAAAATTTTACCTTTTGTTGGTAATCAATGGGCTTTGTGACGGGCAGCCCCCCGCCCTAGATTTTTCTTCCCGTACGCTTATGACAATTTTTGCCAACTTTTGGGATTGGAAGGGGAGACAAGTCCCCCCAGTCCCCCTGGCACTGCCATTGACTGAAGTGTTTTGAAGCAAGTCAGTTCAAATACAAAGGTCATGGAATTTTCCTTCAAAATATCTAAAGATTTGGAACCTGTGCTATAGCAGAGCTAATGTATCAGAGCTATGTCCGGATAAATTGCCCATACCACAACTTCGTCTTCGGGTGATTCCAAACGGCTGACTACATGAATATGATTCAAGGCTGGGTAATCCGCTATAATCTGGCATTCTTCCACCTTGAATCGAGGGGAATGACAGCAACAACCATAACGATTCAATTCATACTCCTCGCGAAGAAGGTATTCACGTGAATGGCAAGAGCAACCAATATTACCATTAAGAATGGGTGATATATCAACTTTATAGTTCTTCATTTTCGTTTGATTGTCCAGATCAGAGAAAATGATGTGATTCTTAATCACAAATTTGTAAGAGCAACATTCATCAGAGTTTAGGCCTGAAGTTGGTTCTTTGGGTGGCCATATACATCTTTCATGATGATCAGTTTATGACTGGAAAAGTCAAATACCAAATGGTTATAGCAAAACTTCTTACTTGGTTGCATTAACTCAGATAAATCTTCATCATTATCTTTGAAAATATATGAATAACAAGCACAGTGCGGAGCAACGTCTTCTGCCCACAACTTCTCAAGGCAAATAGCAACCGACACACCAGGGGCCATACTGCAGACATCAACCATTTCATTCATATACACATCTTTGGCACTAAAATCCCCTCTTGTATCTCTTCTGATGTGTTCTCTGACTCTATGATTCATTTGAGCGGGAAAACTAACCTGAAGTGCAGAGTATGTGCGGTACTCGTAGTAACATCCATCCAGCAATCTTTCACTCAAGCCATCTTTCAGTGATTCCATAACAGCATTATGCCATGATCCAAATTTATTGTATCTAATGTAAAGTTCATCTTTTGTGTCCAAAGCAAGTAGGTCCTCTTTCTTTCCTTCGTCTACAGTATTCTCTGCTAGTTGCTTTGCTGGAATATGAAAAGGCATTGGTAAACAAATTCCATTCATCCATTCAAACCACGCTCTACTCCCCGGGGGGGGGGGGGTACTTCACTTTGGGTAAGACGGGGATGTGCGCCAGTTTTGGGTAGTTTTTGGCCTGAAAATTCTGGGATTGGGGTATCCTTTTACTGGAAAATTTCTGTGATTGGGGTATACTTTCACTCGGAATTTTCTGGGATTGGGGGTTACTCAAAATTCTGTAATGGGTGTTGAATGAAAGTACAACTTGATAAATTTTCGAGCAACACGTGGTCAGTTTCAGGTGAACTGATTTCAAGTATTTTTGTGTTGAAAAACGTCCTCAGATCAGAACCTCGTTCCAATGACCACTTGGAACCAAAATAATCGTTCCCAGCCCTCTATCCCTTATCCTCTTGACGTCGAATTGCTTTTGTTACTTCTTCGATTGGGTATCAATATCTGGCATATATTCTGGGATTGGGTATCAATATCGGACCAAATTTCTGGGATTGGGTCGTAACAGAAATCCTTGCGGCGCACACCCCCGTATGAATTTATAGTGAAGTACCCCCCCCCGGCTCTACTCTCTTCCCGCACTTCTTCTTTGGTGCCTTTAATATCTGACTTTCTTTTTACCTTGTTAAATTTCACTCCATCTTCTGTAGGGAAGAAAAATGTGCGGCCTTGTTCGTCTGTTTGTCTTTCCTGTTGGGTTCCTTTGAGCACTTCAACTAAATCCTTTTCTGAAATGCCACCCAAATGTATGCGCATCATCATGTCATCTCCGATTGCACTGCCAACAAATTGAGCATTATGTCTCATCGCCATGTAAGATCTATCAACAGATGCCTTAAAGTCTTCAGCAATATTCTTCATGCCAGGATCTTGTTGCATCACTGCGTATATTGCCCCATAACATGGTCGATTCAAGAATGCATCTCTAAGCAAAGATTTCAATGTGATACCACTTGCCTCTTGCGTTTCTGGGTTGTACCTGACTGTATAATACCGATCTTCATCATCTCTACTTTCATCTTCCTCTCCATCTACACAATCATATGCATGGCATAGCAAGTAGAAAGAACACATTGCTACAACACGAATGCACGCCTCTTCATTCTCGGAAAAGAAGTGAGGATCCTGGAATCTAAAGCGAGTGTAACAGCCTTCAATTTGATTAAATGTTGGAACATACAAAGGACTTGGTTCTGAATTTCTTTGATCGTTTTTATACAAAAGGTGCTCCCATGCTTTCCACTCAAAATAAAATTCAGGATATGCTCTGATGAACATATCAACATCTTTACCATTCAGAAAATCAAAGATGCGATGCCATACAATACTTGGGAGTGCATAGTTGTTCCATGTGCTGATACTATGATCTTGAATCTTACCTCTACGTTGCTCCAATGCCATTGGATAACAGTACCGTATCGATAGTGCTCTTTCATAAAGATCTCCAGCCTTTTCATTATTTCTTGATAACTCCAATGATTGTGCCTTGCGAAAAAGATTCAAGCATTTGAAATAATCCACTTTTTCATCTTCACTCACAACAATGCCATAACTTTTGTCACTTCTGTATATAATTACCTCTGTCTTTAGAATGTACTTAATGTTCTCTTTCACAACTGTTGATTCATGAAGAATATTGTGACTAAATATCACAGCTTTACCCAGAGCAGGTGTAACCGTGAAGGCATCGTATCCCATATGCAGCCCACCAAAAGATGCAACCTCTTCTTTCACTGTCATATCTTTGCCAACACCACCATTGATAATCTGCTCTTCAGATATCTTAGGGAGGTAAAATTTTGTCAAGCCTCCTTGAAATTCCTCATTCAGGTATACCAATACAGATAAAAGTGAACGACAGTCACCATTAGGACAATATTGAGCATCTTTCTGCACAGAAAATAACTGTTTTTCATCAGCAGTATACTTGTTAATTCTGAATCCTCCATTGAGGCTATGAAGCTTCCATTCACCTTTCGAGACATCAAATCCTAGTGGTTGAGTTGGCAAGTTGTTTTCAATTAACATAGAAGTGACCGTTGGTTCTAATGTTTCCCAAAGTGAAGAGGCAAATTCACTGTCTATGATTTGAATACGGAAGTCATTCCTTTGACAGCTTCTATATTTTTCAAGCATATTTTTGAAATTGTCTTGTTTGGTGTTAGCGATGATCTCCTTACACTGTTCAGGAGTGAGGACATTGTCTATTGTCGCAACGAATGACCTACCTTTGGTTTGGATCATTTGATATTGTGAGCTGTTGTTGTTGTCGTGTTTATATGTGCTGACCAAGGGTCCTTTTAAATAGGTATCAGTAGGGTGTTGCGATTTACTTCCATCATATATGTATCCATTCATTCTTTGTGCCATTTTTGCTAGATGCAGAGAGTTAAGATATCACTTTAGGGACTGTTCATTATTTACAGAGGGGTTGGTACTGAAGAGAAATGTTTTTAGTTAAAAAAATCTTCTTACCCAACTGAAAAATTGACTGCAAAAAGATCTGCCCAACAATTTTCAGGATGAAAAAAGTTTACCCAACTCCCACCTATAAACATTATTTCAATGTCAAAACTATAAATAGTAAGTGTTAGATACTGTAATTATTGCAAATAGTCATGACAAAGATGGAAACAAAGTAGACATTAAATGTAAAATGGAAAATACTGATGATTTTTTATGATGAAATTGACAATTTGGGACTTAAAAATTTAGCATTAATTAGTGGGAAAATTTTGTTTACCCAGCCGTTGAAACTGCATGAAAAACTATTCACCCAATCCTTTTATGTCAGAAAATTTCTTTCACCCAACCCATTTCTCTTCGGTACCAACCCCTCTTTAAATAATGAACGGTCCCTTAATTATCTACAGGGTGAGCCAGAAAAAAGTTCCCACTTTTGAAAACTCATATCACCCAAGAGTGCTTCACAGATCTGAATGATTCAAATTCGAGTTAAAAGCTGAAGGATTGATGTATTTTGTGATTTTTCTCGGTGTCATACCGGCACTAGCGGTATTGGTAAATTTTAACTTTGTAAAAAACTCATAGCTGCAAAATGACTGGTAAAGAGCCTAAAACAGTGATCAAATTGTAAGGCTTCTCTTCACACAGAACAATACTCAATGGGCATTTCACCTCTCTCAAACGTTATAAGACATCAATTTTCAAACAAATACCCAAGATATTCAGTCCCATGACGTTCCTCGTACATTATAATTTGATCGATGTTTTAGGCCCTTTTTCAGTTATTTTGCAACCATAAAATTTTTGTAAAGTTGGGGGTTCCTTGGCTCTCATTCACAGTGGCAAGTAAAGTTTGCACGCAGGCTAATGCAATGAATGGTATGTATGACTGGTATTTGGCGCAGTGAGTGATAACTTTATTTGTTTATAACAAAGTGATGATTTGACTAACCGTTAAAGTCATCTGATTTTGAAAAGTCTGTTAAATGGCGTGCCCTACGTGCCCTACGTGCCCTCGTGCCTTCGATGTTGGCGTGCCCTCGTGCCCTCGTGCCCTCGTGCCCAAATTATCGGCGTGCCCTCGTGCCTTCGATGTTGGCGTGCCCTCGTGCCCTCGTGCCCAAATTATCGGCGTGCCCTCGTGCCATCGATGTTGGCGTGCCCTCGTGCCCTCGTGCCCGCGTGCCCAAATTTTCGGCGTGCCCTCGTGCCTTCCATGTTGGCGTGCCCTCGTGCCCTCGTGCCCTCGTGCCCAAATTTTCGGCGTGCCCTGGTGCCTCTTCTCTCGCGAAGCATTAGCACTAATTAACAATTACCTCACAAATAGACAACAAAGAGTTAAAGTAAATGGGTCATTCAGTTCTTGGAAAAGCGTAGCACGTGGTGTTCCACAGGGGTCAGTCTTAGGGCCTCTGCTATTCAACATCTTCATTAATGATCTTTTACTCTTTATTCAAAACTCGGATATATGTAATTATGCAGACGATACTACAATCTATACCTGCAATAAGAACCTTGACAATATAGTTCATAGGCTTGAAAATGATTGTAGTATAGCTTTAGAATGGTTTGCCGACAACTTTATGAAATTAAATGCAGATAAATGCCATTTGTTGGTTCTTGGGCAGAGATGTGACGATCCTGTTACTGTGAGGATTGGAAGTGCTGACGTTGTAAATAGCTCTGAAGAGAAGCTACTCGGAGTTCAAGTTGATAGTAAACTTTCCTTCGATAGTCATGTTTCCAAACTGTGCCAAAAGGCTAGCAATAAACTTTATGCACTTGCTCGCATATCACCATACATGGATCAGAAAAAATTAAGAACTCTCATGAGGGCTTTTATTACCAGTCAATTTCAATACTGTCCTTTAATCTGGATGTTTCACAGCAGGCAGCTGAACAAAAAAATTAACAAAATACAGGAAAGGGCTTTGAGAATAACTTATAAGGATGCCGAATCTACTTATAGTGAACTATTAGAAAAGGACTGTGCCGTTACTATTCATACAAAGAACCTTCAATTACTTATGACTGAGATGCACAAAACCAGAAATGACCTGAATCCTTCTTTCATGCAGGAAATTTTCTTAGAAAATGAAAGTCATTATAATTTGCGTAGCAATAACGATTTCGTTCAACCTAGGGTGAGATCGGTCGGAAATGGCACAGAAAGCGTCAGATTTAAAGGTCCACAACTATGGCAAATATTACCGCAAACAATACGAAACTCTGAATCCCTTGCTCAGTTTAAAGCAAATATAAAAGATTGGAAGGGAGAAAATTGTCCATGCAAGCTGTGTCGCACTTTTATTCCGAATTTGGGCTTTTTATAATGTTTTTAGAATTTGTTTTTATTGTATACGTTGATGGATTGTAAATAGTTTAATTTTCTAAATATTTTACTACACTTGTAACATACATTTTTAGCGTTGGAATTAATTAGCTAAATATTTTTAGCCATCTGTTATTTTAACCAACGAAAAAGAAATTGATAATAATAATAATGAAAAAAATTGGCGTGCCCTCGTGCCCTCGTGCCCTCGTGCCCTCGTGCCTTCGATGCTGGCGTGCCCTCGCGCCTAAATTTTCGGCGTGCCCTCGTGCCTTCGATGTTGATGTTCAGGAAACCTGAGCAAAGAATTTGAAGTGAAAAATTTAAAACATGGATAAAGTTTTGTAGAGATAAACATCTACGGAACTTAACAACAAGCACACCTGACGGTATCTAATTGCGAGCGACGAAGGAGCGAGATTACTATAGTGATCCAGCCAACCTTCTGTGATGTCCACGCATATGTTTATTGTATTGCTTTGTTATTTCTGATTATCTATTACCGCTGGTTAGTTTAAATTGAAAGATTCGCAGGCCACATTTCCTTTGTCACTACAGTTTGATTGTGTACGTGTTTGTCTTCGTGAACAATGATCAATAGCCATGATATTCTTTTGTCTGCCAAGGCCTGCCAAGATACTGTGATGGCGGTCGGGCCTATCCCAGAGAAGGGGCGACTAAATTGAACTTCCCTTACGTTTCATGAGACACATGCAATAAGCTTGTGCACCTTCACACTACTTTTAGATCTTCCATCGACACATTTCGCTACTTCGTTTGGCCATAAAAGGACTAAGATACCAAACACTGCGTAAATAACTGCAAGACGGATTTGTTCAATGATTCAACTTCACCCAACGAAACGAAGCTTGGCTTGGTATGAGCCCTGACCCTGAGTGGCGTGTGGTATCGATACGAAACATTCACAAATGCTGCACAACAATGATATCGACGTCATTCAGTGTTTACATGCAATCACATTTTGAACAGGATTAAGTCAACACAATAAGCAATAATCTGTTGAACCTGCGTTCAATACCCTCCTTTACCTTCATAAAACATGGAATACGGAATAATGGAACGAACAATTCCACTTCAAGGGGACAGCAGAACATTCATTTACGAATTTAGTGTGGCTTTATCTGAGTTCACAAATATGAAAGAGTGCGAGCAGTTGATAACTTATAGTTACTTCTAGTCTATATATATAAGGCAGGTAAACGATTATCCAATTAGCTTTCATCTTTTGTCAACCATTGTGTATTGAAGAATCCATCTTTGTGAAAAAACAATAAGCCATTGTATTTGAACAATCAATCTATTCGATGTTTGTACGGGAATTCAATTCTATGGTTCTCCCAGGGCGCCGACTTTGGCCTTGGGTGCTCAGTCCAAAAATCGCAATCCTGCCCTTTTGCCCCATGTAAAACAATAAATATTGAAAGTTCTTCCTCCTATTGAATTTCCCTTGGAGAACTTCTTCCTATATGTGAGAACAATAAATCTTCCGCTCATACAATTTGAAAATACCGCTGCCACCCACACACATCTCCTGGGGTGGTTCCACTCAATGTCCCTACCCCCCTCCTATGAAAGAGAAAATCCAGAGATATAAAAAATCCCGCAAAATCCAGGGGCATGCAGCTGCCGAGCTGCCCAAGCCGAACAATTCGTTGGCACCGCCGCCCAATGGTAAACCGTCTGGCGGCCTCTACACAAATCGGTTCTTTCTAGGCCTGTCCATCGACCTTCGATTAATCGAATAATCGCAGGAGTTCCGATTAATCGAATAGCATTTGGCCTAACCGATTAATCGAAGAGTGCCGATTATTCGACTAATGGCATATAATCGACTAATCTGGTGCAAATGATAGTCGACTTTGATGTACTAATCGAATCTGCGTCACTATTCGACTTTCATTCATAATCGATTCTGCGGTGACTTTGTGCGACTAATCGACTTTCATTTATGCACAGCTGAGTAATCGAGCATTGCAAAAAACCATTTTGGAAACAAAGTCAATGCTGGCCTTGCAGATAATAATCGATTATTCAATTATTCCGCCTACTGGATATTTTGTTTAAAGCTTTGTAGTGCTCTTCTCCCATTGTTTGTGTCTCTTCAAAATTTGCGTGCTCCTTTTTCTTCAGCCTTCACTCAAATTCACTCGGTTCGTGGTGATTTACGTAAAATTTTGAGATGATATAATGACGTCATTGACGTCATATGCTGTACGATTAATCGATTAATCGGACATTTTGCTAGCGATTAATCGATTAGTAAAATGTCAGTCGATGGACAGGCCTAGTTCTTTCACGCAAAACCGCGCAAAACATCCATTACACATTTTTAGAAATACCCTACACAAAGACACAGCCCCCATCCAAGAACGTTTCACTGAAAATCGATATCAAACTTGATAAATGTGGGAAAATTACACGTATCCTTCTGTAAGAACTAACTATTTGGGCCAGTACTGAAACTCTCTTTCAAAATCATCACATATTGAGAACTCTTCACTTTCTTAGTATTTCCTAGAGATTTCTTAACGGTCTTCATGTTCACTACCGCTGTACCCCTGTGAACATTACAAAAGAATGTTTTTTGAAGCTTTTCCAATGTTTAGTCACTACTCATATACCTTTCGAATAATGAGGAAACAAGTAAATAGTAAGTTAAAATATGGTGAGGAGCTTCAATGTAAAAATAAATGGTTTCTTAAGTTAACGGCAAAAATACTACAGTCGGACTTAGATTCTATAATCAAGCAAAGGAAACTTACATTCTGCATCTCTGACTTGTAAACTTTCATCTCGCTTTCTTCACGCTTTTTTTGCCAGCCTGTCGCCAGCAGATAATGAGTTTCTATGAAGCAGCATGAGTTGATATGTTGTTTAATCGAAAACAGTACCTTTTTCCGCCTTTTGAATTCGTATTTCCATAAAAAACAACTTAATTGCACGTCATCTATTGGAGAACGAAAGCCTTCATTGTTTCGAGACCTCAAAAGAAAATTCCCCATGAAATGATATAAAGAAAAGAATTAATTGCAATAACATCCTTGAATTCAGACTGAAGATTATGAAGTGATATTAAGGCCAAAATTAAAAGTTAAATGTTAAAAGACATTTTGAAATCCAAACCTATAAAATCGTATTCAAACATGCAATTTGAAAAGACAATCTCTAAAGTAAAAGGCCATTCAACATCTGAAATGCAATTCGATAAGCCATTTCGATATGACAAAACGATATGCCAAAACGACACGCCATTTTGAAAAGCCATTTCGATATGCCAATTCGATATGACAATACAATAAGTCAATACGATATGCCATTTCGATGAGCAAGACCAGAATTTGAAATGATGTTGCGTAGTCTTTTATTCTGAAATCATTCAACCCCTAAGTGATAGGCCAAAATCTACATCCGAAAATGTCAGACCATTGGTTGTGGAATTGGGCTCTTGGACGCCAAGGAATGGCTGACTTTTAAGCGAGTTGCATGAGAAAAATAGCAATAGGAAATTAACAACAGGTAAACTTACCAACAACAGAATACAAAAAATTGACGAAAAACAAAGGAATGTACGCATTTGCAATATGTTTGCTTAAAAAGAAAACTCTGTCCCGTCAATGTATGAACAACAAGTAAATTCGTTGTTTGTGTTGAAACATACAAAATGATGCATTGAGATTGTTTTTATTTTTTATGCCAGATAATCTTGAATATGATCTTGCTTAGCTCCACATCAGGGACGTAGGAAGCATCTCAAACTTAAGCGGCACGACACTTCGAAGGCACTTTTCCTGAAGAAAAAGGAGGCATTTTCTAAAGACAAAAAGGGCACTTCATAGTTTATGGCAAAATATTTGGAGGCATGTGCCCCCAGTGCCCCCCATTGGCCCTTGGTTCCTACGTCTATGTGTACATTGAAATTTTTCACTGCGTTGCACCAACTGATCTGAGTTGCTGCATCCATGAAGACAATCAGTGCTTTGGGGGCTTTAGGCATACATGCCGCATACATGTAAAGGACCCATTCTCAACCATCATGTGTTGCACATGCCATCTCTGTTTGGCTTTTGCTATCGCCATTCTTATGGATCATGAAAATGGCGACAGCAATGGCCAACCAAGAGACGGCAGGTTTTAGGTATGCTGGTTGAATAAAAGCCTTCAACATGCACGCCAAAACTTTTGTCTGTTAGGTACGTGCATGTTAAAAGTGATATGATAGAGCTGCCTCCTGCTTCAGGGAGCGATATCCAAGGGGTATGTCTCTCATTTTCAAAATAGTGGACGAGATATCTTCGGAACAAGAAGATTTTAGTTTCTTTTTCGGTGCATTTTTTTTTTAAAGAAAGGATTTTTCAACAGGTGTAACAGATTTTTGGGAATGAATTGACTCTCGCCAGTATTTTTCAATGGGTTAATAGTTTTATTTTCCGTTTCTTTACAATTAGTCGTACATGTATTTTTTGTAAGAAACTCCTGACAAGAAACTGAACTCTCTCAGGTCTCCAAATGGTTTGGAAACTGCAGAGACATCAAAAATTTTGGCTTGGAATTTCAAAGGTGAGACAGGTAGCGAACACGAAGATTATTACATGGAACACTTTCAGAACTCTCGCAAATACTCTTATATAATCTAAGAAACTTTCAGTTCTGGCCTAAATTCTTAGCTTCATATAAAAGGGAAGTAGAGCAAGCGACAAAACGTGATTCTTGCCAACAAAGAGAGGCAGACAAAGAGGCATAGAAAATAGCAATAATCTCAATGCATCATTTTGTATGTTTCAACACAAACAACGAATTTACTTGTTGTTCATACATTGACGGGACAGAGTTTTCTTTTTAAGCAAAAATATTGCAAATGCGTACATTCCTTTGTTTTTCGTCAATTTTTTGTATTCTGTTGCTGGTAAGTTTCCCTGTTGTTAATTTCCTATTGCTATTTTTCTCATGCAGCTCGCTTAAGAGTCAGCCATTCCTTGGCGTCCAAGAGCCCAATTCCACAACCAATGGTCTGACATTTTCGGATGTAGATTTTGGCCTATCACTTAGGGGTTGAATGATTTCAGAATAAAAGACTACGCAACATCATTTCAAATTCTGGTCTTGCTCATCGAAATGGCATATCGTATTGACTTATTGTATTGTCATATCGAATTGGCATATCGAAATGGCTTTTCAAAATGGCGTGTCGTTTTGGCATATCGTTTTGTCATATCGAAATGGCTTATCGAATTGCATTTCAGATGTTGAATGGCCTTTTACTTTAGAGATTGTCTTTTCAAATTGCATGTTTGAATACGATTTTATAGGTTTGGATTTCAAAATGCCTTTTAACATTTAACTTTTAATTTTGGCCTTAATATCACTTCATAGAAGATGAACGGTCTTTCTTGACAAAATCTACTTATGTTAGAAGCATCATTCTACAAAATATTTGAGCTAATGAAGCAATTCTCAAGACCTCTAACGAAATTATGGAAAATACGTCAAGGTTTCTAGGAGTTTCCTAACCCATTGTTATAGTCCCCGCCTGAGGTATCAAATTTTTTAAACCGTTCATCTTTCTAAAAATATACTTATTCAGATTGGAAATTACCTCTTCCTAATTAGATTTTAAAGCCATTACCATTATTTACTGAATTAATGATAAATATCGGCTCTTGGTCTCAAATAAACTTTTCAGTCATCCTTTCTGCAACGAGGAACCCTAAAAAGTTATAAATCGTGTCTTTTGCTTCTTTTCCATTGCTCTTTGTTGATGGTCAATCGGATCGAGGCTGACCTCTCCAAATGCATCAAACCTTGCCAGGAACTTTAGCCTGCGAGTGTGAGCAGCCCGTGAGCAGCCAGGCTGCGCGCAGGCTACAGGAACCTTTCACAGCGATGATTGAACACGAGGATCCCGGGAAAAATGTATCACACACAGACGTAGGAACCGAGGGGGCACTGGGGGTACGTGACCTCGTAAATTTTGCAATAAACAAGGAAGTGGCTTTTTATGTTTAGGAAATGCCTCCTTCCTCGTAAGGAAAAATGTGTCCTTGAAGTGTCGTTCCCCCACTTTGAGATGTTTCCTACGTCCCTGTCACCCCCGCCCAATGAGAAGGGGCGCTACTTCGAAGCTTATTTTGCTATGGTGAAGTTGAAAAGACGAAATCCCAAGCATTGCGGTAATCTACCACTTTTTGTAAAAATTTAATCTGAAAGGATTTCTTTATAGCAAACTGCTTATAACGAAACTCAACTATCACGTCGTCAAAAAATTATGAAGCTTCAGTGCTGGGAAAACATCACCTAAGAAACTGTTTGTTTTCATAAAGGAACTCCTTCACATATTTCTATTCTATTTTCAATTGTTTCTTGTATCGTGTTACGGCAAATTTAATTGAGTGATGTCTACACATTGGAAAAGCTTCAATAAACATTGTTTTGAAATGTTTAGGAGGGCACAGAGAGTGACCATGAAGACAGCTATATAACCTTTAAGAAGTCCTAAGAAACTCTGAGTACTCAAAAACCGGAATATTTTGAGCAACTTTCAGTACTGGCCCAAATCCTTAGTTTCCAATCACAATAGATCTTTTGTCAAATTGAGCAAGAATTCTCTCAAGATGTGAAAGTATGATCTTGTGTGAAGGTCTCCTATTGCTGATGTTCATAATGGTTGCTATACGTTCAAGAAGAATTGTCTGATGTTATAACAAACCTAGACTTGCCCTAAGTCTTTTCCGTCAGTTCGTTGTACTCTTCCCTTTTCGGTTGTTGCTGGATCCTCCCATAAGAGCAGGAGGCGGGGGGGGGGCCGGGCCCAACTTCGGAAAAATTTTCAAAAATCAGCCCCATTCGGGCAAACTTTTGCTCTTAGTCGGGCAAACATGTTAGTAAACAATGAGCCTTGTGTCGGGCCGCCCCCCAAAATTTTTTCTTCCCGTACGCTTATGGATCTTCCATGCCAACGTTCCACCAAGGCATGAATTTGTAAACGAGGGAATGGAACAGAATTGTACAATTTGGCATAACGGAAAAACCAGACCCAGGACCAGTAGGACCGGACCAAACGGACCAGACCCAACCAGAATAACCATTCTTTTCTGTGTTTCCTGGTAACTGATGGGGTACATTGATAATGGCCGACTTAATTTTTCTGCACATTCAAGTCTATTCTGTGCTTGCTAGAAAGCACCTTGAGGTGTAAAAATGTATCATCCTAAAATGAAAAAAGTGAAGACCGTTGCAATAGCTTTGGTTTCCATTAGATTTTGGCATTGTGTGTCATCTGATTGTTGTTCGGAATGTCAATTTGAATCTTGTCCTGGGAAAATTGAAGTAAGTTACAGGCCCTTCCTAGACTTACAGGATCATGCGTGGGTCTTTGTTGGTCTTCCATCCTTTCAATTTGAATTTTTTTCTGTTGGTTAGATGATCAATGTGCCTGATCGTGCATTCTTGCACTTGGTATCCAGAGTTTAGTTATTTCTTTTCAGCTATTATTGTATTGGTCTTCCCTTTATTTTGGAATGAAACTTCTGCACCGCCATTACAAACTCACGACGGAAAGGAATAGGCATTCCCAGGGGTCTGGTCTGTTAGGGTTAGGTCCTATATGTACTGGCTCTGGTTATTCCATTATGCCGTACTATTTGCAGCCGGATTATCAATGGGATACGGTACGTGTGAGCTGTTCTGCCAAAAATGCGGGGGTATGTGTTCTATGTTTTCTATACAATCATCCAGGATGCTTACGATTATTGGAAGACAAAGACTGCAAGCAAAGATATTTATCTAACCAATTGAATTAGAAATAATGCATTTTATCCCGTTACAACTTTCTGCACCAGAAAGCATTTGTCCCCTTGCGATGCTCAATGGTTCATTGGGGCTATCCGCCAGCGGACGACCACGCATGGGCGAAAACTCGCAACTTTCAGCCCCTTTAACTCCCTGCAACAGATCCCAAAAATCGGCAACACCTGATATTTTGTTCTTTTGGCCGTAAACTCTTGATTCATCATCTCAAAAAGTTTATCTGCCCACACACTTCCTAATGTCAGATTGCTTGATGACGTCATTTTACGCAGTTTCTGCTCTGTCCCAGCGGACAGGATAATGTCCACATACGTCATTAAAACAAAAAGATCGATATCATTAATAATTCATAAGGCTGCAAATTGTACACTCTTTTCCTCTCTTTTTTTCACACGGAATGGTGGGATGGCTGAGCCATGAACTACCGTAGATGGAACGGTTTGAAGGAAGCAAGGAACAGACTTGGAGCAAGTCTATAAAAAGCTCTCCGCAGGAGCTAGGAATGTTGAAGCGCGAGCGAAGCGAGCGCTTAACTTCCTAGTTAATGATAGGGACATTAACGGCTAGGCTGCACCAAATAAAGGAGATAATTAAGGATAACACGTGGTAAAGTGGACTATTTTGGAAGTTTTTTAAGGATACGCAGAAGAGACTGCGGCTGAGGGCAAACTTTTCAACTTTGTTTTGAAATTATGTCCTTGGGTAAGTTTATCCAGCAAAAATGTTTTTGAAATCTTTTTCCACTGTCTTACAAAAGAGGTTTTTCTGGAGACCACTTCGCTCAGTTCATTTTACCCCGACACGGGGTACAGTGAACTACTGAGCAAACTTTTCAATAAAACCAATCAAATACCAGGGGAACCTGGAATCGTTATTCACTTTGCGACTCTAAGCAGTCCTTTGCATGTCAAAACCAAAAAATCGAATAAAATTAAAAAGTGAAATGGTGGCCTGTGCTGAGAAGAATCTTTGCAGAATCAATAGATTTACCAAAAACTATTTTTGGGTACAAATTTGAGTCACATACTGAATACAAATCGATCGATAATCATGGGAATACACTTAAGAAAATGTTATATTGCATATAGATACCATATCACCATGGAGAGAAACACTTTTTTCGAGGTAGTTCACTTTACCCCGAAACTTCTCCCTGAGGTAAAACCAAAACTACAAAAAAATCTTATGCAGTTATCAAGCTCATGGTTATGACCATCTATCTTTCCTGTATCGATAGATATCCTTGTTTCATCAAATCAAACAGAATTCTTGGATCTGTAACTGCATTTGTAAATGAAGGTCAAGCCTTGAAAGTACCCCCGTAGTTCACTTTACCCCGTCTTACCCTAATCATCACAGAAAAAAATTGAAAATTGCGAGCACTTAAAATGCAGGGTACGTGGCAGTCGTCAAAATAAATGAAAAGTCGTCAAGTTCATGTCAGATCGTTTTAAAGTAACACAGGCACGAGGGCACGCCGAAAATTTGGGCACGCAGGCACGAGGGCACGAGGGCACGCCAACGTTGAAGGCACGAGGGCACGCCGAAAATTTGGGCACGCGGGCACGAGGGCACGAGGGCACGCCAACATGGAAGGCACGAGGGCACGCCGATAAATTGGGCACGCGGGCACGAGGGCACGAGGGCACGAGGGCACGCCAACATGGAAGGCACGAGGGCACGCCGAAAATTAGGGCACGCGGGCACGAGGGCACGAGGGCACGCAAACATCGATGGCACGAGGGCACGCCGAAAATTTGGGCACGCGGGCACGAGGGCACGAGGGCACGCCAACATCGAAGGCACGAGGGCACGCCGAAATTTTGGGCACGAGGGCACGAGGAGATTGAAGGGCACGCAGGGCACGCAGGGCACGCGATTTAACAGACTCGATTTTGAGTTCGAAGAGTTTATTACGAGTTTCGCTTAGGGTCCCATAACGGGCTTCATTTTACTACCTGTGCCCCCGTGAACGTTACAAAACAAAGTTTTTTTAACCCATTCCAATGTAAATATATTACTCATGAGTACTTTCAAGATAAAAATAGTTTAATTTTGGGGATTACCCTGCTAGAACAGCGGAAGTAAAGCAACTGAACAGTGAGACAAAGCTGAGTGATTTCTTTATTTGACTTCATTTGGTGAATAAATTTCAATAAATTTCATTCTGCATTATTGCAATCTATCAAAATCAGATGAGTTGAATACAAATGTTTATGAAAGTTTGGGGGCAATCATATTCGTTTTGATTGTTTTCTCATTGACCGGTTATTAAAAGGCTCCACTTTGAGAGAAATCAGCAATTAGTATCCCTAAGCATTTCAAGACACCCAAACCATGAATTTCATTCATTTTCATTTTTAAATATTTAAACAGGTTACAAATTTCAGTAATAAATAACTGTTTTACAAATTGACCTGTGAACAAAAAACAGGAAAACCTAAATTAAAGAGAATTACAATACAATGTACAAAAGAGCATAATAAAACTAAAAATGAAAATGTAATGTACCTCTCATATGGATTTTTTAAAGGTAGACAGGGAAGATGCCAATTTAGTTTCCCTATTTAGCTCATTCCATAATTTTGCTCCACGATAAGAAAATGCTTTTTGGCCTGTGCTTGTTCTTAGCAGAGGTATCTGCAAGATTGTTTCGGTAGAGCGAAGAATGCGATCACTGCCCTCTGAGCATTTACTGAAAAGTTCCCCTAAATATTGAGGAGCAAGTGAATTCAATGCCTTATAGGTCAGTGTTGCTGTTTCTTTTCTGATGAGATCTTTAATTGATGGCCAGCCAAGATTTTGGAGCAGAGGGGCAGCAGAAGCATCGTAAGGACTATTTGTAGTTATTCTTGCAGCTCTATTCTGGATCTTTTGGAGAGAATTAAGTTTGGTTTCACTACAATAACCCCAAACCGAGCAGCAATAACTGAAATGTGGCTCAACAATTCCTCTATACATTTTCTGCAGATCACCTGATGGAAGAAATTTCTTGGCATGCTTAATAAGACCGAGAGCTTGCAGTGCCGTAGCCTTGACATGTTCAATATGGCGATCCCATTGGAGTTTGTCATCAATTTGAACTCCCAGATACTTAGTATCAGTTATCATATGAATCTTTTGATCACCTATTTCGAACCTAGGCTTAGCTTCAGTCTGCTTTTCGATCTTTTGAATATTTGGTCTGGATCCAATGATCAAAGACTGTGTTTTTACAACGTTTAGGGACAATTTATTGCCATGTACCCAGTTCTGTAAGTTCACAAGATCGTGGTTTGATCATCCTGCAGTTTAGAAAGGCATCTCGAGGAGTGTGAAATCGCAGTATCATCAGCGTACATGGTGACCTTTCCTTTTTTTAGGCAGAATGGTAGATCATTTATGTAAACAAGGAACAGAAGTGGGCCAAGACAGGAGCCCTGGGGAATACCACAACTTATAGCGTTAATACTAGAAGAGGTGGAATTTCACCTAGAAGAGGTGGATAAACAGTCATTTTGCAAAATATCACCTGTTGCTCCAAATATCACTTATTGCGCTGAATATCACTTATTGTGCTGAATACCACTTATTGCGCCAAATATCATTGCCGTACCTACGCAGCTGTCTTGAAATCGCACTTTCAATGCGCAGGAGATGGCAAAGGTCGTTTAGGCCCAAACATTTTGAAAGCACATGTGATGGAGCTCTTCAGTTCAAGGCGAGGAAATTTGGTTGAGAAAGGCTGCTAATGGCAAGGAAGAGAATTTAATGGCATTTCAAGGTAAGGAAAGAAATTAATACATTCTATATTCACCGAAAAAGTGTCCTGACACTCATGATGTAAAATTACTAAATCCTGAAGTTTACTTAAAAGTTGGTTTTACTTTCGACTGGCAATTTTTCGAAAATTAAAAATACCATGATTTCAAATTTCGCGCCAAAGTGGTTCTACCTATGTCCGGACAGCTCGTTTCATAGTTTTGTCCCGGCCTCCAAAATCTCTCGGTGGCCCTGTGCTGCTTTACGTTGTAAGAACTAAGAATTTGAGCCAGTACTAAAAGTTCTTCAAATCATCAGACTTTGAGGACAGTTTCAGGATCTGAAGATGGTATGATGTATCTAACGCGTGTGATGTAGCGATTTTGATCAGATTGCACGAAAAGTCAATTAAATCCAGTTCCAACCGGTACAAACCTAGGTTAAACCTAGGTTTTCCTAGCCTACGCGTAGACCCGTTATTCAAAAGAAGAAAGGGTCTACGAAACAATGACCAAAAGCTTGCTACAGCGAGTTCCAGATTTCTGGAAGTTAATTTATGCAGCCTTTGTTGAGGCGCGTTTCATACATTATTTGAATAGCGGATTAGGATAATTAAAGACAATTACTCGAGTGGCCGTAGCAAGCTTTCATTCATTGTTTCGTAGACCCTTTCTTCTTTTGAATAATGGGCCTACTCGTAGGCTAAGGTTTTCCTAGGTTTTCCTCCATTTAGAGAAGGACTTTCTAACCTAGGTTAACCTTGAGAAAACCTCGTGCATCACGTGATCCTATTGGATTATCAAAAGGTGACCTAGGTCTAACCAAGGTATACCTAGGTTCTCGATGAATCGTTTGGAACGCCCATATATGGCATCCTTGAGCAGACCTAGGTATTCCTTGAGCAGACCAAGGTTTTCCTTGAGCTTTCCTGTCCTCCAATACAGCTACGTAGTGCCAATTTGAAACCTAGGAATGCCTAGGTCTGCTCGAGGATTATTTCAAGGAAAACCTAGGTTCCAACCTAGGTAATCCATGAGCAATGAACCTAGGTTGACCTTGGTAAAACCTAGGTTATCCATGAGCAAATTTTTTTAGCCGGGCTGTACTTTCATGGCTACAATTGCCACTTTCTTTCTTTCTTTCTTTCTAAGCTATTTTTGATTACAAAGTCCACTTTGTAATCTAAGAAGGGGCTTCGATGTCAGTCAGTCAGTCAGAAAGAAAGAAAGTAACCCACTTCCGTCACGCTTGTTAAAGCAATTGATTGACGTTTTATCTCTGCTAATTGGCACTGAAATAAAGAAAGCGCACATAAAGCGCATACAAGACAGGGAGCTAAACACGGGAGAGGAATCGCGCATTGAGTTGCATTCTGCGATGTGATATGCGCCTCCTTCGCAGCGGATCGCGCACTTCGCAGTGAAACCAAGATGGAAACTGAAGTTTGGACGGATAAGTGCATCGCGTTTTTGGATTGAATTTCTACAACAGTGGTAAGCATTTTAGGCTAGTTTAGACATTCATGTGACTTTTAAATGTTTTATCTTTGGATAGCGAGAATCGTTTAGCCGTTAGAAAGCATGAATTAGCTGCAGCGGCTAAGTTTCTTCAGCGGTAGCTTAGGCCACTTCAACCTCTTTGTCACGCTCCAAGCACGCACTCGTAAAAATTTCACTCTGCCCTACCCCGCCCAACTTTGAGCAATCGAAGATGCTTTTGGATGACTATTGGCAATAAATCAAGCGAAAAATTTTTCTGAGATAGTATGAGACTCGCGAGATATTTTAGTTTTCTTTCGGGGTACTTGCACCGGTTCTGCTTTAGGCCCATTCTCGCGCTTCAACGACTTCCAGAGACGGCAACCGATTCGAAACTTTCGCAATTTCGAGTTATTTCGATCAATCGAATGGGAGTCGAACGGTTTATGAAATAGTGAAGAAAGTTGAAATCCTGTGAAACCTTAAATGAATATATTTCAAATCCATCTGTGTCTTCTTCTTGGTCGTTCTCCACAGCAAAGATTCCGTTGCTAGGCAAGCCTAATTATAATTGCTCCGTTGCTACGTCAATGGAAACGAGGTCGCATATCACATCGCAGACAGCGCCAGCAGGCGTTTCCTTGGCCTGATACAAGACAGAAGTTTCCCGCGATCCTATAGCAACATTTGACGTCGGCTTATTTCATGTTAGACAGATTTGACACCATAAGATGGATAAATTACTAGGATGTTTACCCTGGCACAGCAACAAATTCACCCAGAATTGGCACGTTCTTGACTTCATTGGCAGCTTAATTATGTCAAAACAATCGTTTTCTAGAAAGAACGAATCATTAGCCACTTATTGATAGTACTCATTATGCAAATAACTCAACTTTAGAGGATGATGTAACCGGCGGCCTGCACAGAGGCTAGCATTTGCAGCATAACCAAAGGTAGAAGGACCCCCTCCTACACAGCAACGGATACAATCATCGCAGGTGAAGTTGAGACGAAAGGTGCAGAATCCCAGCAAGCAATGGCGCCATGGACTGGGGGAAGGGACGTGATCACACTGAACCAAAACATCTTCATGCATATCATTCTGCACAGAGGAATCTTCGTGACTGCTTGTCTCAAATTAGATGCCCGCGAATAGCAACAACTGAAACTTTCTGTACGGTTCTGCATAAGTAATTTTGCGTTATCGTAAATCTCACATGACATCTCATTTGACACAGATGCACCAATAGTTTTGTGCACGAACTATAATCAAACTAGGGGTAATGACTTTTGATTTTTGCGTATCATTCTCGTTTGACATAAAGACCAAAATATTGCCTTTGACCTTGAGGCGATTCTTGTCCTTATACTAGGCGCTCGATTTTCCATCGAAGGCGACTTTAGCAGCAACACTCATCTCTCTGACTGTAGCAAAAAACAGAATCAACGATCATTTGGGGTTATGAAGAAATCAATAATCAGATATTCTTATGCTTGTTTAGCTCAGGACGGACTTTGTAATCATCCAAAAGGATCTTATGTTTGTTACTTGCACAATTCCTATTTTATTTTCTGAAAAGCAACGCGTGTATTTCTTGAAATTGGGCAGTTTTGGCTGGCCCCAGCTGGTGCCTGTCGGGTCGTATCTTTTGGATTCCTTGTATGAGGGATCTGGATTGTGACCTGATGGTTGCCTGCTGGATTTAGCTGGAATTGTCCTGTTCCTGTTATTCAAATCCAACCAAATTCAAGTGAAATTATTCAAAATAGGGGGGGGGGGCTCTCTCCTCGATTAGTTTACCTATTGAGAGAGCTCCTCCTTTAAGTAATTCCCTGCATGCAATTTTTTCCCACTTTTTAATTTTTTATTCCTTTATTTATTTTTATAGTGTATCCTTGTATCAATTTCTTTTGCACATTGTTGTATTTCCTTGTAGTTTTTCTGGTTATAAATTGTATGTAGTGGATGTCGGGGAATACGCGCAGCGGCATCATCTTACAGTTACGCAGTAGATATAACCTTTGACCTGTATGGTTCCGCTTAGACAATGAACTGACTAATGCTTAAAAGTTGCAAACTCAGTAGAAAGCATCGAACATTCTAGAAAGTTGCATCATACCATGTTAGCCAAAGTATGTTGAGTTGTAAGCTTATGATTGGTTACTTAATGTCATATGACTCTGATATCATATCACACGTGTATGTGTAACTGTAGAATATCATTCGGTTGTGAGTATTGAGAAAACTGAGATGCGGAGTAAATGAAAATGGATTCAGAGATCTGTGTTGCATTTATTGTGGAGTAGCCTGAAAGTTAAACCACAAAAGAATCAGCGGAGTGAGGGTTGAATATTCCTCACACAAATTGGTCCACCGAGCCGGATGGTTGATTTTCAGGCAAGCAGAACGCAGAAATGGATAAACTGAAGAAGAAACGCGGTATTCATAGACGGAACGCCACTGTGCTTATCAAGAAAGTGGAAGAATATGCAGAAACAAGCACCGATGAGTCGAAGAAAGGACAGTTAGAGGCTTACAAAACGGAGTTGATGGAAATGAGGGAGTCCTTGAAAAAGATGGATGAAGAGGTGCTAGAAGTTATGTATGAAAAGGAACAAGACGCCACAATCGATAAGGAAATGGAAGAGGCAAGTGTCTACAAACAAAAAATTCTGATTACTGTATCAAATATTGAGGATCAATTGGCAAAAATGACGCTGAGAAATTCCTCGAATTCGTCATTGATGAGGAGTGATTCGCATGAGAGTGTTTTATCAGCCACGAGTAACAGTTCAGGTACTCGAGTAAAAGTGAAGTTGCCAAAGCTGGAAATTAGAAAATTTGCAGGACAAATTTATGAATGGCAAGAATTCTGGGATGCATTCTGTAGTGCTGTTCACCACAATGAAGATTTAGCAGACGTCGACAAGTTAAAATATCTTCGTGGATATCTCGAAGGCTCTGCCAGATCGGTGATAGCAGGAGTTCCTACTACTGAGTCGTCATACGCCACCGCAGTGGAATTACTCCAGAAAAGATTTGCCAACCCGAATGTGATTGAAAGATCTCATACAAACCAGTTGATCAACTTGCCCCCAGTTTTTGGAGAAAGAAATGTCAGCAGATTACGTCAGTTGCTTGACCAAATTGAAATTCATCATCGTGGTTTGCAGACACTGGGTGTTGATCCGGCAACGTATTCACACTTCGTTGTGCCATTTCTGATGGACAAAATTCCTGAGCAAATCAGACTGAGTATGATAAGGTTTAACCCAAAAGATCAATTAGAGTGGACAATTGAGGATTTTGTTGCGTCACTGGAAAAGGAAATAAAAGTGCGAGAGAATCACAATCTATTTCGTCATCAAACAGCCCCTCCTATGAGAAGACAACCACAACAACAGCAGCAACAACATAATCAAATTGGAACTGCAAGCGCCATGTTGAATGTCAACAAGAAGAGAAAATGTGCCTTTTGCCTTGACGAAGCACACCAAGCAGAGAATTGCAAGAAAGTTGAAGGGGTTAAAGAGAGAAGAGACATTGCTAAGAGGTTTGCCAAATGCTTTATTTGCCTAAATTCCGGACACAAAGCTATAAACTGTAGGTCAAGAATAAACTGCAGGATTTGCAACGGTAAACACCATGTCTCTATATGTAACAGTAGTACCAATTCTGGTCCAAGTAGTAATAAAGCCACTGATTTGCCAGAAATTCCTAGCCCAGCCCCCAGCGCACCCTTAGATCCCAATGCAAATTCCTGGACAGGGAATGTAACCTCGGGGAGTAATGTAGCTTTGCAGACAGCTTTGGCTTTTGTTGACGAGAAAAAAGAGGAGAAGGTAAGAGTGCTGTTCGACTCAGGAAGTCAGAAGTCCTTCGTCACAGCCAAGACTGTCAGCAAATTGGGCCTAAACTATGTGAGGAAAGAGAACTTGGGAATAAGAGCATTTGGGAGCAATGAGACTGATTATGCTTTGCGAGAGATAGTTAATTTTAGCATTTCACCAGTGAATGGAGGAGAAAGTGTGAATGTTGAATGCTTTGTTGTGCCTGAAATTGCAAGTATTGTCAATGAACATGTTGAATTTGTCAAACATGATTATCCTCATCTTAAAAGGCTTTATTTTTCAGATGTTGCCAAGAACAAGGAAGATTTGGAAGTTGACATTTTGGTGGGAGCAAATTTTATTTGGCAGTTCCAGAAGGGGGAAACAATCAGAGGGGGGCCTAATGACCCTGTAGCCATACACACTACCCTGGGTTGGGTTTTATCTGGTCCTTTGAAAGGTAGAAGCATTGTTTCAGATGAGCCCTCTGTATCTAATGCAAATCTTGTTTCAGCTTCAACAAAACAGGAGAAGCAACTTTTGGAAGAGAAGGTAAGTAGACTTTGGGATTTGGACACTTTGGGCATTCGCCCAGAGAATGAAGTGCATGAGAAATTGATCGATGAGATTTCTTTTTCAGGAGGAAGGTACACAGTTGGTCTTCCTTGGAAGGTGGGCCATGGTGATTTGCCATCAAATTACGATGTTTGTTTTCATAGATTGCAAGGTTTACTTAGAAAGTTGAGGAAAGAACCAGAAATCTTGACAAAGTATGATGAGATCATTAAGGAACAGGAACAGGCTGGTATTATTCAGAAAGTGGCAAACTTGGAACCAGAACCCTCAGGCAAAATACACTATCTGGCACATCGAGCTGTTATTCGAGATCATGCAGAAACAACGAAGGTGAGGATTGTATTTGATGCTTCTTGTAAGGAGACAAGGAATGGAACCTCCCTTAATGATTGCCTGCATGTAGGGCCTCCATTGACACCTTTACTGTTTAACATCTTATTGAGGTTCAGACATAACAAGGTTTGCTTGATAGGTGACATTGAGAAAGCCTTCCTGAACATTGGTATCAATGAAGTTGATCGTGATTGTCTTCGCTTTCTCTGGGTAAGTGATACAAAGGCGGATAAGCCAGATGTACAGGTTTATCGCTATAATACTGCTGTGTTTGGTGTCCGATCTTCGCCGTTTTTATTAAATGCAGTCTTGAGACACCACATTGAATCATTCAAAAATGTTGATCCTGAATTTGTGTTCAAGCTATCTGAAAGTTTTTACGTAGATGATCTAGTTACAGGTTGCGAAACTACAGAAGAAACATTCTGCCTTTATGAGAAAGCAAGGGATAGGCTTAAACTGGCTGCCTTTTCACTACGGAAGTGGAAATCAAACGATCAAGAATTGATGGCAAGAATAAATGCAGAGGAAAGGAAAATCCAAGGTGAAAATGAGAAACAACAAGACCCATCACAAGAAGAGAGTTTTGCAAAGGAGACTTTGGGCACAGAGGGAGACACAGGTAACAAAACCAAAGTTTTAGGCCTGGCTTGGGATATGGGCAAAGATACCCTGGATATTCAGTTGGGAAAGGTAAGTGCAACTGATTTTGATTTACCTACAAAAAGGAAAATATTGAGTACTCTTGCTGGAATCTTTGATCCACTAGGTATTACTAGCCCAGTTTCAGTTACAGGTAAGGTGTTATTCCAAGAGATCTGTGTCAACAAATTGGGGTGGGATGAACCTCTCCCACAGGAACTGGCACTGAAATGGCAAACCTGGTTGAAAGATTTGCAACAGACAGGTAAGATAGAAATTCCAAGGTGTTACTATGAAGGAGTAGAAGGTGAAATTTTGAGTTATTCACTGCATGGATTTGGTGATGCTTCAAAGAAAGCATATTCTGCCGTTGTTTATCTTGTGTGCCAAACAACCAAGGGTGTATACACGAGGTTATTGACTTCAAAGACAAGAGTAGCCCCTTTGAAATCTCTGAGTATTAACAGGTTAGAACTTATGTCGGCAAAAATACTCACTGCTCTAATGAGCACAGTCAAGTCAGCACTAAGTTCACAGATCAAAATTGACAGTGTAAGGTACTGGTTGGATAGTAAAACTTCACTGTACTGGATCCTCAACAGAGGAGAATGGAAACAATTTGTTCAACATAGAGTGAATGAGATTTTGCTTGCAACAAATAAAGGTGAGTGGGGCCATGTGAGTGGAATAGAAAACCCAGCAGATCTTGGGTCTCGTGGCATGAAAGCCAGTCAAATTCAAGACAACAATCTCTGGTGGGAAGGCCCTACCTGGTTAAAGAGAGGTGAGTCAAAATGGCCTAAATCTACCACCATAGAAGGCTCTGACAGTGTAAATGAGGAGAAGAAAAAGGTTACAGTCCTGAGTATACGGTGTGAGCCTGTGCACAAAATCTCATCTGTCATTGAAATTGGTAGGTATTGTTCCTTGTTGAAACTATTGCGAGTTACGGCTCTGGTGTTGAGGTTCATAAATAACATCAAAGCAAGAAAGGCAGGTAAGAATCTTTGCACAGGTAAGTTGGATGCTAAGGAAATCAGTGAAGCTGAGAAGTTATGGTTGATTGATGCTCAGCTTTCACTTCAAGGGCAACCGGACTTTTCCAAGACAAAGGAAAATCTGGGAATTGTTTTGCAAGATCAAATTCTTGTATGTAAAGGAAGGTTGGAGAATTCAGACCTTTCCACTGAGGCAAAATATCCCATAATTTTGCCAAAGAGTCACAGATTGACAGAACTTCTTGTTTTTGAGTGTCACAAGAATGTGAAACATTTGAAGACTGCCGCCACCCTTACAGAATTTAGAAGTAGATTTTGGGTGACTAAGGGCAGGCAATTTGTGAAAAAGCTTCTAAAACAATGCTTTCTTTGTAGGAAACATGATGGAAAACCATACCATGAACCACCATCGGCACCACTGCCAAAGTTCAGAGTATCAGAAGCTCCTCCTTTTACTCACGTTGGAGTTGATTTTGCTGGACCTTTGTACACCAAAGGAGATCAAGGTATGATGAACAAATGTTACATTGTTCTATTTTCTTGTTGTGTTACAAGAGCTTTACATCTTGAACTGATTCATGACCTTACAGCACTTAATTTCATTCATGTTTTGAGAAAATTCTGTGCCAGAAGAGGAACACCAAACTTGATTGTCTCCGATAATGCAAAGACATTCAAGTCCACTGTGAAGGTTTTGAAGAAAATACATGACAATCAGCAAGTACAGGACTTCTTGGTCAACAAACGCATTCGTTGGCTGTTCAATTTGGAGCGCGCTTCTTGGTGGGGCGGCCATTTTGAAAGGATGGTAGGTAGCGTTAAACGATGTTTGAAGAAGGTCTTAGGCAGTGCAAAATTATCTTTCATTGAATTGGAAGTTGTTTTGTTTGAAGTCGAAAATACTTTGAATTCCCGCCCATTGACATACAATCATGAAGAGTTAGGAGAAGAACCTCTTACTCCATCCCACTTACTACATGGTAGAAGACTTTCCCATTTGTCATCAGGTGTCTATTTTGAATCTGATTTTGAGAATCATGACAAGCTCTCCAAAAGATTTTCCTATTTGACTTTGAAATTAAGTCACTTTTGGAAAAGATGGAGAGGTGAATATCTTTCAGGTTTAAGGGAAACCCATAGACTGCAGGACAGAGAACCAGTGGAAATCAAACCAGGTGACATTGTGTTGGTTGGTGATGAAAACAAGAAACGTGGATTCTGGAAAATGGGAATCGTAGACGAGCTAATAGTTGGCAAAGATGGACACACACGTGGTGCAAAGGTTCGAATGCATGGAGCTGGTAAGCCAGATTATTTGAACAGACCTTTACAGAAATTGTACCCATTAGAGCTTTCTGTTAGGAATGTGAATGAAGAGCAAGAGAAGATTATGGAGTCTGAGAATTCTGAGGTAGAGAGTGGTGAGAAAGGCCTAGAAAACAGTGTGGAGACTAGGCACCCTGGGAGGAAAGCGCCGCACAGAGCCGCAGCACAGGATGCTCGCTTACGTACACAGCTGATGCTTGACTATGTCTAGTCAAGGAGGGGGGTGTGTCGGGGAATACGCGCAGCGGCATCATCTTACAGTTACGCAGTAGATATAACCTTTGACCTGTATGGTTCCGCTTAGACAATGAACTGACTAATGCTTAAAAGTTGCAAACTCAGTAGAAAGCATCGAACATTCTAGAAAGTTGCATCATACCATGTTAGCCAAAGTATGTTGAGTTGTAAGCTTATGATTGGTTACTTAATGTCATATGACTCTGATATCATATCACACGTGTATGTGTAACTGTAGAATATCATTCGGTTGTGAGTATTGAGAAAACTGAGATGCGGAGTAAATGAAAATGGATTCAGAGATCTGTGTTGCATTTATTGTGGAGTAGCCTGAAAGTTAAACCACAAAAGAATCAGCGGAGTGAGGGTTGAATATTCCTCACAGTGGAGTTATCAATATATATGAACTGAACTGAACTGAACCAATATTTTATCGAAACTACCGGCTTTTGGAACAAAAATCTTAGTGATACATCATGTTATACAGTACTTGTCCCCCACACATTGAAGAAAAATAAAAGTGGAAATATGTCATCAAAAACGACATGTTTTTGGGAAAAACATGGTGCAAACTTTTTGTCAACTATCAATTTTCAGACCAAGATACAGTAGGACCATCGTTTGAAGTTCACAGCCAGGTAAAAAATGAGGTACGATTTAAGAAGTCAAAATGCAGATAAAATGCAGCTTTCTCTACGCTTCCCTTTCTCTACTATTTAACTTCATTATGACTTCAAAACTTGACTTCATATTTGCAGTTAAAAAGCAGAAGTTCTAAACTGCAATTTGACTTCAAGTTAGCTTCATTTGCACAGTAATTTGACTGTAAGAGGAAAATCAGTCAAATTGCAGTTAAGTTTCAGCACTGAACTTTGTTGAGGGACATGCCTGCCCTTGTGTCTGCTCAATTGAATACTTTTCTCCAACAATGTTGATATAGGGATACGGGAGTGTGAGACAAAACGTTATTTTCCAAGGAGGCTCAACAATTTTGCAAGTGATAGCACTTGGACTATTGTCCTTTTTACTGTTTTGAAAAGGGTTCTGCTCCCCTACTGTTTTAAAACTTGTTTGAATGTTTGAAACATCTTGAGTGGGATCAGAGGAGTCAGTATCTGCTTAAGGTATCCGTTTTATAGGTATCCCATAATAATCATTCCTTCTTTTGTGTAATGTGAAATGCTATATTTTTTTTAAAAGCGCGAAATAAATAGTTTGTTTCTGTGATTTGTGATCCTGAACCCCTTAACCACCCTCAAGGTACCCTTTCCAGCATGTTTTGAATGAGTACGATAACACATCAGGTACCAAGTGCCCCCCCCCCCCCCGGGGGAGTATCATAAATCCAACAGATAAGGTAGAAGTCTAAATTCCTGTATCATTTAAGCTGAGAACTCACTGAGCGTTTCAGTGCATTTAAGTGCGTTTACTGTATCTCTGTGCGCTTGAGTGCGTTTAAAATCTTGGATAAAACGCATTATCATACTCACTGTTAAAACAAAAATGCAAACATAAACACCAAAACGTGCTTTCAGGAGCCACAGGCAGGGAAAAGTTGAGGAAAAGGTTACTATTAACGAAAAGTTCTTCCTTAAAGTACTGAGTCAAAAAAAGTTTAGGTGTTTGGAGGGCTGTGGAATAAAAAGTACAGTATGTAACCGATATTCAAAACTGAAATGTTCATCTATCAGTCAAAGGTCAATTTAGATGAGAAAATTTTGTTTGGTAATATCCCTCACCTTGTAGACCCAGAGATTAGGAAAATGCTGGTTTAGAGCATGTTGTGGAACAAAAATTCCACATTCCATTCTGGTACATGATTTACCTTCTATCGAAATTGGAATTCAGCATCTCCGACTGGCAATGTAAACTTCAATGCCACATAAATCATGGACCAGAATGGAATGTGGAATTCTCGATTCCCATACAAACCCCTTTCAAGCATTTTGATTGTTGTTGGGTCTTAAAGATGTTTGACTTTACCAAACAAAATTTTGTCATCTAAGTTATTATTACTTACTAGCTGTTAACAAAGTTAAAGTGAGTGCAGCTCAGAGTTTTTGCAAAGTGATTGACTGCAAATCCCTTGTGAAACCAATCCAGAGTTGGAAACAAGGAGAAAAAGACAACTTCTTGATAATTACAAGATGGCTTAGCATGAATAGAACATTTATCATACTCAATCAAATATTGCTGTGAACCAAAGCATTAGATTGCAATTTTCAGTCATAAACAGTAAAAGGGTCTGTTTCATCCAGCATGCCTTGCACGTGTCGTCTCTTGGTTTCCCTTTGTTGTCGCCATTTTCATGGGCCATGAAAATGGTGGCAAACAAAGGTTAGCCAAGAGACGACACGTAAAAGGAATGCTGGATGAAACAGACCCTTTAATCATTCATGTTCAAAGTTCCTTTGGGCTTTGCAGCTTTATACTGCTCTGGGTGGCGCCTCACACGATAGGCTCTTTTATTTGGCGAAAGTCAACACTGAATGTCACGCTCAATCCAAAGCTGCTCTTTACAGGAATTTCACTTGCTGCCAGACTGTCTTTCAGCCCTGAAACAGCAGAAAAACTTGACCAACTTTCAGTTGAAAGATCATACCCTGTCTAAGTGCCCCGGTATATCCTACCCTGGTGATTTCCCCGGCGAAAAAATTTGAGCAAAATTAGTCCCCGGATAAGCTGTGAATCTCCCCGGTACAAAACGCCTCACAAGTGAAACCTCGGCAGCAAACAGGCGAACCCCGGAGAGAAATTTGAAGAATTATTTTTTACGTAGAAACAGTTCCCACCAATAATTATGCTGTCCTCGTTACAAAATTCAAGCTCCCCAGAGAAAATCTAACCATATCCTTCGGTCACTAGGACCCGGTGAAAATCTGATCTCTCACCGGGGCACTTAGACGGGGGTGTTCGTATGTATGAGGTATTCTGGACAGTGTCATGGATCAGCATGTCAAAAAATTTTGACACTCTTTGTAACCAAACCAATAATTGACCAAGGACAACTATGCCAAACATGGCATCAACATGGCATCAACATGGCATATTTCTAACAGCAAGATCTTTTGCATGTTAAGACAAATCAATTGCTGAAAATAAATTAAAATTCTGTTCTGTCAGAGATGCAAAGTAGGTCACCCAGAGGATCTTGTTTTGAAACCAGATATGCCACAGTGCCAGGAGTTGCTTGCCATTGTGCCGAATAATGAAGTCACTGAACTGAACAATGCTTTGTTTTCATTTATTATTGTTCTTTGAGTTGCACTACATCATCACTGAAATGTGACCTCGGCTGTATAATTCCTTCTATTCATTCATACCGTCTGTTTTGTTAAAGGAATTGAGTCCATATAAATAGTTGAGCGTTAACGCTGTCCTGAATTTTTGCTGACAAACCGCTGACAGCCCTTTGTCATCGCATAATAGTGCTAAAGTCATTAGCAGTGGAGACCAAAGACCTCTTAATCCTTGCATTATCCTGAGGAATTTCTTTGGTTTAATTTCAATGGGGATTATATGAAAGCTTTTGTTGCATGATTGAAAAGAAGTTGATATTGGTCATGAGAGCGCTATTTATACGGACTCAATGCCTTTAATATGTTAATTTGAAATACAGTCATCTGAAAGGCAAACATGGCCTCATCTTATTTAGCTATGTTTTCAGGAAATAGTCCACGCAATTCGCCGTCTAACATTTGAACATTGTACCAGGATCCATTGACCTTGGCATGCAGCAAATCAGTAATATGAAGTTCTAGGCCTACTTCTTTTCCTGTCTGAGAAACAAACCAAAAATGCTAAACTAATTCTGAGAATAGTTTAAACAACTGAGAGGATAAAAAGAAATCCTCTCATAAACAAAACGACTGATGCGATACCCGAGTGAACGAAGTCTCTTCTTGCCTTGAAAGTTTTACCAGTTTCTCCAGAGGCCAGTAAAGTATGGCAGATGCACACCCAAGATTTTTGGTTGACTTGTTAGTTGCACACCTAGGTGATTTACGACAAAAGAACCGAGCAGGATCTGTGTGCGGAAGGGTGAAAATTTGCAACTTTGAGCTCCCCTTTCCATAGCTGAAATGATGATGATCACGGGATACATAGAACAGCATAGATGCATAGATCGACCAAAGATTTGAGGAAAAAAAGAAGAATAAGAGTGCCATTAGGAATACTGATAAGGAACAAAAAGTACTCAAGACATTTGATTTGGCAGTGGCTTGAAAGAACTTTCTATGACTGTTGGAACGAATTTCATATTGGGGGGCTGAAAAGAAACACAAGTGAATGGAACAAAAAACGGGGGTCCGGGGGCTTGCCCCCGGGAAAATTTTCCATGATCCCGCCCTTTAGACTGCTGGAAAACAACCCATTTTTGGAAAATATGCCATTGAGGGAAACAAAAAGGATCATGACTAATGGGAGACTTTTCAAATTTTGAAAATTTTGAATTTTAGACTTCTATGACATCAAAAGATATTGCATTTTTGATAGATACTGGTAGCTTCCTCGAATAAATAAGAGTTAGAATCTTCATTCCTACTACCTTTAGCTGTTACAGCCTTTTTCACTTACAAAATCAACAAACTTCATCTGATTTGAAAAGTTTCAAGATGTGCACACTTGAAGTCCCCACTTGCTAACTGTTGCACACTGCACACTTCAAATTTTCTTCGTGCACACCCGAGATCTCGTCGAAAAGTGTCATACTTTCCATACTGGTCCAGAGGGCTTCCCCGGCATCGATGGCGAAGGGTTGAATCATGGTGGAATTCACTGATCTGTGATTGAACTGGATTGAACTCAATTGAATTGAAATCAATGTGCCAGCCACATAGCCAGCCAGCCAGCCACATAGATCGCCCACTTTTGACCATTTGTCGCGTTTATATTGCCGCTACGCAGGCGCTTCGCGCTGCTGCGCTGCAATTATTATACATTGTTTATACACGATCAATCCCTTCAGCAAAAAACTTAAAATATACATCTATAAAAAGATAATTAAGAAATACACTAACACTTCCTAGACGTTTCGATTTTCATCTTCTTCAGTAACTGTTCATACAAGACTTGGGGACCTACCTAAAAACCTAGATTACAATAGGGTGACAACAGAAACGACCTAACAAAAGGACCTGCTTAATTACACATGTGTCATAATTGAAATAAAAGAGGTCGGGCCGGAAGCATAAAGAGAAGTAAAGCAAAGGCCGAAAGAGAGAAGGGTGAACTTGAAGTGGGAGCCAGATTTGCTGCTGTTTCACGGGGAATAAAAGTGAGAAACATACAGCTCTAAACAAACAAAATGAGGAAACCCGCTCCAAAAAGGGTGGAAAGATAAAACGATAGAAAACATAACAAGAAACTCCAACCCCATCCACAGGACCGCCCGCCCTTTAGAGATGCGAACATAAGGGTCCTGGGCACGAGGCAGAAGAAACCCGACACCCCTAAACCAACAAAAATAAACAATAAACAAAGAATGAATAAAGCCAATTGCATAAAGTAAATCATAGCATATTGGAGAAGCGAAAAGATTAAGAGTCCACAAGTCTGACATTGAGTCCCTTCGGTGCAAAGCTATCTAACTTAAATTGCCAAAAACCTTCCCGCACTCTAGACTCACCAAATATCCTATCAATAACCTGAACCTTAACATCCTCCATGAAACCATGATGACCTGCAAACTCAAAATGCCTATGAAAATCTGCCTGAGTAACCATCTCTCCTTTCTCAAATCTCCTACAACACGACTTATAATCATTAAACCTAGTACGAAAGGGGGTAAACGTGCTACCAACATATTGCATCCCACATACCTTGCAACGTAATAAGTAAACAACACCGGACGAATCAGAATCAAACCTAGAATTTATGTTATACTCCTTACCTGTAACGTGACAGACAAACTTATCTCCTTCAAACATAAACTTGCACACCTGACACCTAGATTTGCCGCAGCGAAAGCAGCCCTTAACGGAATCTCCTTGTACCGGAGGAAGCTTCGCCCTAACAAGGTTATCCTTGAGATTGCTAGCACGCCTGAAGGCAACGAGGGGCTGTTCAGGAAACACCCTCTTGTGCTCTTCAGATGCGGCTAGCATTGGCTGAAGTTTGCAAACGGCTTTATGGATCCCGTTAAGGGCTGGGTGATATGTAACTACAAATGGGATACGGTCCCCCCTTCCCCGATTATGCTCAACATCCTGATTGATCAAATCTTCCCTATCCAAATGCCTGACTCTCTCAACCTGTTCCCTAACAAAACCTTCTTCGTAACCTCTATTAGTAAACCAACCAACCAATTCTTCGGACCTAGCTCGAAACATACCCTCATCAGAACAAATCCTCCGAATCCTAAGAGCCTGCCCATACGGAATAGCCTTCTTGGTGTGCCATGGGTGATATGAAGCCCTCTGCAAATACTGATGTGTATCAGTTGGTTTGCAGTAGAGATCAGTCTCCAAGGCACGTCCCTTCCTTAGCACCATAACATCCAAAAAGCTAACTTCTTCCCTGGAGCTATCAGACGTAAACTTTATAGTTTCATGGAAGCTGTTGATGTATTCCAGGAAACCATCCAGTTTACGCTGACCATGAGTCCAGATAAAAAATACATCGTCAATATACCCTAACCAGACCAAAGGCTTATCTACAGTACCATCCAACAACTTCTTCTCCAAATCAGCCATGAACAAATTAGCATACGCCGGTGCAAATTTGGTCCCTATAGCCGTGGGAAATTCTGCCTGTACACCTTACCATCAAACTCAAAGACATTATTCTCCAAAACAACCCTCGCCAAATTAACCAAAGAACCCGTGGAGACTCCTGGATTTTGCCTGCTGTTCAGTGCATGTCGCATCGGCTCCAAGCCCTCGTCATGGGGAATGCTAGGATAGAGGCCTACAACATCCACCGTGCACAGCAAAGCATCATCAGGAATCTCCCCTAAACCAGCCAACAACGACAAAAAGTGATTAGTATCCTTAACGTAAGATTCAGTACTACTAACAAGGGGATTAAGATGATGATCTAAACATTCTGAGATATGTTCCGTAACCGTACCTCAATTAGAAATAACCGGCCTACCAACGACTCCTGACAAACCCCTATGTAGGCAGCAAATAGAATCGACCGAACTTAGACCTCTGAACCTGCAAATATGATGCTTCCTTATCCGATAACCCTGGATCACAAACCTGAATTTCCGTAACACAGTTCCTAACCTCTGCCTCTAACTCCACCGTAGGATCCCTATCTAGCTCCTCATAAACATCCGAATTACTTAATTGCCTATTTGCCTATGGGACGGCCTATGGCAAATCTGGCTCCCACTTCAAGTTCACCCTTCCCTCTGTCGGCCTTTGCTTTACTTCTCTTTATGCTTCCGGCCCGACCTCTTTTATTTCAATTATAACACACGTGTAATTAAGCAGGTCCTTTTGTTAGGTCGTTTCTGTTGTCACCCTATTGTAATCTAGGTTTTTAGTTAGGTCCCAAGTCTTGTATGAACAGTTTGTGAAGAAGATGAAAATCGAAACGTCTAGAACGTGTTAGTGTAAAAATTCATTGGGTGGGGCCGATCTTCCAGGGAGTCGTGTTTGAGTTTAATTCCAGCTCCTCAAATGTATCTTGAGGTGTTTTTGAATTGTTGCAAGGTAGAGAGTTCCCTGATGGTAGTAGGGATTTCGTTCCAAGCTTTTAGACCCGAATAGTGAAAGCTTTTCTTTGAGTACTCAAGATTATATCTCGGAAGTTGAATGTCCGTGCAGTTTCTTGTTCTATAACTTGAGCACATATTTCTTGTTTTATGTGTATCCCAAAGGCTTTCAGGGCAGATCTTATTCATCATCTTGCAGGTCATAACCGATCGGTCAAAGTTTATTAGTTGTTCTACAGTCAACCAGTCACCAGACCACTGATCTTTGATTCTTGCCCTTTCTATGATAGACTGAGCTCTAGTTTTTGGAGACGTTGAAGGGCTTCTAATTTTGTGTTGGAGAGAGACCCCCATACAGCATTTGCATATCGAAAGTGACTCTCCACAAGAGCATGGTAAATGTTGACCAACTGGGATTGCGGAACAATTTTCATTAACTTTTTCAGAGACCATAGCCCACCAGAGACTTTCCCTTTAACTTTCCTGTACTCTTCGTTCCAATTTAATCCCTCATCAACAATGATACCCAACGACTTTGTCTCCTTGACATGCTTAATTTCTGCGCCATTCAGCATAAGTGGCTCATGGGATGATATCTTATTCGTTCTTCGTGGATGCCCAATTATCATGTATTCGGTTTTTTGTGGATTAATGCTTAGTTTGTTAATTCTCATCCACTCCGAAATATTCATCATTTCCTCCCGAGCGCTTTCAAAAAGTTCTTCAATGCTATCTGACGGTAAAGTGATGTGTGTATCATCTGCGTATATACCCGCTTTAGAGAGCACAAGACAATCTTCAAAATCATTTGAATAAATGATGAATAAGAGCGGGCCCAGACAAGATCCTTGTGGGATGCCACATGTAACCAAGCTTTCACTCGACTTCTGATCCCCTACAGAGCAGTATTGTTTCCTATTACTCAAGTAGGAGGCAAACCAGTCCCCTGCAATACCTCTAACACCAATGGCGTTCAATTTCTTAACCATTATTTTGTGATCTACATTATCGAAGGCTTTCTTCAGATCAAGAAACAAGGACAAATTCAATTGCTTTTTGTTGATGTTTCTGTACCAGTTGTCAGTGGAATTTATTAAGGATGTAATCGTTGAATGCAGTTTACGAAAAGCTGATTGACTCGGTGTCAAGATGTTGTTTATTGTTAGGAAATTATATAGCTGATCAGGGGCGGCTGGCAGGTTTCATAAACTGTTATTAGAAATTTGATATTGTCATTTGGCAAGGAAGGGTTTCTTTACATGAGGGGATCCTCTCTGTTGTATTGGAAACATTCACATTCAATAACATGTCGTTGGATGGTTGGAAGTGCGGTCTATTCTTACGTCTTGTAAGCACTGGCTAGAACAAGGCCACGTAGCCATGTCGAATATTTTTGCGGCTTCTGCCACGTAGCCACCTAGAAGGCCCGTTATTAGAATCCTGATTGTAATAACGAGATTCACTTGTGGGATGCTATCTGTTTTGGCTGCGCGACCCACCAGACCTTTTTATGGAAGGGAATCAATGGCAGAGGAAATAAAGCAAAGGAGCTTTTTTCATTACATTCTGTAAGTCTCTGATGACTAAACATGCAAACAGAAAGCTGTATTTTCTTCATCTCAACTCTATACAACAATGAATAAACCTTGGTTACTTGTTTGGTCGTTTTATCATCAGTTTTGGACATGACCTTCTATACCCATTTTCCAGCTTCAGACGTTGCTCGAGAGCATTGAAACAAAGGAGGATAAATCCTTAACACTCAAACTACGTCCAAGTACTCGATTTTGCAAAACTCGACTTGTTTTGAAACTTTCCACCGACAAGGGACAAGGCAAACAGCGTACACAACGTAAGAGTGGCCGCGTTATTAGAAATCCAAAACTAATAACGGGGCTGCCAATGCCTTTCATTTCCAGGGTCACAAACAAAGTGATTCTTCGTCACATAGTGGCTTCCAAGACAAAAGATTTGCTGCTCCCGTTTTGGAATCTGGAATCTAATAACGCGACGAACGCTTACAAAACATTTGAAAGACATAAAAGAATTCTTGTTGTGCAGAATAAACAAATGATAAAAGAGAACAATTAGAGCAGTATCCTCCTATTCTATGGCAGTCTCCATGGTCTCCACATGAATAAACGCTGATAGCAATCTTGCTACGTCACCTCTCTGAGTTGTGAAGGACAAAATGAGCTCCTCCGCTGCACAAACTCATGTTGGAGCAGCAAACAGATTGAAAGACTTTTGTTAAGGCACAAAAACACTAACTGTTTTATTTTCTGCACATCTCATTATTTTCTCATGGACATTTCATTTTGCTTAGGTTTTTGTTCTTAATGACGCATGCACTATTAATTAATTTGAAAATGTTTCCTGTAAGTCAGCACCAATATTGTTTTTGCCTTTTAGCTTTTCCTTTTGTTTTTATTTTTGATGTTTTGATCAGTCGCACGTTTCCGCTAGTTGATCAGTTGACGATAAGGACGCTACAAGACAGAAGCAAGTTTTAGGCCGCTCTTAAGCTTAGAAGTTTGAAGTTCCAGATTAGTTAGACGACAAGCCGATGAAGACGAACCGTAGTATCATTGAACCGCCGAACATAGCTGTATTGCCGAGAGACGAATCGAGACGAGTAGAATTGAGTATTTGCTGAAGATCCGCCGAAGTAGTGAATTGTTTTGTGTTTTATTTGTTATTGGCCTTCGAACACGCGCCTTGTAAAACCAGACAACGTGGTACGCGGTACACGTCGGATTTTTTTCTGGTTTTACATTGGTGACCTCGACGTGACCTGATCAGAGCAAAAGAAGTTGGAGCCTTTGTTATTAACTGGAAACTTTATTTTACGAAATGGAAACTGTTGCGCCCTCTTTTAAAGATATGCCCTCCTGGACTAATTGGCTGAAAGAAGAACTGGCGAATACTATTCAGAAAGAAACTGCCAACTTGATGTCTGTGTTCAACAGGCAACATTCAAATTTCAGAGCAGTCAACGGTTTACCGATATGTTTCTACTGCAAGAGACTGGGACACGTTAAGAAATATTGCAGAACGCGTAAATCAAGATTAGAAAACGAAATTCAGCCTGCTGTCGACCTCAGACAAGTTAAAGAATGTGACACATACACGGGGACCTCCAGAATTTGCCAAGAAGAAGTTTGCATGGTGAAAGGGCAAGAAATTGTGAAATCTGATGAAGCTGTTGATGTTATGAGTGAACTTGGAAGGCTGTTTCGCAACTTGCAAATCATGGCTGATGAGCTCCAAAAACAGATATCGTCGGTTTATAATAGCAGCGATCAGTGTGAATTATTTGGAGAATTCGAGACCTCATTATTCAAAGCAGAAATGCAAGTTGTCGTTGACAAAGTTGGTGAAATTGTAAGCACACTTGTGAGTCCACCTAACGCTTGTAACAATGTTCACAAAGCAAGCAAAGTCGAGAATCAAGATCCTGCAAGCAGGCACATCGGAAGCGGACACGAAATATCACGGCCATACCCGATCCCTTCATGGGCGGACCTCTCACATTTTGAAGTTACGTAAAAGTGGAAGCCAGGAGGCTTCATCTGAAGAGGGGTGCTATGTTAAGGCACAAAAACACTAACTGTTTTATTTTCTGCACATCTCATTATTTTCTCATGGACATTTCATTTTGCTTAGGTTTTTGTTCTTAATGACGCATGCACTATTAATTAATTTGAAAATGTTTCCCGTAAGTCAGCACCAATATTGTTTTTGCCTTTTAGCTTTTCCTTTTGTTTTTATTTTTGATGTTTTGATCAGTCGCACGTTTCCGCTAGTTGATCAGTTGACGATAAGGACGCTACAAGACAGAAGCAAGTTTTAGGCCGCTCTTAAGCTTAGAAGTTTGAAGTTCCAGATTAGTTAGACGACAAGCCGATGAAGACGAACCGTAGTATCATTGAACCGCCGAACATAGCTGTATTGCCGAGAGACGAATCGAGACGAGTAGAATTGAGTATTTGCTGAAGATCCGCCGAAGTAGTGAATTGTTTTGTGTTTTATTTGTTATTGGCCTTCGAACACGCGCCTTGTAAAACCAGACAACGTGGTACGCGGTACACGTCGGATTTTTTTCTGGTTTTACACTTTCGTTTGAAAAAGTGCTATTAGACTAATAACACCAATAACACTGCCCGCCGCCACTGGCTGATCGTGTACAATTTTCTCAAATATCCTTGCAAAGACGGAAATGATTGAGATGGGAATATAATCGTTTGCATCACTTTTGTTGCCAGATTTGAAAATTGGGGTCCCCCTTGCTAATTTCCAAACATCTGGGAAAACTCCAGATTCCATGGAGGAATTATAAATCATCACCAAAGGTTTACAGATAAGGTCCGCTGCACCTTTGACAAGCACTGTAGAGACCTTATCAGGTCCGGGTGATTTTCCATTTTTTAGGCTTTTTATGGCCTTCAGAACAGTGGCACTATCAACTGGTGTGAAAATTATATCATTTGTTTGGCTTTTAAAGTGACTAACAGGGTCATCATCTTGCCTAGACTCAATTTTGCTCGAAAGTTTGGGGCCTACTGTGACAAAGCAATGATTGAGTGCTTGGGCAATGTCGCGTTTCCTTGTTGGGACTTTATCCTGCACATCAAGGCTCGAAATCTCTGTAGAGCCAGAGTCCTTATCAAGCACTTTGTTGATAGCTTTCCACATCCTTTTTGGTTCTATCTTTATTCTCTTTTATTAAACCCTGATAGTTTGATGTTATTGCTTCACGAATACTCTTTGTCACTTGATTGCGAAGCTTTTTATACAAATTCCACATTGCCGGAGATCTTTTAGCAACCTTTTTGGCAGCATCCCTCTTTATCATTAGCTCTCTAACTAAAGGTGTCATCCAGGGTGCTGTTTGGGAGTGCAGCTTCTTCTTCTTTATTGGTGCATGTATGTCTAAAATCAACTGGAAGATCTCCTGAAATGTGGTGGTCATCTCATTACGGTTGTTATTGCATGAATTAAAAATTGTTTCCCAATCTACCTGTTGTAAGTCATTACGACAAAGAGTCCTTTCATACTTCTTTAGATTTCTGGTCTCGACAACTTTTGGTTTCTTATTTTTTGCCGCCAAGCATTAATTTTTGGTATGCCATACACCAGGTAGTGGTCTACCATTCCAGTCTTCAGTACATCTGAATGCATAATATATTTCGGGCAGGAGGAAGAGAAGTGGTCAATCGGCGTCTTAGTAATAGCTTGCTCATTTAGCTCATTAGTTGTTACAGCTGTAGATCATATTTAGGTTTTTTGCATTTTTGTTCTGCTTATTTTTGAGATTGCAGTTCGTATCGCCAAAAAAGAATTATTTCTTTGTTTTTTTTTTCTCGAGGTCTATTAAGACATGCCTGAGATTTTTGAAGGCAGTATCATCAACTCCATCAGTTGGAGGTCGATACCAGCAGTAAGTTAGCCTTTGAGTGATAGATTAACACTTTAGTTTTGAATATCGGTCACATACATTTTATTCCACAGCCCTCCAAATGTCTAAACTTTTTTGACTCAACCAGTATACTTTGAGAAGCAGTTTAAAACTTCACGAAACTAAACAATCAAAATCAGCAATTTCCCTGTTGCTTTGATGGCTTCCGAAGATATTTTGAAATATTCAGCTTACTCAGATCAAAGTTTTTACTTGCGTTTTCTGAAATAAGGAACCCAATAACATGAGGGGTATGAAGGCTATGACATGAACTTGAAATGATCTAGAAAAAGACAGAAATTTGAGGCAGACATGAGACTTGAACAGGAAAAACAGAAACAACCAGCAAATTCTCCACCATTTACGTCAGAGTCATTACTTAAACGCACTTAAACGCGCAGTGAGTACCAAGCATTATGGAAAACTATTCAATTGACTAAATTTTCAGAGTTGCTAAGCCAAAGAAAGAAAACCGCATCACCACCAACAACCGCATTATTTATTTGCAAACCTCTAGTAGGCCCTAGTTGAATTCTGCATTATCCAATCAGATGATAGGATTTCTATCACCATCGTTAAGAAAACCAATCACATCAGCAATTTGTTGTAACAATAATGCAATTCAATCTCTGTTTTTCTTGAAAGCTGTGTCCCCCAAAGTGCATTTGTCCCAAAGAAGCGAATCGTTGAGTCATCTGCAGGGCAATTCACTGTCTCATTGCATGCATTGAACAATCGATAGGCCTATCAATATTTGATAATTCTTTGGCACTGCCACGCATTGAAGGCTTGCCAAGCGCACAAAACTGTTGGCGTACAACATGACATAACAAACGCTTTTCACAATCTACCTTTTCATTGGGTCTTTTGTGGACGAAAATTCACAATCAACGTGGCCGAATCGTTTCTTTTTCATGAAAAATTATCCATCATCCACCTGCTGCAGCACAACTTCCTTCTTCGGCAGTTTGTTCGGGAGTTCGGGATTGCACAGATTCATTACATATGTTCTTCTAGCTAAAACTAGTTGCTGTTGTTGCTATCGAAAAGAGCTGATTGACACGATCACCGCAACAGCAACGACTTTAACTTAGAAGATTTCAGATTTCAGCTTTCATTTTTATGTGCGAAGAATGAGCACATTATGTGATGGGGAAGATTTCTGTATAGGAAGGAAGGAACGGAGGTATCTACGGACGCTTTTCGTGCCAAAAGTGTAACAATAGGCATTATTCCTGCACACAATCCAAACAATCAATGAAGCATTTCAGGTATTTATAGGCACTGTTAATTTATACAATCAAAGCAACTCAAGAGATATTTGGGAGAATAATCATATTTAGGTGGGCTGCCAAAACTCTGGCTGTTAATGAATTCATCAATTGAGCTGCCAAGTCATTTAAAGTCAATTTTCCAAAATCTGACCTCTGTGACCTGGCAAACTTCCCTTACTGTTTGAAATCTTCAACCTTCAACAAGGATGACTGTTTTCAAAAAAGCAAGCAAATCATACTACACCATCAAGAAACAAGTGTTACACGGTTAAGGTGGCAGCTGGTGTCTGGCTAAAGTAAAAAAAAAACTCGTCAATATTGCCCCCAATCCACTTCTTCGCTATATCTACAAGTATTTTTTATAAGAAACTAAGGATTTGGGGCAGGACTGAAAGTTTCTTAAAATTATCGTACTTTGAGAACACAGAATTTCTTACGAGTGTCTAAAATGTTCCATAACAACCTTCATATTCACCACATGTGCCCTCGTGATCATTTCAAAGCAAGGTTTTTTGAGGCCTTTCCAATGTTTAGATATTCTCGTAATACTCTAGCAGCATTTTTGATTACAAAGTCCAACGTTGTAATCTAAGAGGGGGATTGAGGTCAGTAAGAAAGTAAGAAAGAAAGAAAGAAAGAAAATCAGTCAGTCACGCTCGTTAACGCGATTGATAAACGTTTTACCGCTGCTAATTAGCACTGAAATAAAGAAAGCGCATCGTAAGCGCGCACAGCACAGAAGTTTTCTGCGATCCTATAGCAAAATTTGACGTTGGCTTATTTCATGTTGGACAGATGTGACTCCATAAGATTTGGTAAATGGCAATGATGTTTTCAATGATACAACAAAAACTTTAACTTGGATTGGCACGAACTTGACTTGATTTGCAACTTAATTACGTTTAAAGCACGTTGAAATGTGAGTGATCTCTCATTAGCGATTCTTTTTGGCACAGTCTTCGTTATAGCAGTGAAAAGCTTAGCAATCTTTCATTAGCGGTTTTTGGCAAAGTCTCCGTTACGATTATTTTCTTGACGCTCTGTCCCGTAATACAGTCCCGTAAAAACCCATTGCTAACCATGATCCTTTGTACGCCGAATGAAAAGCAAGACAAAGGGAAATTAGGCCAAAAAGGACTTTCAGATAATACGAAACTCGACTTTGGCTCCAGGAAGGATCATGATTAGCAATGGATCTTTAAATTCATTTAGCCCCGCCTTGAACAAAATTTCGCTGGCCAGCAGGACGCACGTTCGGTGTCAGGGCAGCCTGCTGGTAAAATGGGGGCCTATTATAGGGGGTCCTAAAGCCGCGAAACCGTGCGAAAATCAGCTGAAAGCCGTAATCCGCAGCAAAATAAAGTGCAAAGCCGCAGCCGCGATGGTAAAACATGCCTTTTTGGCGCAGAACATAGCCAACTACCCGTCAATAAAGGAAAATGAAACGTTACAACAAGTACATGTACGTGTGCATTGTTGTTCTTATGGTTCTTTCTCTTTTCACTGAGTGAGCTGCTGTATCAATTTTACCCCTCTCCTGAATGCATAATGTGGAAAGGGGAGTGTCACATTTTGAAAATGTCGCGCAGATTCATACACTGAATCATATGAAAACAATGAATTCATCGTTTATGAACATATCAAAATTCTAAAAACAAAAGTGCAACTAAGGCCCCGTCCACACGTATCCGGATATTTTTGAAAACGCATCTTTTTTTATCCGCTTTCAAAAAGATTCGCGTCCACACGAGGAGCGTTTTCGAAAATATCCCCGTCCACAGGAAGACGCTGCTACATTCAAACTTCGCTGTTCGAACTTCAACAAAAGAAAACAGACAATCAAAATGCCCTTTTGTTGTCCCCAAAGATCCGTGCGCATAATAATAATAATAATAATAATAATCAATTTCTTTAAAGTTGGCTAGTACATAGCTAAGTATAGTAAAAACACTAAAATTGCTAATTAAGGCCAACTACTTAAAAATATACAATTTATAAAAAAGTGTGATAAAATGGTTTGATATGAAAATAGCAGATAAAATGGTTTGATGCAAGAAATGACATAAAATGTAGATAATAAAAAGCCCAATCATAAAAATTCATAAAAATCCGACGTTTGGAATAAAAGGTCGACATAGTCTGCAAGAGCATTCTTCACCGTGCCACTTTTTTATCTTTGATTTAAACAATGAGAGAGATTCAGTATTCCTTATATCTTGAGGGAGGGAAAACCAAAGTTGAGGCCCTCTGTATCTGATGGATTCAGATCCAAAATGTACGGTCTTTATACTTGGTAATACAAATTCATTGTTATTTCTTAGGTTATAAATATTATCTCGCAAGCTCTGATACGTCGTAAATCGATGCTGTGACGTCAGCGTTTTCGAAAAGCTCCGTTTTTATGTGCGAAGAATGAGCACATTATGTGGTGGGGGAGATTTTGTATAGGAAGGAATCGAGCTAGGTAGCTAGGTAGCTAGCTAGCTAGGTATCTACGGACGCTTTTCGTGCCAAAAGTGTAACAATAGGTAGGCATACCTGAAATAGTTTGACCATTGAAGTAGTCATCAGAGCCTCAATTAGGCTAGATAATTTGGAACTTTTATCTGGCAACTTGACAGCGACATTTATGATGAAAATTAGCTGTTAACAAAGTTAATTGAGTGCAGCTCAGAACAGTAAGATGGAAAGACAATCGTCTGCCAACCTGTACTCACTACCATTCACCAGGAATTTGAATGAGTCTTCTCACTTGAAATAATATGCAAGTGCAATTGTTTTTCCTTCCGGATTCATTAAGCGGTTTTACAAAGCAACTGTTTGAAAATTCCACCACTCCTCCCAGCCTTTACTCTTGAAAAGAGAGGAAATTCATCTGCGGGAGGAGATTGCTTATAAGTTGCTCGAGGGGGCTTAGGCCGCTTTTTGGAGCATGTCGGAGCAAAGAATCCTCTGGAAATTGTATGTTTACTAAAATCGATATTTTGGGGTAGAAGTTTAGTTCCCCATGTAAACGATGAGTAACTAGCTGAGACAGAAGTGATGCAACTGTAGTGAACATGATCACTGGAAGTAAGGAGTTCACCTTGCGTCGAAGAATTCCATCTGTATCCTCCAAAACACCCACTTCCAGTTCTCAGCTTCATGGCTTTCACCTCGGCTTTCACATTCCAGACTTCTCCCTCGATTATCAAAAGAACACAAAATACAACAGCAACGAACAAGCAATTTCCTCCTTGACACCACCGCTCTATGGACAACACAGAAATTCATTCTCGCCCCAATATTTTACATGCACCGGAATTCTTCGCACATCCCCATAGGGTCCCTATTTTTCCATCAAAAGCCTAGTGCAAGATAACTTGTATATTTAAACAGCTAATGAGGAACTAACTAAACAAAACATTAACATTAGTCTAAAGGAACGTGACTACATACTACAAATTTGGCGAACAAAGAAAAAAAAATCAAAAATCATAAAGGCTGTACATTTGGGGCTGTGTTCAGTGAACTTTTTAGGTCGTATGAAGCTTTCACACAATTCGCAATAAAGCTCTGTATCAGAGGACATAGATTGGGCTCATCACTCTGCATCAAATAAATGAAACGATCTTTCGTATTCATGTGTCTAAAGATAGGATGATGATGCTCGATTTGTTCAAAAAGTTGTTCCCTGATTTCCTTATTTAAATCGCATGACATTAAGCAATGAATTTCATCTTCTAAAATGTTGCATTCTCTCTTCTGGATTCTTTTTTGGTCTATGATATCTGCCAACCTCTACCTCTAAACGATGATCAGATAACCTAAATTTGCTCAGTAAAGTTCTCCTTTCAATACTCTTCACATCTGAAATATATTTTTCCATCTTAACTGCATTTTTAAAGGCACAGTAGGTTCTCATGTTTGGTTGACTTTTCAACATCGAGAGAGTATTTTGATCGGAACAATTTATTACCCGTTGGTTTAGGACATGTGTGGCGCCAATGGATTTGAATGTTTTAATTCGATTCTCCCATATGTCTCCGAATCCATGACTGAAGAAAATGTATTTCAAACATCTAGACCATGTTAACTCTACTTGTATGTTACTTCGGTAGGCATGTGTCATTAATTCATTACATTTTCCATGAGAAATACGAAGCAAGTTTTTCGTTAATGATCTGAAACCCAAAGCATGTAATTGCCTTCTACCTAACTCACATCGAGAAGCAACATTTGATGTTGTTCGTTTTACTCCAAGTATATCTTTACAAAGCTTCAAGTTCAGCTTTTCGATTGGGTTGTCATCATTGAAAGCATGCTTGAAGCAGCCCCAAACATCCACCCCACAAAGAAGTATGGGTTTAACGAGGCTATCGAATAATTTTAAGGTCAAAGCTACGTTCTTCCGGAACAATTCTCCTAAACAAGTTTTCATCTTATAGTAAGCCTTCAGGGCACGTTTGTACAAGTCGTTCAGAAGATCCTTAATACTAAAAGACGGGGTCAGTAAAAAGCCTAAATAACTAAAGCTTCTAGTGATTTCTATGGGTTTTTCCTTGAAAAACAATTGATCCTTTTGAAATGATCTACCCCCTTTATTAAAGATCATGCATTTTGTCTTACCAACATTAACTTTCAATTTATTTGAATCGCAATACTCCTGAAGTCTTTTTAATGAATGTTGAATGTTGCAAACCCTCCTTTGTTTCAGATATTATGACAATGTCATCTGCCTAAAAAAGGGCCTTTGTAGTTAGTTTACAAAAGAAAAAGAAGACTCAAGACGTGCACGAGCACGAGGCTCGAGGCTTCCAAACAATCGAGGCTAACTAATGATGCTTAATTTTGGCGGCATTTTCAATCTGCCATTGTTGACTTTGGCAGCACATTTGAAGATGTGAAAATCGATCGCAGCTGGGACTGCTCTTCGTGTTTTTGATCTGCATCTGCTAGAAGCCCTCAGAAGACAATGAGTGCGAAGAGGAAAGAAAAAGATTTGTGGGTACCGTGTGAAAACTGTGGTACTTTATTTCCCAGTTCAAAATTCAGACTGCACAACCAAAATGGTTGTTCCACTCATCAAGAAGATGAACTGGGCGAGAAGAATGTGTCAGCTGAATTGGAACACAAAAATACAAGAACCAAACAAAGTCATGATCAAGCAGTTATGGGTTTCATCGAATGTTCTAAATTTCATGGTATTCATTCCATTTACAGGCCCAACGGTAAGAAAATAAGCTCTGCAAAAAAGGAAAATAAGAAGAAACGGGCACGAATGACTTGGCTAAGTTTGGGATGGCCTGGCAGATTTAGGTACTTAGTGAATAAATTGGCTGAGAGCTTTGTCTTCGCTACACAGTCTCCCTACAAATGAGGAGGGGTTGTGTTAATGGGACAAATGCACTTTGGCGGACACAGCTTTCAAGGAAAACAGAGATTGAATTGAATTTCATTGTTGCAACTGATTTCTGATTGGTTTTCTAAACAATAGTGATAGAAATCCTATCTTCCGATTGGATAATGCAGAATTCGAACGTGATTCGACTAATTCGCCCTTGCTTGAGAGCGTCAAAATGACCTAAATATGGCCTAAATGTGGCATAGATCCGCAGCAGAAACTCGCAATCAGAATAGTCTTTTGGTTACCAATATTTGGGGGTTGCCGCCTCCAAGCCCCCGCTAATTCAGTAGATATACTTTGATCTTAGTACTGACGCATTTTTCCATCAAAAGCTAGTACAAAACTCGAACACGGAAAAACGCTGAAAGTGTGTCCGCTAAAGTGCAAACTAGCCGTGTTAATAAACAGTAGGGATTCGTTTCCAGTTTTTTTCAACTGCTGTATAAGAGTCCAATGTAGCAAAGTTGGTCAGATGAAATTTCTCTGAATAATACTTGATTATAAAAATGTTTGATTACATATTTTAGAAAATGTTGTAGAAAAAACATTCAGCCAGAAACCCAAGAAGTGCAGGGCTGCAGAGAGGGTTTTGGAGGGAGGCCCAAGGACAAAACTGTGAAATGAGACCCCCTGCAAGCAAAGCCTGCAGAGGGCAATGGGTCTGAGAGTACTTGCCAGGAAATTTCTTCAAACATGCCCTTTAGATTACCTCAGATGCAGTTATTTCCTGCAGTCTAAATTTTAAAAATCTTACTTTATGAGGCCCCTAGACCCTAATGCTTTGGGGCAAATTGCCTCCTCTTCTCCCCTCTCAGCATCCCTGTAGGAATGTGACAGTTTCTTTCCTTAATTAAGGACTCAATCCATACACTTTCCTTTCAGTGGATCTTTTACTTGGGCCATCAAATCGAATTAACTTTTGAAAACTTTCTCGGCATGGTAGTCACACAAAATGAAGGTTAACTTCCATGACATGAATGTGAAAAGTGATGTTTTACATGTATGAGTTGATAAACCAGCATTATATGCAGTCATATAAAGAGTGTGGCTAATCTTGAGGGCCCAAGGCCTACTGAGTGAGTAAAAGAAAATAAGAAAAGCCCCTTTGAAAGGCCACTGCTTCCTGTGGATATCAAGGCAAAATAAATGATAACAAGGAATACATAATAGTGGAAATTTTCAAGTGCTTTTCTCAAGAAATCCCTTCAATGAATGGCCTAAAATCACAAAATTAAATTTTCCTCTTATGTCAACCTCATAGCAATGACATAGACTTGTTCAGCATATTTCTTCCCTGAGGATAATTAATATGCTATCCTCAAGGGCATAAAAATGTAACCAGATCAGTTCAGTTCAGTTTTTCATTTTAAAATTCCACTACATACAAAAAATCTTTTAAAAATACAATACAATAAACTAAATGACAAATTACAACAGGGACAAAAATAGATGACAAATTTTACATAAGGGTACATAGAATTTTGTATGGAGGGGAATTTCTTATTGAGGAGCTCTCTCAGTAGGTAAACTAATCGAGGAGAGAGCACCCCCTATGCTAAAAACTTATCATTCAAATTATGAAATCTTTTGAGTGTTTTGAATGATTAATACGCGGAAAAGTTATCTTATCGAGGTATTCAAGACTGGTACGTTGAGAAAAGATGTAACTTAAGATCACGACGGAAAGTCATTGTTGTCGTGGACTGTTTGATACTGGACGGAATATTGTTCCAGGATTTAGCGCCTGCAAATCTAATTGATCGTAAGCCATATTGCAAAGTGTTCTTACGTGTCATAAAAATATCTCCCTTGCGAGCCTGCCTGGTATCATACTGATGAACAGATGACAAGGTTTCAAAAAAATTGTGGAAGAAGACAGGAGAAATCAAGTGAACAGATTCATACACAAAAATAAGCAGCTTGAAATGAAATAAAGCATACAACTTTAGAATTTTTAATTCAGAGAAGTTTGGTGTAGATGGAGATGTAAAATTCTTGAAAGCAATAGCTCTTAACAACTTTCTTTTGTAGTAGGTATATTGGTTTAGTATGGATGTCATTAGGTAAGACCCCATACAATAATTCCATACTGAAGAAAGGAAGCAAATAGAGAGTAATACAAGGAAACTAGAACACTAGTAGGTAGGAGATGCCTTATTTTAAAGAATATACCAGTAGTTCGTGCCAACTTCTTTGAAAGTTCACTCAAGTGGTACTTCCAATTCAAGTTTTCATCCAACAGGAGACCAAGAAACTTGACATATTTAGCCTGATTAACTTGTTACTTGCCAATTTTAATCTTAACTGTTTTATCCAAAGAATTTTGAGGGTAATGGAAAATAACAAAGTTTGTTTTCTCAATATTCAATGCAAGTTTATTAGCATCAAGCCATCTTTTAACTTTCTTAAGTTCTTTGTTTACTACTTTTTCTAGTTTGCTAAGATTGCCAGATTCAAAGTAAATGTTTGTGTCATCAGCAAAGGGATAAAAGGATAACTTGCTAGATGAGCTTAGAAGGTCATTTATATAGATGAGGAAAAGAAGTGGACCAAGGACAGAGCCCTGGGGAACACCACAAGTAACATTAAGATTACTAGAATTGTGGCCATTTACAGATACATGCTGACATCTATTGCTAAGATAGGAGCTAAACCATGCTAGAGCAGTACCTCATACACCATAATGCTTGAGTTTATTGAGAAGAATCTGGTGATTCAGGGGCAAATTCATCCTCCCTAGAGGATGATACATGCCTAAACATAAGTCCTTTCAGGGGAAAATATTAGAGAATTTTGGAAATGATTTTTAAACCTTGATGCCTTGATGTTGCTTCAAGGAGAAGATCCCTCGCTATATCTTAACACCATGAGTGCTTCCTTCCATGTAGATTTGAAGTCTATTTGAACATAAAATGTACTGTATTTACCAATAGCAATCATTCTATTCATGGACCACATAACCCTCATGTAGCCTGTCAAGTGGGGATTATTTAATTTGACTTACCTTACAGAAAAGTCTAGTGATCCATGATCATAGAATGGGAGTCAGGGGCTTTGATGATTGTATTTGAATAAAATCATTTTCAGAAGACCTCAAGCTTCTCAGTTTTACCCATATGGAGGAGTGTTTTTAGCCAATGTAGGTTAACTCGGGTGTCCCAAAAAAACGCAACATGTTTGTGATGGCAACTGCTTCAAACAATACTCATTATTATACTCATCATCATACTCATACTCATTATCGACAATTATTCTTATTGAAATCTGTAATAATTATTTCTTATAACGGGTGAGTCAAAAAAAAGTTTAGGTGTTTGGAGGGCTGTGGAATAAAAAGTATGTGACCAATATTCAAAAGAAAAATTTTAATCTATCACTCAAAGGCTAACTTACTCTCAGGTGCCTAATACAAGGGGGGGGGTCTTAATAAACAGGGGGGGGGGTGTGGGAACCCCTCAAAGAAACTAATAAACAGGGGGCTTAATAAATGGGGGGGTCAGAAATTCGCAAAAAAAAACAGGTTTTTACGTTATCTACTGGAGAAAAGTGCATTTTATATGCTCATAACTCTTAAAGTCATGTTGAGCTTTGGACATTGTTTTGCCAAAATTGATTAACAGGGGGGGGTCCTAATAAGGGCCGGGGGGTGGATAAAATTTTTGAAAGTTAATAAGCGCCCCCCCCCTTGTATTAGGCACCCAAGAGTAGATGAAAATATTTTGTTTTGATTAAATCAAACATCTTAAAGACCCAACAACAATCAAAATGCTTGTAAGGGGTTTGAATGGGAATCAAGAATTCCACATTCTATTCCGGTCCATGATTTATGTGGCATTGAATTTACATTGCCAGTTGGGGATGCTGAATCCCAATTTTGATAGATGGTAAATCATAGACCAGAATGGAATGTGGAATTTTTGTTCCCAAACATGCCATTATCAGCATTTTCCTAATTTCTTGGTCTGTAAGATGAGGGATACTACCAAGCAAAATTTTCTCAACTAAATTGACCTTTGACTGATTGATAAACATTTCAGTTTTGAATATCGGTCACATACTTTTTATTCCACAGCCCTCCAAACGCCTAAACTTTTTTTTGACTCACCCGGTATATTTTCCAGTTTTGTTGGGGCCCTTACGAAAATACAGGGCCTTGCATCAGCCTAAACAGGGCCTTGCAACCATAGCCATATTTCACACTGGCATGAGCCAAACATTTGAATTGAAAAGGCAGCCTTGTAGCACACTATACATGGACCTAAAACGAGCCATACATTTAGCCTGGCATTTTAAAGGTCTTTTATGGGCCAATTGGGGCCTGGCTTATTTTAGGTACTTGCAAGGCCAAAATAAAGCCAAAAGCAAGCTTGCAGCAGCCTCGGATAACTCGAAAACTTCGAAAAGATTTTTCCAATCTTACTTGTCGCACTTTTCGTAGACCAAATTTGATAACATGGACGGAATTTTCGAGGTGGGGAATATGACAAACCTTTTCCAGTAGGGTTCGGAAACGATTTCAGGCTTCCCAAGTTTTCCATGTTGTTGAGCAAGTGCCCCGGCCTGGCCTTGGGAAAGCTTGTTGTCAATAGCATTACCCTCTTATTTCGATACCTATTTCCATCTTGGATGATGCTCATAAGGAACGACGCGGAAACGTCTGGATGACGAATCGTTTACAAACTACAAATGCTGTGCATATTAAACCCTACGACAAACAAACTGTTTGTTGCAATGAGATAGAACAGCCTGTCTATACAGTAAAAACCCGCGTATAAGAACCTACAATTTTGGAAGTCAGCCTGATTAGGTTCTTATGTATTTAGTATTTAGTAGGAAATAAGGCTGTTCAGGTTCTTAAATTGGTTCTTATTTCATTCAGGGCTTCCAAGTATTTATTTTGTTCAGATTGAGACTTCAAGCCCATGAGAGACACCTGAGTTCATGAGCCCTTATTCAAAACATCAGTTCGTGGAAGAATCAGAAATTTTACAGAATGCAAAGAAAAGCTTTCAAAGCATCTTTAGAGCTCTTTGCAATTTGCACACATCACAGAATCAGTATGTATAAGCTCAATGACAAAGCAACTAGAGTTTTGATTTAGTTTGATGATCTCCACGAATAAGAACCTATTTCAAATTTCAGGCTGAATGGGTTCTTATTTATTTGGGGTCTAATTTCAGAATTTTCAGCCTGTAGGTTCTTAATCACTAGGTTCTTATACGCGGGTTTTTACTGTATTTAAAGGAAAGTATATCTTGTCATTTCGTTTACAACCACAGTTCGCAAGTAAGAAGAGCATTTTATTTGCGTAAGTGGTAGTGAGGTGAGATGGTTGTTGCAATCTTGGATACGCTGATCTTATGTTTCCATCCTAACGATTGCAGAGAGAAGAAAATTACAAAACTTGCGATTGGACGTTGAAACGACATTTATACTCACCTAACAGATGCATCAACCGTTTTTTATCACGGTGCGTTTAAGTTTCTTGTAGCGAACCTTTGAAAAATCTTCGATGAAATTTTCACTTAGCTGGACTCTTGTTGTCCTACACGTGGTGCTTCGTCCTTTTTTCAAACTCAAATCCATCGCATTTGCACAATGAACAAATCCCAAGATTACTGAAGACTGCTAACAAGCACGCAACACGCAAGTTAATTGAACTTTTAATGGTCAAGACAGAGTTACGTTTTCTAAAATGATTAAGCCATACCATTTTAGTTAAAACTTTTAATTGGAAATGAACACTGAAAGCTCCCCCAAATGTAGATAACTCATGAATCAGCAAGGAATCCCTTTTTCAAAGTTTCTTGATCAAAGTGTGTGCTTGTCTCTAATTCTGTGAAGTCATATGTATGCCATGCTTGTACTTTTGCAGTATACTTTTGCACTGCTGGCAGCTCTGGTTTTGCCTTGACAACAAATTTAAAATTTGTTGATTTTAACTGCAATCAAGTCACCAAAAATTCTGAAAAATATATCAAAATTTAAACTGCTTGTTGCAGATTTAAAGAAAATACTTATTTTTAAGTATCAATCTGAAACAGATAATGTCAGAATTTTCAAATCCGTAGCATTTTTTCTGGGACATCCGGTAGTATATTTCATAAATTTATTTTGTCATATTTCAATGTTCATCAAATAAGGAAAGATAACACATTAATATATGAGTTTGTTGTCAAGATACCCTCTTATGAAATGCAGATTATTTAAGTGACTTTTGCGTTTAAAATATTTATACATATACCGATATTTATATGGATTTGTAACTCATATTTGACCTTTCTAGATGTGAAGATTCCAAGGGCTGCTAGAGGAGACATAATATTGGCTCATCAATCAGCTTTTAAGAAATGCAACATCAGCTCTGGTGGGGCGGTTTTTGTATCTTCCTCTTCAATAAAGGTAAACATAGCAGCATAAAGCTGGACCAAAATTGTATCATTTCCAAATCTTTCAGTCGGCGGAAAAAGGTGGGTGTAAAATTTTATGACATGTTGCTTCTAACTTAATGGCTTCAAAGAAACTTTAGCTACCTATTACCGCACATTCAAAAGTTCAGCTAATATTAGAATGTGATGTCATCAAATTTCTAAATCATAAACTACAAATGTGACAGACTTTTGCTTCATACCATATTGTAGACATCCATTAACCATGGTTTTCTTTGAAATTATTTCATGTTGGGTCAAAGAGTTTAGAAATTGTGACAGTTTTAAGTTTTTTTGAAAATTTTTCTTGCATTCTCAAAACACGAGAAAAACACTCTAATTCTGAAAGTATGGAAGATTTCAAGAAAGTCCAATGGCAGAATTATAGCAAAATAGCTAAAGTTCTTCGAAGCCAGTCAGTTGAAAGAAAAATTCACTGAATTTTACGCCCACCTTTTTGAAGATTTGAAACCTATGCTTTGCTTACCTGTTTCGCCCCATTCTTTGCTTTGTTGCTTAAGACCAGAAAGGACAATTTGGTCAACAGTTGATTGCAAGATGATTTCTGGTCTGGCAGACTGCATCTTTGATCATGATATTATGTGATTATCTTGTTAAAGTTTATATGGCATGGAACTGTGGGCCATCACAAATAGAAATGGATAACCAGGCAGATGAGGTCACATAGTTCTCATAAATAATTGATGGGAAACTGTTGGGACATATCATGTACAAATGATAAACTGTTGGGGAATTGTTCATTTTGTCCAGACCTTCAATACTGGAGACAAAATACAGAGAAAAGAGTGAAATGTACACAAGTTTTGCAGTATTTTCTGCCTTGTCTGATATCTTTATGAGGCACCCTATGCTTCTCAGTTTTCTTGAAAATTTGATCAAGACTGTGTTGATTTTTGTCCTCATTTTTTGTGACACTTTAATTGGTTCCTTTTTAACTTACAATGTGTATCTTTCATTTTTTTAGCTAGTGGCAACAGCCTGGTCATATTCAGTAAATTCTGTTGATGGTATCATAAATCTGATATATTTTAATTCTCTTATTGCATTATATACAATTTTACTTTTGAACAGTATAGGTGTCATAGGCGTCATGTCTTCAAAACAGTTTGTGGACAATTCTTTCACCCATTCTTTGAACTGAATGGTCTCACGAGAACTTAATCTATCTCATTATGATTTACCTTTGGGTTTCTTTGAGACCTTAGAATGTTCAGAATAAGAATGCTTCTTCTTTTTTGAGAATTCAAGAGAAATTAGGCAAAAAACTCAAACATGAAATATTTTAAAAGAACACCATAGTTAAGGCTCTTTACAGCATGGTATCAAGGAAAAGCATGTTATCAAGGTTTGTCACTCTTCAGGCTTATGATCTAGACGTTTGATGACGTTACGTCCTCAGATAAATGGAAACATAAAGTTTGTTGTATAACCTCGAGAAATGTTCAACATCTCTGAAGCATCTAATGGCCGAATTATAGAAGAGTACCTAGTGCTCCTTTCAAGCCATTCAACTTGGAGAAATTGGACATAACATTCCACAATCACTTTTTGAAACTAATTTATAGATTTGGCATGCCAATGTTAGGATTTAAAAAACGATTTAACGTGCAGTATCCATTCTGTTCCAAGGAGCTATTTTCAGCATAATTATCATTCGAAGGCAACCAAGTTATGTAAGAATTTGATGTGTTGTAAGAGATATTTTTCCGACGTAAGTAAGAAATGTGATTTTGTTAAGCTGTAATAGCTCTCTTTCAAATTAAATTGAGTTGAAAATCAGACCAAATGAATTCTTTTTTGTCCATGAACTAGTCGCTGATAGCAACTAATTTTCATTCTTCAGAATGCTGTCAGCATTTAAATTTTCATCATCATCATCATCACCACCACCATCATCATCATCATCACCACCACCATCATCATCATCACCATCACCACCAACACCACCACCACCACCACCACCACCACCACCACCAGATTGCCTCTGTATCGTTACAAATGTAGGATAATAGAATTTTGAAGCCATTCTTTCAGTAATTCTTTGGTTGATGATGTTTAGGATGATGATGATGATGATGATGATGATGATGATGATGATGATAATGATGACGATGATGATGATGATGATGATGATGATGATGATGATGATGATGGTGGTGATGATGATGATAATGATGATGATGATGATGATGATGGTGATGATGATGATGATTGTGACTGCAATTTAGCCTGATTTCCACACTTCTGAAAGTCCCACACTGATTATGATTGCCTCCTAGAAAAGTGAACCGTGACCTAACGATGCTATTTTTTTAAAGTAAATGTTCGATGATAATGGGTTCGTACCATTGTGGTTGTTCTGTTCTTGCTGTACTTTTGTACTTGTTATCAGTGACAAGAAGAAGTTGGATTGCATTAACATCGCTTTCCCGCAATTCAAGGAAGCAATCAACTTTAGAACGTCCATTTTGTTCATTCTTAGGTTTCGCTTTGTTTTCTCAGCAATCATCATTAACAACACAATACTCTAGTATTATAAGTACCCAGCATCAGATAATAAACAGACGCTAATGAGAAAGAACCATTCGAACTGCTGTTGTAATGAAGTGCTGACGCATGCAAGACACGAATTTGAGCGGCGTTGTGCAGACTATGCCTTTTCCTTAACATACTGTAACATTGATCATGCTGTAACATTTTCCATCGTTATTTACAGTTGTTCAGATAACAGATGATCTAGCTGAATCTCTCCAGGTACATGTCCAGTTTTTCAATTCAAATATGAAATGTCCCTGAAAATAAATTTTGGCAAAGTATTATAGAATAATGGCAACAGAAAGAATTAAAACAGTTTCTTAGCAGTGTAACAAAGTGATAATGTTTTTCAGTTCATAAGGTACTATTATGAAATGGAAGAAAAGTGAATTTATTTTCGAATTGTGATCTTCATCCGTAAGGTTTGAAGCATGCTGCCTTAATGTTGTTTTCCTTTAGGTACATAAAACAGGTTTGATAGTGCTGGAAGAAATGAAACTTCCATCCATCGCAGCAAAGAAAATCGACTTGATGCCAAGGTAAGGGAAAGAGAAACATATTTGTTTTCCAAGTGCATCAGTTTCCCATAATTGACTGAAGAACTGGAAAAGCATTCAGTCTAAATGATTCTTCAAGGTAACCCAATGTTGTTGATATTGGAGCTTGTGAAGATGCAATCAAAGTTTTGACTTTTTGTGATCAAGTTATTTGAATTAATGAATTTACCATTGCTTTTTATTTCAGTTCACCGCTGCTCTTTGAAGTTGACGCTGACTTCCAGGAATATTTTATCAGTTGCCTAGGTAAGTGTACAAAATCAAAACAAAGTAAACCCTAACAGTCATCGACGCTTCGCTTGCAGGAACTTCTTGTACTTTGCTATAGTTTTGAGGTGGTGACAGAATTACAATGCTGAATCTTCAGCTACAGAAGCAACGGATTTCTTCTTCCAGCATGAACAGTAGGAAGCATTTGGATCGCTCTCTCTGGAAAATGTTGCAGTCACAGGCTGCGGGTTTTAATGTTAGGTCATGCACCAAAATAAACTATGCACTTTTAACGGACCATGATAAATTGTATACTGGACCCACTGTCAAGATTTATGAGCGAATCTTCAGGAAAGATCTTTAATTGGATGCTGGTATTTCTAGTAAGATTTTCGATTTTCGAAACACACTGGAAACGGTCGAAAAAGTTGATCAAATTTTTGAAAGGCTCAATATGAGTGGACAAAGAGAGAACGTTTTCATAGTGATTTGGGAATTTAGAAATTGACCACTTATACTCCAATGCATGAGAGTTGGTTCTATGTTGGAAGGAAGGAACATACCTTAAACAATTGAAAATTGGAAGAAGAACACTATGTGCAGAAAACCATCGAATTGAGGATCTTAGCGAAAGACTAACTCACAAATCTTCAAAACCGGGTCAGGATATGATTCATTATGGCCTGTCAAAAGTGTATAGTTATTTTGGGGCACCCTGTAGCCTCGATATTTCACATCCGCTTCCTGTGACTTAGTTGCCACTGGACGGTTGACCCAAGTTTTTCTACGCCACAAAGATCACAGAAATATCCAAAAGCCATTGAAGCCTTCTCTCATCGATTCATGCTTAAGATATCTCTTAATGTTTACATTTCTTCTTACCATTCTAAATTTGGGTGTTCAGATCTTCAAAGAGGCGTTGTAACATTCTTTCCATCGTTCTTGAATTGAACCACTGGGGCGGAACATCGCGATATATCTATATCTGTATCATTTTCAATATGGTGGCAGTAAATGTATTGAGGTTCTCATATCATCAAATTTCTAAATCACTAACCAGAGGAGCAACAGACTACTGCTTGCTACTGTACTTAAGACCTTCATAACGTATGAATTTTTCGAAGATCGTATCAGTTTTCCTTAGATAATTTGGGACTTACGATAAAGTTAGTCTTTGCAAGCGTCCATCCATCTTTTCAGTATAAAAAGCGCCACCATTTTAAACTAATGAAGGCATAAAAAATCCAGGGTGGAATCACAGCGAAGTACCTGCAGTCCCCTTAGTCAAATCAGTTCAAAGAAAAAGTAAATAGAATGTTCACCCTATCCCTTAAAAGATCTGAAAACCCCTAGTATCGACCCCACTGACACGATGCCCCGCCAAGGAAAATATGATTAGCCAGGAAAAGTTGTTTCCCTGCTAACTTTGCGCTTTATGATTTCCCCGCCTTGTTTTTTCGTTATTTCTCCGCTGAAATTTTGCGTCTCGGTGAAGACTTACACATGTTCCATCATAGATGATTGTCGCAATGTTTCCTACCCTTCATACAATTGTAATCCCCGTTGGAAACGTCTGATTTCTAATATTTCCCGCTGTATTTTTAATGTCCAGCGGGGTCGTTACTGGAAGTGTTTTTAACGCAATGCTTATCATTTCAATCTCTTCCATTTTTAGACGGAAGACATTTACAAGCTGGTGAATATTGCTCCATTCGATACTTAGGAACAGACTCAAAGTTCAAAGTCATTAAAATATCAGGAGATTTTGGTGCCACCGAGCCCGATGTCACTTCCATTATTGATGTGAAGCTCAAGGACTTGAAGATATCTGCTCAGGAAAGTCAGGATCAAGGAAAGTCGCATTCAGTTTATGGGAACGCGGACCTTAATGCCACGAAGAATGAGCTGAAAGGGCTAAAGTCTCCTAACGCGAACTTCGTTTATTATGTATCTGAGACAGAAACAGTAGCTAACATAGTAGCTGATGACACTGACAATGAAACGAAATTGAATTCTACTGTTAACACAGAGAATCTTGTGACGTTTGAATCAATTGGCGGATTTTCTTCGCAACTGGAAGCAATTAAAGAAACGATTGCACTACCTCTCCAGTATCCTGACTTATTTCGATCTTGTGGTAAGTTTTCTTTATGAATAGGCGGTTGTGAGAGGATTGTACCTGGGGTTTACCTAGATGCATCGCGTCCGAATTACAGATCTTTAATGATTCTATAAGAATTCGATTAAAGAACGCAGTGCATCTCGGTAAAAAGTTCCTTGCGGCCATCTTTAGCGCAATCGTCTATTGCGCTGTGATATGTGTAGACTGATTGCATATTCGTAGTTATCGCTATTGATAGACTGATGGTCGCTCATACTACGACTTATGGACTTTGATACTAAAATTTGGGATGAAGTTTTCCCCGATCGATTTCATAACTAGATTTGGAAACCATAGCAACACTGTACGAACACCAGGCAATGGTGGATGGGCCTAAGTTGCCGGCTCGAACCTCCAATGTTAAACAGCTCAGAATTCAAGTTTACAGTGATATTAGCCATGAACAAAAGCCACAAGTATCCATACGAATGTTTCCTCTATACAAGAATCAACAAACCTTTCACTGTGAATCAGGAGTTCCTCAGTTTTAAGGCCAATTAGCTTCCATGAACTTCACCGCAGCTTTGAGAATTTCCAACTGTCAAGGGTCACTTGCCTCACTTCTGAGACTACACTGCAGCCTCGTTCCAAAGGGCACACGTAAACGTGTGCATCTCCGTCTCAAAAATTTGTATCAAAGTCCATAAGGCCCAGATTGAGCAAAAAAGGAAATGTTGTTGTTGTTGTTATTGTTGTTGTTGTCGTTGTTGCTATTTTGCGATATCTGGGACTATGTCGTGAGGCTATGATATGTGACCGTGTGTTGTTTTCACGTACAACGCCGTTACAGTGAATTAGCCCTTGGAACTAATTCCATAACAAATCTATCAGATCGCAAAGCAAGTAGCAAAACGTGTTCTTCAGCTAGGTTTTGGCGTTATCGTAGTGAGTCGACCAATTGGAGTTTTGCGTATGCATCATAGCACAATGTGACCGGGTTAGACTCGATTACATGTCGCAGTTTCGCCTTTTGCCTGAATGATAACGCTACAAGTACGAATAATTCCCCTTCGCTTGCAGAAATGGGTTGAAACCTTATAGCTGTTCCACAAAAGGTTCGATTAAGTGGCGTTGAAGCTTCTATCACTATTGTGTACATTCGAAGTGTATCAAGCTATCTAAAAAATCAGTTTTCTATAACTGCTAAGTGCTATACCATAAAACTAGGTATCCGTCCTTCGGTAAAGGATCATTCTTGCCATAATCGCAAAAACTGCCTTCCTCTATGCCACATTCTGACCAGCAGACGACGGGGCGACAGAAACTCGTCGCTGATTGACATTTTTTGCCGTTTTTTCAGCTCTAGGGAAAAAAGCCCTCAGCGGAGCGACAAAACAACCACAATTCAACGATGTGAGCGTAACTTGAGGGTCCGTATGTATGGAGTGAGGCCGTAACCGAGTGTCGTTGCACGGTTATATTGCCGTACCCTCTGACAACAAAAATGGATTAATTAATGTAATGCAATTCACATCATGCTCAGTAAAATGCAGTTTTGTGACCGCAGCCATTAGAAATTCCTTGATATCAAAAGAATCTTTGTTCAAATGTTCTTTTCGCCATCTTTATACTAATTTTCTTATATCATCCTTAGGTTAATTCCGATTTTTTTTTTTATATTTTGAAACTATTTCCTAGATATACTTGGTATAGTGAGCATGGCTATCCACAAGAGTTTTTAAAGTGATAACATTATCGTGAAGGCAAGGGCAGTGTGACCGATAGAAAAGGATTAAGCGAATATTAATCGTATAATAATCGAGTATTGATTTTGACGAATCAGTTAATGATAATATTTTGATTCTATTGATCGCCCCTACGGTTTGGCAGTTAAGCCCTAGTGTAGTCGATGTATGTGCTTGAGGAAAACAAAACAAGACATACAATGCATTTGGCAGTATGAGCGCTTTACACCACATGTCATATCATTATTCGAATTATTATTCGGATAACAATCCAATAGTGAGGGAAAAACTTAAAACGTGTAAGTGTGTTTTAAATAATGGTTTTAAACAATAAGGTATGAAATTACCATAATATAAAAATGATTTAAAATATTCAAATACTTTAGGATTATGATGGTCACACTTCTCTTGCGTTGAGAATAGCTCGTTACTGTTTTTCAATTTTTAGATTTCAAGAGTTTCAAGACTTACACATAGTCTCAATTCAAGAAGTGTTCCGTACATTAAACGCAATAATTCTCAGTTGCTATAGCCTGCGTGCAGACTTTGGTTACTGGGGAGGAGGACCTCTCCTCCCCCAGGGGTGGAAAATATTTTTCTCTTTCTGGGACCGCAGTCAAAACTGGAAAACTTTCTGTACACCGCACCAAACAAGAAATAGAGACAACTGCTAGTTAAAAAACTGACCACTTGGTATTTTAAGCAAGAAAGTATGGTTTGGAGAGATGAAATTTTCAACATCGATAGAATAGTCCATAATATGTCTCAGAAGGAATCAGTTTTTATATATAGTATGCAATCTTATTGAACATAACTATGATTAAAATATAATTGAACAGGTATCAAAATCATCATAAGTGTCAACATTCCACAATTTTTGAAATTCCTCCTTATTAATCCAAATGCTTTATAAAATTTGTTACATGGAACTTATTATACAACTGTTGCTATTTAAGAGAAGACTGGAAATTAAAAGAAAAGGCTGTGACATAGAAATAACCTTTTGTGAAGTTTGCCTGTTGGTTTGTTTGGAATTTTGAATCCCCATAAAGTTTAGTCTCTTACCCTAGGCTTTCAAGCATTTTTTGTATCAAACTTCATTAATTGAACAGATTTAATATTTGAACACTATTTATGCAATTTTAAGTTAGACTACATTACATAAGTCCCTCTAACTTACGCTCGTTGTTGTTGTTGTTATCGCTTCAGTTGAGGGACTTATGTCCTTATGCTTCAATACAGGGACTAATTAGGCCAAGTCCGCCGCGTTCACGGCGCGACCAATCAGATCGCATCTTTCTTAATATGGTCAACCCACGTGCCTATTTGTAGCGCTTGATTGGTTTTTAGTTCAAAGTTCGACGTCTCGAAGCGAAGCAACGTTCGAAGTGACGTTCGAAGGGACGTTCGAATTTTCTTTCGACGTTCGTAGGATGGAAGATGTTTTAAGTTTTTTCTGATTTTTCGTAAGATTTTAGTCCCTGTTTAGAATCCGTTTGGTCGTGAGTCCTTTGTATGAGTGAAATTAAAACGACAGATTATAAATGTTGAACGAATACAAGGAATCACGTCGTCAGTCTAATTTTAAGTCATAAGTCAGAAAATTTAGTTAAAACAACATTCCAAAATACTCTGTACCTTTTCAGAAAGTTATGCAATAAAAGGACCTTTTACTTAGGAAAACTCACAAACAAGCATCTTTGCCTCAGAAACCTTGATCTTCCAGACTAACTAAAAGCCCTCATTTTGTCATTTCTAAGCAATTCAGTACATATGGAATAAAATTACAGCCAACAATTTGTAAGATCCTCTGTGCATAAGGCATACTACAGTACAGTACAGGCCTTGCATATTAACATGACAAATGTTCCCAAGAATTTTCAAGAATTCCCCACATTTTGATAAGAAATCTGGAGAGGTATGAAAGAAGGTATGAAGAATTCTTAAGAAACTAACAGTTTTCTCACAAATTCGTAAGAATTCGCAGGCACGAAAAATAGGTGCAACTGGCTGTACAGTAGCTGTTGCAGCAAATAGTAAAAACTGTGATTCAGTAATCATTGCTATTTCATTCACTATTTACTTTGTCTCATAAGTTTATGTTGTTAATTGTTTCTTTCTAGAATTTTAGTAGATTACATTGCACATTCTTAGGTTTGATCTTTTTCTTTCTGGGAGCCAAAATATTTTCTGGGACCAATGGTCCCGTGGTCCGATACTTTTTCCACCCCTGTCCTCCCCAGTAACCAAAGTCTGTGCGCAGGCTAAGTTGCTAATGTTTTGAGACTTTTCAGGCGTCCAAGAATTTCGTCATCCAAAACTTTTGATAGCACAAAAAACACAGTGAACAAAGGTTTACAGTATGGAAAAATCATAGAAGAATGTCACAGATTCCAATCCTTTGCTTTATTTAATTACTTTCAGGTGTTTCAGCAACACGTGGTGTAATTCTTCATGGACCTCCCGGAACTGGCAAAACATTAATTGCAAAAGCTGTTGCGAATGAAACGGGTGCTTTCTGTATCGTAATTAATGGCCCAGAAGTCATAAGCAAGTGAGTGAAACTCCATCCTTATCATTATTCTGTCGGATGAGTAGAAAGGGCATGCCGTTTCGAAGGCTGCTGGTGATAAAATTCCATAGCACTAAAGCATAGGTTTCAAATAGTTGAAAATATCGGCGTAAGATTCTGTGACCTATTTTATTGAGTGTAATAGCGTGAAAGAAAATTTAGCTACTTTACTGTGATTTCGCCATCGGAATTTCGATTTTTTTTCTTTTCAAAATTACAGCATATTTCATATTTCAGCTGATTTGAGGACATCGCGTCATGTAACTTCTAGATCATTAACCAGAAGTAGACTGATTACAGACGTCTCAGCTTTTCGCATTGAACTGGATAATGTTTATGGCTTCAAAGTGAGACTCACAACAATGCAGCTTAAAAATTGAGACTACTTTAAGCTAAGTCCGCCGCGTTCACGGTGCGACCAATCAGATCGCTGCTTTCTTGATATGGTCAACCCACGTGCCTGTTTCTTAGCATTAGAGACAGCTATAATCATTTCAAAAATAATAGCGTTTGATTATGAGTCGTAGTTAGGAGCGTCCAGCAGCCTTTCAATAGCAAATGTTGGGTCTTAAAGATGCTTGATTTTACCAAACAAAATTTTCTCATCTAGGTTGACCTTTGACTGATAGATTAACATTTTCAGTTTTGACTATCGGTCACATACTTTTTATTCCACAGCCCTCCGAACGCCTAAACTTGTTTTTGACTTAACCGGTATACGCGGGTTTTTTTCTATAATGCACGAAGTGACTGATTGGAATGGGAACGGTTTGTGATCTAGGTTAGACTTTTGGTTGTACGGAAAATTTAATTCACAACGATCGATTGGATGCAACCAACGCTATAGTCCAATAAGCACCCCACGTTTTTCTAATTGACCCGGTATATTTGCTGAAAAACTTTAGAAATTACGATTAAGTTTTTTAAGAAATGTTCTTGAATTTTTAAGGAAGAAGAAAGCTCATTCTGAAAATTTTAAAGATTTCAGAAAAGTCAAACGGTAGAAATAGCCAAGTTGTTAAAATCTCCCCAAATCGTTTAGTTCAAAGAAATCAATCATAAAGTTTCACATAGACAGTTAAAGATATGGAGCTTATGCATGGCAATAATATTTGTTAAAGTTTTCTTCACTGGCCCAAATGTTCGATCAATTTTTAATATTTACTTGATAGAATCTGCCATTCTGCTCTGCAGCTGTGAGGTACATTCCAGTTTTCGGCATTCGTGTTTGTTTGCAGGGAAGAAAGCTCTATGAGCCTTAATTGCTACATGGAATATTTGCTGTAAGGGGCCAAACGTTTACGTTTCTTGTCAGAAACAGTTGGCATATCGTGCTATTTCTTGTGTTGAACCCACAAATATGTTTTTAAACCAGGCACAATTATCCACAGTCTGCCAAATGTCTCATTGCATCTATTTTCCGGTTCCGGTTCAAACTTTCCCCTTGTTTTATCATTTAAGTCTGCAATTTAAATCATTTCAAGCAACATCTGTTTCGCTGATTCAAGAATTTCAATCATTTGTTGTATCCTGTCCCATTGCAGCCGTATGCGATTTAACTTCCAAAGAAAAGTTCGCTGGGGCTACAGTGTTGTGATATGTGGCATTTAGCTCTCTTGAACGTTGAAAACATAGCCTCTTTATCACCCAGTCTTTTGCCTCGTTGTTATGATAGAAGATTATCAGACAATTTGCTATGCTATTGATATATGTACCAATCAAACTTATAAACAAGTAAGTGAGTAGTCCGCCGGCATCTTGGATGGCTTGCTTGAGTACCAAAATTGAGAATGCAATGTTTGCAGTTTGTATTGGCACTTGGGAAAGTAATGATGCAGTTATAAGCATAAGTACACTCCTGAATAGATTGTTGAGGTAGGCTGGTCTGACTGGTGAGCCCGAATCATTCTTGTGTACTGGGTTGTTTTTTGTAAAGCGCCGTATCCTTTTGTAACCTCGTATGTACAAGGCCGTTACGACCAGTTGAAACGCAAATGCAACGGACATAAATGAAAGGTTTGTAATCGCAAAGGCACCAGGTGCCATGTCTTTTGAAATAATGAATAATGAGCCATTGCAGAAAGAAAAGACGATGACAATCAAGACCAACAAGTAGACGTTCGGCCTGTCAAATATTTTTGCAAATCTTGACACTTGTCCAAAGTTAGGGTTCATATGCATGTATCTATCTATTGCCATTATTGTTGTCAGCAATTGTGATACTGAATAAAGAGATGCCATCGCGCAAAGAGTCAAATTCTCATACACGCAACCATATCTCACTTTAACGTCACACAGGAAGAAAGCCAGCATAGGCATGGGAATTGACGCCCCCAAGACTTCCGCAAAACTTAAGCATACCACAAGGAAATTTGATGTATTTAGGAAAGATTGCTTTGTTGCAATAAATGATGCTATTAGGCTTGTATTGAAGAAAACACTGATCACTGAAAGTAGTGCAATAGTAATGCCGAGCGGGACATGGACCGTTGAAGGTAAACTACGTATGAAGTAAAACAAATAGTTACATCCTACGTCTTTCATTTCAATTTCGTTTCCCATCTTGATGAGTATTACTTGCAAAGTGATTCCAGTCTTCTTCTTCTTGTGTTGATATTCAGTCACTTCCTTTCATAAGCTTCATTTTCAAGCACCAGGGCATCAGTGGTGCCAGTATATCGAATCTGATTGATCTGATTGTATCTCAATGAATTTCCATGTTAAAGCCAAATAGAACTTGAGTGAGAGAAAAACAGAGCGATTTCATGCCACCAATTTCGGTCTTTTCTCCTTGTGTTGCGATTCAATTACGTCATTTTACAAGCTTTATTTTACGAGCATCGGAACATCAGTAGGCCCAATAAATCGAATCTTATATCTCAGCAAATTCCATGTCAGAATCAAAGAGTACCTGGATGAGAGAAGAGCAGAGCGTCAGATATTTGTTCCGTTTGTGAGAGGCAACAAACTGCCGCTGTGTTAGTCTTTGCCCGGAATCATCTATAACGCAGGCGCAGTCTTGACTTATTGTACTGCTTCATGCTACTAATCCTGCGTTGTAGATGGTTCCTGGAGCTTTTTTTGGCCATTTCTAAAACAATGCAGACTAGATTTCATTTGGAGATCTCTGGCTCCTTAGAGGCCATTGTTACGAACACGGTGCTTATGGGTTAAGAAGCTGAAACACTGAAGGTGGTCAAAAAAACGTAGATCAACATTTCTAAAGACTCAAAATGAACGTAGAAAGGAAACGTTTTCGTGGTGATTTAGGGATTTAGAAATTGATGAAAACTCTATACTTTTTTCACCTAATCATATCGCTTCAGTACTGTTTGTTCTTTTAACCCCCATCTTGATCAATTTCTAAATCCCGAAATCACCACAAAACTGTTCTCTCTTTGTCCATTTATGCCGAGTCTTTAAAAATTTTGATCAACGTTTTCTGACCGTTTTCGGTGTTCTCGAAATCGAAAATTTTGAGAAACTCGCTCATAGCTCCATGAATAGAAGACAAAAAAATGTGCAAAAATACTAGCATCTAATTGAGGATCTTAACTAAAGATTAACTCATGCATCTTCAAAATCGGCCAGCGTACGATTTATCGTGGCCCCTCAAAAGTGCATAGTTTATTTTAGCGCATCCGGTAGTGCGTGAAAATCAGGTAGCGCCCTGGTCAAAATATTTTGAAAAGTATACTGTAATGCTACAACTTACCTGAGATAAGGAGCAATTATTTGTATCATTGGTCCATTGAGGTAGTCTCCAAGCTCTATGATGATTTTAAACTTGAAAAAGCTGTTTTCAAGTTGAAAGTTGCATCACGTTACTCATCTATAATCTAAATCTGAGATTTGCGATAACGCAAAGTTTGTAATTCAAGAACACTTGAAATTTTTTATTAGCTCGAGTTTTTCTGTCACATCTAACTTGATGATACACACTGTAGTTTATCCATGCCAAGATGAACTTGCTTGAAATTAGAAGCAAAATTTGTTCTGCAACAGTATTTGAAGCTTTCAATTCTAAATGTTCAGGACACCGTGATTATTGTTTTCTGTAAAATCTCTCAGGAAAGTGTGTTCGTTAAACTTCATTGCTTGCTAAAACACTTTCTTGACCCTCCTTCATTCACAACTTTCTGTTTCTGATACCTGTGAACCTCCATATATGCTGTTCGTTCTTGTATGTAGTATTTATCTCACGGTCTTACTCAACCGTGCGATCTTTATACACGCAAATTTTACTCATTTCGTTGTCTTGAGCAAGCACAGTGATTGCCTTTATTAACTAACACAATGCTGTTTCATAGAAAACGGCTTTTCAATAATCATTTAAGGTTATCCATTTGTGTTTCATATTGAGAACTTGGTCATTTCTGCGATTTTTAATATTCAGAATTAATTTTGATTACTAAACAAGCAATTGGAGGATCTATGTACGTTTGTATGTAAGACTTTCTGTTACTGACACCTGTGCACTCTCATTCATTTAATACACTCTCGTTCTTTTAAAGGGCTTAATTAAAATCTTCAAATTTGCGGTACTTTGCAGTTTATTATTGTTTTGGACGTGATTTTCGTTGGCAATGGTCCGGCCACCATATCGCTGTTGGACTGATTTGGATTTTTCGTTCTGGTTTACACAGAATCAAGCATACAATGGGCACCAATATCATCAATCCTTAAACTAGGAAAAGTTTTTCCGAAGCGTCGCTCACGCAAAATCTACCCGATTCATTTTGTTTATGCTATTTTCTAGAAATTAAAAACTTGGCCCCTTTGCCATATGTTGATAGAATCTTGAATATTGACCTACATTTTTAGATTTTATGGAGAGACAGAGAGCAGACTGAGGACTATTTTCGAAGAAGCTGAGACTAAAGCTCCTGCTATCATCTTCATAGATGAACTTGATGCCCTATGTCCTAAGAGAGATGACGTCATTAATGAGACTGAGAAAAGAGTTGTAGCTACATTGCTAACATTGATGGATGGAATGGACTCGGTATGTAATGTCTCGTTCAGTTCTTACCCTGACCATCGCTCGGGTAGCCTTAAAGACGCTGCGCTAACCGGCATCCTCTGCACAATAAAACTATCCCATACTGCAATTCCAGAACGTCCACTTGTTTACAAATACATTTGGAGTCTTCACCTTATGAACTAATCTTGTCATTCCAGTTGAACGAAATTTTGATACTAACAATAAATCTCTTTCTTCAAATTTCAAAGGGATCTTTGCAACCTGCATACCTTGCAAGTGCCCTAGGGGAAAGAAAAGATTTATTTTGTTTTGCAAAGAATGCGCACAAAGGCTGCTGGTTAGCACAGAGTCTTTAAGGCAACAAAAATTTTTTAGAAGGTAGCTGGCGTGGAACCAGGACATTTGAACGGCAGGCGTTGTGTATTAGAAATAGGGCATAATGACATTGGGCAAACAACTTGCACATGCGCAATCCTGGATTGCCGCTGGGATGTTGAATTCATGAATAAAATCAAGAACAAGCAAGAATACGCATAAATTTCATTGCAGATAAGCTTTAAACACTTAATTGTTTGTTCTGATGAAAATAGGGCAAGATCACCTTTCTTGCAGAAAGTGTAGGGGTTGTAACCCCAAGAACAATTGACTTGGATGCGCCCCTGGAAAAGCTCGGAGCTGGAGACGTCATTCTTTGCAAATATCCTGGGGTTTCTTGGGGGGAAGGTTGTTAGGGTAGGAATTGAACGAGACATAAGAACAGCTTAAAATTAGGTCAATGTTGTTCGTTTGTAAGTTCTTATATTGCACTGGGTGATCAAAATTCTATAGCTTTTTGAAACATGTCTATGGCCAAATTTATTTGAAAGTTATTGAAGGCTATAGAAAAGTCATTATTATCTGTCTCAAATTAGATAAAACGTGAAAGTGCCGCGAATAAAAACAATCGAAGAGCAGTTTTGCGTTACTGCGAATCTCGCATGACGTCTGTTTTGAGACATAGATTAAATTGATGGTGATTTAAACATTTTGGTAAAACCTTGTTTTGCAGAAATTGTAAGAGAGGATCAAATTACCCTTTCCTTTCAGCACATCCTAATGCAGATGCTGTCTTTTATAAAGCTTATGTTTTGATCAAGCTCTTTTGCAGTACGAAGTTTTTTTTAATGCTGTTGATCAACACATTGTTTTAAACGCCATAATCCATCGTCTTTTTCCCATATGACTAAAATAACAGCGTGTCTGAAATTTTCCCCCGATGCGATTGCTTAAAGAAATACCTTCAAGATCAATGACGTAATCAGATTATGATAATTTTGTAAAATTTGTTTTCTGGCCTACCTGAAATGGCTTTGCGCATACTAACCGGGTTTTTAGTTGTAGGAAAATATGAAGCCCGAGGTCTTAAAAGTACAGACCGAGCTTGCGAGGTCTGTGCATTAGGACCGACAACGACAAAGCCGGTTAGTATGAGTATCATTACCTTCTAATCTTGAATTGGATCATTGAGTTAAACATATATTGTTACTGTCATGTCGTTTGAGTTTATTGTAAATCTCACCGGCCTAAAGCAGTTGCTGTGGCGACAATAACGCGTCCTTGTGTCGTATTACACAATGCTATAGGTAACCCGCGGGAAATGTGCGATTAACCGATGGGAGTGGCGGGATTCTGAATTGCCTCGTTTGTGAAATTTCAGTTAGATAATTATTTTAAACATTGCCCAATACCTTTTGCGTATATTTACAGTTTGATATTCCTTTAGACTTCGTCTGTTGGGCGGGTTATGGTCATTGGTGCCACAAATCGACCAGATTCAATTGATCCTGCACTGAGAAGGCCTGGAAGGTTTGACAGGGAAATTGAAATTGGAGTGCCCAATGCTGATGACAGAGCTGAAATTTTGGTAAAGCTCTTATCCAAAATGAAGCATTGTCTCACTGCCGATGAAATTCAAAGGTAGGTTGATTCATTCGAGCAATTTTTGTTGTCATGAAAGCCGCGTAAGTTTGAATGTGCAAGGAGAAAGTGCTTAAGTTTTCTACATAATTTATTGTCTCTGGACCAAATTGTGAACTGGCTGCATCAAAAAGCACTTCAGTTATATACTGCATGGAAATTCTCGATTCACATTTGTTTCCAGTGATAAAACACATAATTGAACTTTGAAGTATTGCTGCTTTACCTCTTTTACAACCAAGGTTTAGAAAGTCTCTGAGCTCCTTTGTCGTACTTGGCTCTTTAAAAGTGAAGTTAATTTTTGCGCACTTGTTAGAAGAAAGTTAGGTCACAAAGAGGAAAGTTACAGGGAAGAAATTTAGAATGGGTTTCGATGAATAATGGTTCGAGATTTTTAGATTTTCTATAGTGGAACTTTTTATATGTCCTGATTTGAATAGACCTTTACTCAAAATCGTAACAATCAATTGAAATACTGACTTGTCGGTTTCGCCTCTCCTTTGAGTCACCCAACGGCGTGCGTCCCTAACGGCAACCCACGAAATTTGTTAGCAGTGTTTAGTTTTGGAAAGAAGAGTGCTTTGTTTGCAGCAATGAAATTTACTTCCTTTTGGGAATGTAAGCTGCATCTCGAATTAAATCTTACTTTGTGCATAGGCTTATTCTTTGCTAAGTTAATAACGATAAATTTACATGTGTGGTTATCGTGAAGATGCATCCTTTTGTCTACTTGTTCAGTTGTACAGTAGATATCATTAGATATCAGCATGTATAAAATTCTATGGCCTTAACTTTGTGTAATCTGCCATAACCCCAAAGAGATCCTCTTTTGAGATCATCATTATATTTGGAATCACAGTGTTTTTTTGAAAGTTTTATGATAGGGTGTTTGAGAGGAAGTATCTGAAGCTTTGACAAACATTAACAGCTCCATTAATTCTAAACTGATTGAGGAAAATCAACATGACTAGTACAAGAGATACCCAGTTTTGAAGATCTATAATGAAATAGTAACAAGTAAAGGTCCATAGCTTTTATGGTTTACGAATTAGCAACCTGATGACCTCGCAACATTTAAACAAGCAGAAATTAAAAAAACGGAGGAGTTTTGAAAACAATGATGGTATCAAAAGTGCCCCTTGAGTTGAGAGGACACTACCTAAAGCTCTAGCTCGCAATTCATTGGAAGGAATAGGGCAACAGCATATTTCTACGATGAATTTTTGAGCCTTTGAAAAGTTTCGACAGCTATGCTTTAGCTGATGATTGAATAGTATTATTCAATTCCATATTGGGGGAGATAGCAATAGGAGTCGTCAGATGGTAATATTGATTCTTACACCTCTCTTGATTGCATCAAATGCATGTAGAATGTATCCATGTATAGAATGCATATGCACATTCAAGTTCTTGTGCTCCCAGTTGAACAAAAACTAATGTACATTTCATTGTTTATAGAATCGCACAGAAGGCACATGGCTATGTTGGTGCTGATCTTTCTGCAGTTTGCAAAGAAGCGGGACTTCTAGCAATGAAAAGGCTACTCAGCAACAAACCATTAGGAGAAACCTTGATTTGCAAACCAGAAAATTTCACGCTGAGAATACGAGATATGGAAGATGCTATGCTGAAAGTAAGGCCAAGTGCTATGCGATCTATTAATATTGATGTACCAAAAGTAGCATGGGATGATATTGGTGGGCAGCTGGAGATCAAGAAGAGATTGAAGGAAGCTGTAGAATGGCCGCTGAGATATCCTGAGGTACTTTATGAATTTCGGTCGCGTTAGTTGACCATATTTAGCATAGTGCACCAAACAACGAAGGCAGATTCTATTATAACAGGATTCACTAGTTTTGATTGACACCCATGTGAACAGCGATTTGTGATTGCAGACAAAGGGAATTCTATGCCCGGTCGATCAAGCCATAAACAAAGTCAAACAGGCCGCAGAAATTGCTCTGAAACCCAGGTAGCGTGCTTTCCCGTTGTGCATCCCATAGATATTGTTTGATAGCAGAAAAGGACATACCCAGAAAAAAAGAAGGGAAGATCTAAACATCTTCATCGGGCATTTTATTTGCTCGTTTGAGAAGCTGAGCAGTAAGTGTTATGATTACATAAAAAAATAACATAATTTTATTGACCTCTCAATTTCAACCTCTCAGTAATATAATGTGGTATAATTTCTTTCTTCGAGTCCTTTACAAGAATGGGGATACGTCCACCAAGTGGAGTGTTACTATATGGCCCACCAGGGTGTTCAAAGACACTACTTGCGAAAGCATTGGCAACTGAAAGCGGCCTGAATTTCATTTCAATCAAAGGACCTGAACTATTTAGCAAATTTCTTGGAGAATCAGAGAAAGCAGTCAGAGAGGTTTGTGAATCACATTAAAGTGAAGCTTTCTTGACAATTTTTAGGATGCAATAATGACCATGTCCAACGCACAACAACATGTCGGTTGAGTCAGAAAAATTTCACACAATTTACAAAGCTACTGCTCCCTAAATATCGTAGATTTTTGCTTTCTCTTGAACCTCTTTCATAATTTCAGAACGAAGAGTTTAATTTGAGCCTTCTAGACCGAGCAAGAATTGCGTAAAATGACGTTGTCGAGCAGTCTGACATTAGGAAGTGTTTGGACAGATAAGCTTTTTGAAGTGATAAATCAAGAGTTTTAGGCCCTAGGAAGAAAATATCAAGTGTTGCCTAATTTTGGGATGTATTGCAGGAAGTTAGGGAGAGGGGGGCTCAAAAAGTTACGAATTTTCACGCATGCGTGCGCAGTTTCTGCTCTGTCCTCCTTGTAAATGTTTAATTGTAATTAAAGATTTCAGCTTGTAATCACCATGTTTGCCTTGCCAATGATTTAACTGTTACGTCCAGGGAACGGCAGCCTTTGAAACGGGATGTGATTTTATTGCCTCACCCGGTGCTTACTTGAGTGCTGGATGTAGGTACTTACTGCAGTTGATGCAACTTGATTTTGAGTGGTTGACTTCGCATTTTTGTGGTCCATGTTGAAGAGGTACTTATGCACTGTACAACCGTAGTCATTTAAATGGTGTTTGTGCTTATTGACATGGTCTTTTGAACAATGTAGCGTCTCCTATATGCTTTCAAGCAATGATGCTAGCTAGCTGATTGACAGGTGCAGTCATGCTTATCTCTGTACCATTGCCAACACCAAACATATGATAGGCACGGTGCAGCTTAAATTTGTTTAAAGAAACTTTTTATAACCAGGTGAAATATTTAACTCATCTGTGTTCTCGTCTTAGCCAACGTCAGATTATGCTATTTAGCAAACCCTCTTGAACGTACTTTTTGTTACCATTTTTGCAAAGATCTTTTTGCTATTCTAAAATTAGACCTGAATCGATTTTTTTTGCATTTTGCAACCTGCTACCCAGTTACAATGAAGAATTTTCCGTAATCGTGCAACGCCTACTTTGAACCTGGAGCCGGTTAGGCTATTCTGCGCTTTGATTGTTCCTTTTCGAAACAAAAGAAGTTCCATACCTTCAAAACCCGGCGCTCAGTCGAAGTTAAGAGCATTCGAATGGCTTAGGTCACAATGAGTGGTGTTCGAACCGTAGAATATTTATTTCGAAACGTCGAATATGAGATTCAAAAGGACCTGCTGTCTGCCAAATTATGCTAATTAATCCGCCCAAATTCTGCCAAAAGTTGGCAACCGGTCCCAAGATCATCTTTTGAAGTCTAGTCTCCGATTAACGGCAACAGATACTCTTGGGAACGAGATTGTCCATTTTGAAAAATTTCGAATGTGCAAAGTGGTGGTAGAAGCTCTGAAGCTACTCAATCCACCATTTCGTATCAAATTTATAAATATATCGCATGATCCAGGCTCGCTTGTAGCATAGCTAAAAGGTCTATTGCAATCTTTTCAGCTTACATTACAGTAAATATTTCCTATCTTGTCGTGTCAGCTGTTCCACAAAGCTAGAAAAGCCGCACCCTCCGTTGTATTCTTTGACGAAATTGACGCTCTTGGAGTTCAACGTGGTGACAAAGCAAAAACTGGTGTTGGTGACAGAGTACTAGCACAAATTCTGACAGAAATGGATGGTATAGAGGGTTTACATGGTGTTATCGTCATTGCCGCAACCAATAGACCTGACATGATTGATGATGCTCTCTTGAGACCAGGAAGGATTGATAGGATTATATTTGTATCATTACCCGATGAAGAAACAAGGAAAGAAATATTCAAATTACAATTCAAAAAGATGCCAATAGGTATGTATCTAATTGATGATCAGTCGTCAATTCCACTTTGTCTTTTTTAGTTTTCCCCAAGTAAGCCCAGTGACTGTGTTTTGCCCCCTTTGATAATTAATTGCATAATGTATCAACTAGTATGTTACCTTCTATCATGAAACTATCCATTTACCATAAATAGCTTGTTTACTCTTTATTCTAATTGGGTTGAAAATGAATAGTGTAAGGTTTGAAACATCTCTGAACTACCACTGTTTGATAAACATGACTTGAGTCTTAAAGTTTACAATAGACTGTCAATTTGCATCGATATTGTTTTAGTCTTCAGATTCCTCTTTAAGTGAATTGTATCTAAAGAGAAATGTTTGTCGTCTTTCTCCTGGCAATTCAAGTAGAACTGGCTTCTAAGACTACGGTCACACGATGCTGGCACAATTTGAAAACGACATAGAATTGTTTCGGCCTCGTGTTCACACGAAAATGACAATTTTCGCCGGCACCAATTGAAACACGGATTTTAAGCTGGCACAGTGGGAACTGTTGTCATGTCAATACTTGAAATGATTGAGCGGAACACTTTACAAGTCTTTTTGAAACGTTGTTGATTTAATTTGTTGGCATGGACACAGTTTTGTCAAAGAGGTCCAGATTCTTTGTTGCAGAGGTAACAATGAGATTGGTACCGTCGAATCCTTTATCGTTTTCAATTTGTGCCGAAATTTCGTGAATACTAACAAATATGCTGGTATCGCTACATCCTCTGCCGTTTTCAAAATGTGCCGGCATCGTGTGAATGTAGCGTAAGATCATCAACGTTTAAACACTGCACTGATCTAAACAGTTTGTTTGCATCGACTGATGCAGAAAGCAAGTACTTGTACGTGATGAAAGCATAGCTCGAGGAACAATATTTTGAGCAATAGTGTTTCACAAAAATTGTGTTTTTGGTCAAAAAGCTCTACCTTGCAATTTCAAAGTAGAGACAATTTAATTGTAGAGACAATTTAATTGTAGAGGCAATTTAATTGTAGAGGCAATTTAATTGTAGAGGCAATTTAATTGTAGAGACAATTTAATTGTAGAGACAATTTAATTGTAGAGGCAATTTAATTGTAGAGGCAATTTAATTGTAGAGGCAATTTAATTGTAGAGGCAATTTAATTGTAGAGACAATTTAATTGTAGAGGCAATTTAATTGTAGAGGCAATTTTAATTGCAGTTTTTGCAATTTTAGGGCCTCCGTGTGAAAGTAGAGGTACTGCGTGATACATAAGCTTATCAAAGACATTTGCAATCAATTTAACTGGTATTTTGGGTTAAATGTTCAATTTAACAATCATTTTAGGCCATTTTGGGGCATTTTTAAATAACATGTACCTCATAAAGTTAAGATTGTGACAAAATCAAACTGATGTAAAGAAAGTGCTATGTCGCTCAACACTCAAATTAACACGTTCTTTGAAAAAAGTGCAAAAAGAGAGATTTTGAAAGTGCATTCAAATTCTGCTCATCTGAAAAATGTTCTTTTATTACATCCCATACCCCGCCTACCGTGAAAGCTCTATAAGCCTCCCTCTCTATTAAGCCCCCCTCTAATAAGCCCCTCCCCTCTTATTCAAATTTGAAATAAGCCCTCCCTCTCTATTAAGCCCCCCTTATGCAAAATTCTAGACAGTATGCAGCGTAGAGCTTGGGCTATGGTCTAAAACTGTTCTTAAAGATATGCATTCATCACTTATTAAAGCTGCACGTACAAACAAACAATTTACATTTGATAACCTTGTTTCGTTTAAACTGGTTTAACTTACCAGTGTGAATGTGGTATTCTCTTGGAATATAGCGAATTACCTATGATGTTGTTCAAGAGATTCATTGTGTATGGATCATTTTAGATGCTGATGTTTCAATAGAAGATTTGGCGAAAAGAACGGAAGGTTATTCAGGAGCTGAAATTTGCGCCATGTGTAAAGAAGCAGCTATATTTGCGCTAAGAGACTCGATTGAAGCACAGACTGTAACTGCAAATCACTTTGATGCAGCATTGGATTTGGTGAAACCACGATTAGATTGGAATTCAATAAAATATTACGAAGAATTTTCAGCTAAGTTTTAATAAGATCATTATTATTTTCAACTTCTTTACGATTTTGATTGATTTCAATTTAATCTTTTGCTTTTTACTTCATTCATGCGAAAGGATGAAGTATGCAGCGACAATTCTTGAGAGCAATTTTCGCCACAGTTTCTTTGAATGTCTTGCTGCATGTGGACTACCGAGTGAGCCAGAAAAAAATTCCCACGTTTGAAATTTCATAGCACCAAAAGTACTCCACAGATTTGAATGCTTCAACTTTTAGTTAGAAGCCGAAAGATTGAAGTATTTTTGTCATTTTCCTTGCTGTCTTGCCAATACTAGAAGTATCGGTAAATTCAAAATTTCACGGTTGCAAGATGACTGGAAAGGGGCCTAAATCATTAATCAAATTGTAAGGACCCTCCTTACCTTACCCAGAACATTACGCAATGGGCGTTTCATCTCCCTCCAGGGTGATAAGATATCAATTTTCAAGCAAATACCCAAGATTTTCAGTCCCATGGCAATAAGCGTGCAGTAGATATCTCTCACCCATGAGCAATTCTATTTTCCTTATTGATCTGTGCAAGGAGTCCTTTATGATTTGATCAATGTTTTTGCCCTTTTTCGGTCATTTTGCAACTATTAAATTTCTATAAAGTTGAATTTACCTATATTTCTTCGCTCGTGAGATAGCTAGAAAAATCACAAAAATACTTTGATTTGTTGGCTTTTAACTAGAAATTGAATCATTATGTGAAGAACTATTGATGCCATGAACCTTTCAAAAGTGGAAACTTTTTCCTGGCTCACCCGGTAGTGTTAATGGAAATTTTTACCTTGATCTTCAAGCTTGTCTGAATAACAGACCGATCAAGTTTGCTTTGAAACTGCATTTAACAAGTGAAAAATCTTGCTTTGTTTATTACAAATATGGCAACATGTGGAGGCACCATGGCAACAATTTTGTTCTCTGCCAATGACTTTGCAGGATTTTTGTTGTTTCAAGGAACTGAAGTCAGTTCATGGTACTAAGCGTTTCTTGAATTTTGAAAGTTATTCAGAAAAATATCTAATTTCATAGCAAAAGCTTCATTATTAAGACGAGAAAGTTTTCCAGTTGTTTCGTCGTTCGCCTTTTGGTGACCATAAGTTTTGAATGCTCTTTTGAATCTCTACACGTCTTACGAAGCAACTGGGAGATTTCTATCGAACATGGAACCATTGCTAAAGGCTATTTTCCAGTCTGTGAAACCTACATTGCTGTTCAATAACGAAGCGACATTTTCTCTTGTAAACGAAAGAATTTCCTCCCGCTCAGAAGATTTCACTGACTGGAAACTTTGTCATTATAGGCAAACCCAAGGACGTTTCCTGGGTGGCTTCAATTAATGCAAACTCTCACAATTTGAGCATGTCATTAAATGTATTCATTTAGCCATTAAGACGAATAAGGAGATCTATTATATCACTGTCCAATATGCAACTTGGAAATATTTCAAGCAGTACATGCCGCTGTTTACGTTTAATGTTCACGATTTATTTGAAGAGGCATTTATGAAACGGGTATTTAACGTTTATAATTCTGCAGCTGTGGTAGCCGAAAATGATTTGACGTGAATCACCGACAATCAACTGACTATGATTAAAGGAGATAATGTTGAATGCACAAAGTTATAAATGGAGTCATTCAGATGTGACATTTTATAAAGTTATACCTTTGCTGTTTTGCATCAATGTTGGACTTATTAAGCTCCTGCCTGCAATTAGACTTTGTGGGGGTTTTTAAGTTTAAGGGAAAGTAAAGAGGAAGATAGTGCGCTTCGAACGAAACCATGTTATATCAAGAATTGCACCATCTGCGATTGATGTTGGTCTTTTGCAGCACTACTGCTGAGCAAGGCTTTTCCTGCTCTTCATAGTGTCACTTTGGTAACATGCTACTTTAGTCTTCGAGTCATTCGCGATAGCTCGTTTCTAAACACCATTTCATATCAAAATTATAAAGGAAACAGTTCTTCCTCGGATTGCTGGAGCTGCTTCATCGCGAGTAACGCATGTTTGTTGAGAGAGAATCAACTTGCGGTTGCATTCAAGACTTGCATTGCCGCTGTTGTGAACTGATCTGGTCAGGGAAAAGCAACTGTCTTCATTAGAGATATTTATTAAGGCATCCCTGGTTGGGTTGCATTGAGTTAATTGCAAGTAACATTTGGGGAAAGGATTGTCTAATAGTTGCATTCAAGGCTTGCAGTGCCCCTGTTGTGAACTGATCTTTTCAGGAGATAGCAGCAGTCTTCACAGATATTACTCGAGATATCCCTGGCTGAGTAACATTGGGTTAATTGCAAGTGACGTGCGTTTGCTGAAGGAGAATCATCTACTGGTTTCATTCAAGACTATGCACTCAGTTCAGTTCAGTTCAGTTCAGTTCAGTTCAGTTCATGTCATTCTTTACATGCACATACATACAAATAATAACTAAAACAAAATTAAACTAAACAGAAATGAATATACTTTAATAACAATTTACAAAAAGAAACTACACTGAGACAAACAAATTTGTATGTATAAGAATGACTTAAAGGAGGAGCTCTCTAAGTAGGTATACTAACGAGAAGGGAGCCCCCCCCCCCTGTATTAACGACTTAGTGTATTGTGCATAGATTGCTTGTTAGGATTTACTAGGAAAAAAAAAACTTTGAGCAAAACCTTAACATTGATGATTTAGCAAGTGGTTCTTTAATTTGGATTTGAAGGAAACTTTTGTAGGAGAATTTCTAATTACCAAGAGCAAATCATTCCATAGTTTACAACCCAGATATTTGATGGATTTCAAGCCATGTTGAAGACTCTTCTTTTGAGTCAAATACAAGTCACCACGACAAGCCTGCCTAGTTTGGTGCTGATGGACAGAAGCATTGAAAGTAAAGAAATTGTGAAAACAGACTGGAGAAATTTTATTCACAGATTCATACACAAAAGTAAGTAGTCTAAGCTCAAAAATTTCAGATAGCCTTAAAACCTTTAGATCTTTGAAAATAGGAAGTGTATGAGATAAATAAGGTTGAAAAGAAATAGCTCTTATAGCTCTTTTCTGTAACTTTGTGACAGGATCAAGGTAGAGGTTGTGGGTTTGTCCCCACACTGTAATACCATACTGGAGGAAAGACATAAATAAAGCATTGTATAGACAAAGAAGAACATCTGATGGCAAGAGATATCTAATTTTGAAAAAGATCCCACAGGTTCTAGCTAGTTTCTTTGAAAGCTCATTAAGATGATACTTCCAATCTAAATTTTCATGTAAGAGAAGTCCTAAAAATTTAACAAACTGCTCAGCTCAGCACTGCTCAGAAGATAGCAACAGTCTTCATGGGAGATACTGCATTTTATTAGAGACGTTCCTGATTGCGTTACATTGAGTTACATTTGCGTTACTTTTGGCTAATTTCCAGTAATATGTGTTTGCTGAGCAATCTAATGGTGCATTCAAGACCTGATCTGCTCAGGGGGAAATAACAGTCTTAATTAGAGATATTTAATATCATCAGAGGCGTCATTGGTTGGGTTATATTCGGTTACTTGCTAGCAACATTCGGTCACTGCCAGAGAATCTTTTAATGGTTGTATTCACGACTACCAGTGCTGCCTTTGCGCACTAATCTTTTGAGAAGATGAGAAGATTTTGCATTTTATTTGAGGTGTCCCTGGTTGGGCTACCTTGACTTGATTACCAGTAACATTCGGGGGAAGAATTGTCTGATCGTTGAATCATAGTAAATATGGTTGCATTCAAGACTAACAGTGCCGCTGTTGTCAACTAATCTTTACAGGAGATAGCAGCATTCTTTATTTGATTATTACATTTTGATTTGAGATGGCTCTAACTGAGTTACATTGTGTTAACTGCGAGTAACATACGCGTGCTGAGGGAGAATCGTATCATGGTTTGCATTTAAGAGTTGCATTGTCGCTTTTATAAACTAATAATTTCAAATGATAACAACACTCTTCATTAGACATTTTGCATTATATTTGAGGTGTTCCTGATTGGGTTACATTGGATTGATTACAAGTAACATATGTGTACTTGGGAAGAATCATTCAGCTCTTTGCGTTGCCGCTGTTTTGAAGCTGATCTTTTCATATCATAACAACAGACTTAATCAAAGAAATTAATTTTACCAAGTGTGTTCCTGATTGGAATGGATGATTATTCGTTACACTATGCCGGCCAACGAAGGCTGTGTAGCATCATATTCCTGGGCTGTCAACCTTAGGCCCCCAGCAAGCTCAGTGTTTGGTTCTCTTTACCTGTCCTTGTCAGTGATAGCTCCCGTAATGAATTCACTGCTTATAATGTCTTTCATTGCTTCCAAACAATTAGCCTCGGCAACCAACAAGCTGATTGTATGCCTTAGTGTAGCGGACTTCTTAAACGGAATCGTTTCTTTCCCATTAATGCTATGCATTCATTTTGGTTATATAAACAAAGAAAATTGCACATTGATGGTAGGTACTATTGTGATAATAGCTGCTTGCACGTATACCTCAAGCTACATCATACTTCTTTTAGCAATCGAGCGCTATACCCAAATGAACTCAAGACAGTCGTCCAGAAGATCGTCTAAGGTGTTTAGATCACCAACGATATATGTTGTTGTTTCTGTTATTGCTGCATTTTCATTTGGCCAATCGACATCTTATGTGTTCCTTGAACGCTCTGGAGGACCAGGATGCATCGCAGCTCGTGTTATCTCTATGCTGACTCCATTGATTGGATTTCCAGTCATAGCTTTTGTTTACATCAGGGGATACAGGAATGTTCGTCGTTGCGTTGCAGCCGCTGTGAATGATGCGGATATCCCAGCCATCCCATGTGGTACAGTTAATTCAAGACAAAACTTCGTTCGCAGGCTACAAAGAATTGTTTACATGCTGGTTATGTCTTTGCTGGCTACCTATGGATTGCATATGATTGCAAATTGCATAGATGTCGTTTCTTTTATATCAAGCAGCAATGAGCGAAGTCAGTCTCTGGTTCTCGTTTTGAATTTGTCTGTCGTTGTACTTCACACACATGGTACAATAAACTGTTTCATAATTCTTCATTTGAACCATGTTGCTAAAGATTGGATTGTAAACAAAGTACATGCAATATGCCATGGGTAAATGGGATATTTTTGTTGACTCTGGAATTTATGTTTTAATGAATTTCCAGATGTATTCGGTTTTAAACTTCACACACATGGTCCGGTTAACCACTTCGTAAGTCTTTTTTTGAAGCAGGTTGCTAAAAAATGGATTGTAAATAGAATAGATTCCATGGATAAAAAGATATTTCTTGTTTAAATTAGAAATCATTTTTCAACGAATTTGCAGATACTTGTATATTCGGTTTCAAACTCCGCACAAATGGTACTGTTGACTTTTTCATAATTTTTTCTTTTGAACCATGGTGCTAAAGAGCGGATTATTTGGTTAAAAAACGAAATTCAACGTACCCAATATTCGTCAGCATTTTCTTTTCATCTTTGATAAGTACCATCATACACGTCACATTCGTAAAGGTAAGCCTTAATCCACAAGAAGTCTCAACTTTCGCTCATCTCATCTCTCTTCAGCTGTAAAACCGGATATTATTTTCAGTATGTCGCCTCTTCGTTTCAATCAGAATACAGCTTAGAGGAAAGCGTTGTTTGTGCCATGGCTTGAATGCATTTACCTGCGTCCTGGTAGCTCTTTTTATGGTATAGTAGTTCTGGAAAGCTGCTTTTTGTTGCGTTTTAGGTCAGATAGTTTTGAGAAATAATAGCAGGTGGTTTAGGCCCAATTGTTTAAGCCACATTGAATCCGTACGAGGCAAATCGGTTTTCGCGAATGTAGGGAAATTGGTCCGACTTGTAGCGGTGTCAAGCGGTATCAGTTCAGTCAAAAAGCGAAACTAGGGCATGTTTTAAGTTACAACTTTTGCACTTGCATCATGGAGAATTTCATGAAATACGCGATAATAATCTCCTTTGAAAGCGTCACTTTGCTTCCTACTGTCACAGTATAACGAAACTGATTAATTTAATTTTTCTGAACGAAAAAGCGTCATCGAGATAGAAAAAAGTTGCTTTAATTCAATACAATCGAGAAGAATAGACGATTGCTCTGAAGATGGAGCGAGAAAGTCTTTTTACCATGATCCTTCAGATTAAGTCTTCAGACTGAAGAATCACCCACGAACACATTGCTTCCTTCTGCAAACAATGAAACCGCAGGAGTCAGGGTTGTTGAATACAATAGATTATATTTTTAACTTGGCCCAGCTTTTAACCTATTCCTATCTCTGCTATTATCCTGCTACAGTAACCCTCGCGTAGAAGAACCTACTTTTTTGAGACTCGGCTGAATTAGGTTCTTACGGTAAAAGCTCTATGAAGCCCCCGGGGGCTTATTTGATTTCGGCCACTCCAGAAGTGGGCTTTGTAGAGAGGGGGTTATAAGAGGGGGCCTTATTTACAAAATCAAAGGACTTGGATACGAATGATGGCTTTTCAGTTCCTTTACTCCATTTTTTGCGGATTCAACATACAATTTACGAGTCAAATGCCTAAATTCAGCACAGTTTTTATCCCAAGCCACATCAAAATAAAGATACAAGCTTATTTAGCAACATAAATGAAAATACTTTAGCAATTTCTGGAACTTGATGTAAGTTGGGGGGGGGGCTTAATAGAGAGGGGGGCTTATTTGAAATTTTGGCTTAGAGAGGAGGGACTAATTAGAGAGGGGGGCTAAATAGAGCTTTAACGTTATTTGAAAGGCACTTTCACACTGCAAGTGAGGCCATATGACTAGCTCTAAAAATAGAAAGGAGGAAATTCACTATCTTTGTGGTTGTCATTATCAATTACCTACTTGCCACCAGTTTCGAAGCAAATAAGATGCCTCTATACTCAAGAATGATTGCATAAGGCGAGATTTTTGGAGCAATCGCAGCCGTTATGAAAAAGACACGCCCAAGTTTTTGAGAAGGTTGCCCTAACTAGGTTTGATCAGCAGGTTTTTACCTAGGAAGTGCTTTCAAACCTAGTGCCCCAAAGATCTGCCAGGGACTCTATGGTAGTATGCGCTTTGGCGGACACACTGTAAGCACTTCTTCGCGCTTTGAGCTTTTTACTGATATGGATGAAAAATGCATCAGTGCTTATGCTAAAGTTTACTTTCGGAACCAGCGGGGGGGGGGGGGGTGGGGTTGTGAGCTCTCAAAAATAATCAACCAAAAGAATAAATCGATAACCAGTTCCTGCTGCAGTTTTAGGCCATGTTTAGAACATTTCGACGTCCTGTCACGTCGTGAACATTTCGTGAATCAGTCGAATCACGATGGAACCTTTTACCTTCCAACCGCATGATAGGGTTTCCATTGCTACTGTTTAATAGACCAATCAGCTATTAGTTAAAATTATATAATCCAGTTTGACCGTTTTTGTCTTGTGTCCGCCAAACTACATTGGACCCTTTTCGCAAAGACTTTCTGGATTTGAGCATTTAAATAAGCGTATGTAGAATGGCATCATTAGTCTAGCTACCTCAGTCCTAGTTTCCGCTAAGTTTGTTGAACTGGATGGCGGCACTCCTCTTCACCTGTAGTTGTTGCAATTATCATTCCAACGAGGAGCGAAATTAAGACGATTTTGATAAGGTTATGGCACCATCATATAAGTTTCAAGAAGGATTCTTGCTTCATGCTTTCATCTAGGTTTTACTCAACTTGCGATAAAGAAACGTGTGATTTACTTACCAGCATTGCACGAAAAAAGCACTGAGTAAATCTAAGGTTTCTCCTCGCGCATAAACTCAAGAGAGACGAAGCTGACGCAGACAAAGAACACCTTTGTACTGATTTAATTAATACCTCTGTGCTGATTTAATAGCTATCAACTCGTATTCCGAGTTGATATCTCAATAGTTTCGTAACCTATTGTAAAAGAATATACGACGCAAACTAACTTTCAAGAGCCTTAAACACAGTGCCTGTTTAGAGTTTCTTCGGTTGCACTGAGATCGGTTTCCTCTAACGTCATTACGAACGTATAAAGATGCGTAATTGGTATGCAGTTTGACAACCCAAAGTAGGTTCTCCATTTATCATGATGTACGTGACAGGACCTTGTCTTATGTAGCATACCTTTTATTCGATCATCAAGCAAAATCTTCCTCTTGCGTACGAAACACACAAATATGATTTTTCTTGGATTTTAGGCTCCGTACTGTTTCAACTTAGTTAAAAAGTAGAATTTCCGTAGATTTTGAGATGAAATTTCGATGATTTGATTGATAAACCGTTTGTTAACTTCTTTTCTTAGTATTTCAGGTATTCCGTTTTTCAGGAAAATGATTATAGAAAGTCAATGCGCGCAGATACAGAAATGAAACAAATACTGAAACCTAACTTGGGCATTGTATGATAGGTTTCATTTATAAGTTTTATCACATAACAAGCATTTGTACGAGAGTAACAGCTCAAATCGGGACTTTTTTGGGACACCCTGTATCGTTCACGATGCTAAAATTGTTTTGTCATTACCTAAAGGTCAAAGTGACACGATGAAAAACTCGATTTTGAGTAGTAATCTTTGAGCAATATTGTAAATTATGCATAAAGAACACAAAGTTATGCATTTCAACCACGGGAGGATTACTTGACTTTCAATTGTACGGGTTTGTGCACTTTTTCAAGCGGCGTTGCAATTTTTCCCTGAAAATGATAGCCGGCTTTAGAAAAAAACAGTCAAAAGCATCCTAGAATCGTATAAAGTTCGTAGAAAAGCAGTCAAATAACACTTTTGACAACCGGTTTTAGAAAAATTGCCTCATCTTGATACCTGACATTGGACAAAAGAAGTGAAAACGATACCCTGGAAGTAGTGCACATCCTGTCAGAAAAACATAACTACCCCACCCGGGCTTCCATCATCCTTCAACAAGTCTCCAATGTCTTTTGTGTTTCCTTGTGAAATTTATGATCGCATGAATAGCTTAGTATGCAAAAAGATATTGATCTGTTAATCATTAGTATCCGTTTGCAGTATGCTTTATCAAAACCCGACAGCCCTAAAAAAGGTAAATTTGCTATCTTTAAAGCCAATTATAAGCTCAACTATACTTTTCAAAATAATTTGGTTCTTTGTCTACACCCAGGAATATGAAATTTAAAGCTCGGCCAGGTAATCAATTTTTGGTGATTTCAAAGGGGGGGGGGGGCTCATTTCGGAAACCCGGTATGTTGCTGCTATAAAGATACGCGAACATTGCTCATAATACCAGTCGAGATGTAGTAGATCGATAACATGATGAATATCGGCTTGGTAGTGTCTAGCTCTTATTAGCTATGTTTGCGAATATTTTCTTGTATGCATCTATAGCTATTGTATACCCTTTTATGACAAGATTGCAAAATAAGTGTTAATAATGTGATTAAAGACAAATGACGGATATATAGCGTCTTATTTAAAAATAGAATAAAAGATGGTCGCCTGCCATCATTTGTCCAATTGTTTTGCTAATCTCTCTAGATTATCAAACTGAATGGAATACAATAAACTATATTTGGACTGCCCAGGCCCCTGATTTAAGTTGCCTTATATCTCCGTCATTTGTCTTTAAGCCATCTTGGTGCCATCTTGATACGAACGCAGAGACCTGCAAATTCTTTGTGGCTATCCTAAGGTAGCGGTGTAAGGCGAGCGGACTGAAGACTTCTACAAGAAGCATATTTATTAACATTCGACGCATTACAGTCCAAAGTAGCGTTTTTGCTTGCTATCTGATTTAAGGTTGTGACCACCGTCGGAAGCCTTCTTTCTCTTCCTATACAGTTGAAGAATTTGTTATGGAGGAATTCCTTAGCTTTTCGATTCTTTGAAAGTATGATAACACTATTTGTTATGCAATTGGAGTAAATTGCAATTATGGATATTGCTGTGAAAACTGCTAAAGTATCTTGTCCTTCTGCTATCTTTGAAAGATAGAAAATTGCTTGTAAGCCGCACGCAAGACTGAAAGGTGCGTAGGAGAAGAACATTGCTACAAGCAAGATAAAAACAGTTCGTTGCATGCTTCGTAAATGAGAGGGTTCTACGGTTGACGAAGTCTGATTTGCGTAAACAGTATTTTCAAAAGTTATTCGCCGTAATCGTTGGTATCCACGTGTATACATGGTAGTGATAATTAACATGCCAACGAAGCAAATCATCATCAAAGTTAAATTTGCTATTGTTTCTCCAATTTTACCACTTTTGTAAACGAACGGTAGAATGATCGATGTTGCAGCACTCATCACCAGTATATTAGCTGCGAAATGATAAATCCAAGGTCGTTGAAAGATCTTTTTCAAGCGTGTAGTCCATCTTCCTGGATAAGGATTCATGTGCAAGTAACGATCAACTGCGATTGATACTACTATTATGCCAGAAGAATAGCTAAAAAGTGTTGATATGACAGTTGTTATTTGCTGTAAAAGGCAATTCTTGTTCACATCGTAACTAAAATGTAGATATGCGAACAGAGGCATTGTAATCATCGCATTTAAGCAATCACATACACTCAAAATGATTATCAGCATGTTTGTAGAAGTGCTCGTTGCTTGCTGAGTGCAGTAAAATGATGTGATTACCATACCATTTGAAATGATAGCCAATGGAATGAACAAACACAGAGTTACTCCAATAACGATGTGGAGATTACTCGAGACACTTAGTGCCGCTGTTAATGGTGTATTGCAGACTTCCATCATTAAGTCTGCACAGATTTTAGCAGTGTTAATCCTTGAGATTTCAGCTGTCTTAATCCTTGAGATTTCTGCTTATATCTCCAGAAAGAATAGTTGCCGTCTAATTTTGAAGCGACGCTAATATCAAAGATCGTTTATATGAATCGAATTGACGAATGTTGGAAGTATAGAGATACTTTGCTACATGGAGAAAAGATATCTAGTGCATCTATCGATCGGACGCCAAATGCTGGCAATTGTCTTACCATCAACATTCAAAGATAATTTCTAGCTTCATTCTTGATAATAAATGCAGAGAGCCCAGTGGCTATGTACAGGGGGTTTTCTTGAGCTTAACGTTGAATTAATGGGCTAAATTCTGTTTAAGCATTCATTTTTCTGATGACGGCACATTGCTGATGTAATGCAAATCGCTTTTCCTTGCATGGAGTGCACTGTCTTGCGCTGGTTCCTATCTGGAATCAAAATATGTCGGCTATCAATGCAAGAACCATGCTGTTGATGGAAGATTTTTAATTGAAACCAGACAGTATTAAGATGAACGATTCTGCTAGAAGTTCATGCCCATACAATCAACACAATGATGGATGCAGACAATGAGCTGCTCGTGCAGGGATGGATGAGATATACCTGGTTCTATGAACACCATTTCAGCATATTGTCTTCCCTGCGTGCGTATCCTGAAAGCTAAACTGTCAATGCATGTCCTGCTAAAGAAACAGGAGCTTATATTGATTCACAGCAAAGGTGTATATAGATGAATTCATTCTAATTGATTCTCATATATATGCTCCTATGTAGACGATTTGAGCACATTATCTTTCCTCCATTTGTACAGTGAATAGGTTAACCAACTGTCTATGCATGTGAGATATACATGGTCCTATGTGCACCATTTTGAGCACACTGGTTTACCTGCTTTCGTATACTGAATAGATTAACCAACTGTCAATGCATGTCCTACGATGTTAAAGAAGCAGGAACTTATGTTGATTTACGCCAGCTGCCTATATATGGATTAAGTGCATCCTTTTGTAGCCTGCGCGCAGACCCATAGGCTAATAGTCTTGGGGCTAGACAACACACAGTTGCTGACAATAAATTCTTAATGCAGAGATGAAATTGAATTTATCTTTAACGATACCTTTGAATATGGAGCGATTCACAATACAAACACCTGTATGTCAATATTGCTCAGAAACAATTCCTGAATACTTGTCTTGAAACACGCGGGATACTAATTTACATTTCCTGTTTGTCTGATGTCGAGTACTTCTATTGACTGCTTTGACCCGTGACATCCATATGCGGGGTGTCGCAAAATAATTGTGCCCCGTTTTTGTGGCTACTGTGGAGGACCTGTGGATTCAATCATCTATGGTTTTGCACTGTTGCACAGGTCAGCCTTTAACTTAGAGTTTGAGACCTCGTATGAGTCAATCTGACACGTGGTTGCTGATTTATGGCAGAGAAAAGGCAAAATCAGTGGTTGCTTCAAAGACAGCACTTCTATTGCTCTCCAAAAATGTCAAAGTGAAGTGAGTTTTCAAAGAAAGGACTCTGGCATCGTATTAAAATTTTCACCACATTTTTTAAAAGGTAGAAGGTGCTCTCTCGTGAATAGACAACGCTGCTAGCCCGTTAAAAGATTTAGCAAGGATTTTGATAAGACGCTAGAACCCTTTCTTTGAAGGCTTACTTTATTTTAGCGTTGCTGGAGAACAATAACTGCTGTTTTTGAAGCAACCACTCATTTTCCTTTTCTCTACCATGAATCAGCAACCAATTGTCGGATTGACTCATACAAGGTTTCAAACTCTAACTTGAAGCCTGACCTATGCAGCTGTGTAAAAAGCGATATAATTGAATCTAGGGCTCCCCCACAGAAGAAAAACAAACGGGGCACAATTTTTTTGGGACACCCTCTGGTATGAGACAAGGGTTCCAATGAAAAACAGAAGCTTAATTTGAGATCTCTTTCTGGTTCGTTAAACCTGCTGTCTTGTGACCAAACTTTTTCTGGAAGAAGCGAAATAGTTACATCGAAATCGAAAACTTTCGGACGGAAAAGTTTCGGAAAAGCAACTTCAGACAAAAACCTTCCGGACGCTGTTTCAGGAATTTCGGACAAAAAACTTTCGGATAAACACGACATAAGAAAACAAGTACGATACCAAAATATATGTTGAAAATAATTGTGATTCTATCATATGTATTAACTTACAAGGACGTTTGAATGTAATTTTCGTGAGATTGAAAATGGTTAAACCAGCCGTAAACCAAATTGAAAGGTGCTGCCACACGTGAACTATTTTTAAGAAACGCTTCAAGGAATCAAACTTTCAGATAAAAAATTCAAGAAAACTAAGTACTACTGGCAAAACATTGATTAATTAACAGTTTATGTTACGTTTCTGTGTGCTTTTCTATTTTCAATTAATATAAACGGACGAAAAACTTTCGGACATCACTAGATTTCGGAGAAATAAACGTTTGGACAAAAATTTGATCGTCGAAAGTTTTCGCTTTGAATGTGAACCTGCAGATTGACTATATGGCAGTAGTTATCGCTAAACCTGATTAAACTAACATTGTGTATTCAGTTCTTTTGCAGCTGGTAGTCAACCCATGGTTGAATGTTGCATCAAAGCAACACGACTGAAATTGACTATCTAAAGGGAAGTATTCAATGAATCTCGCTGCATAAACGATAGCACATTAAGATTTTTCAATCATAAGAATACCTTGCGGTCCAGTTTCATTGACGAAGCACTTCGTATTGATATTTCATCTTCCCTCTGTTTGAGATCACCGCAAACTTGCTTAATCAATTGCATTTGCACAAAGAATCGAAAGATTCCAAGTAACATGGATTAAACAAATCAAATATGATGTTTACATTTTGTTTACATTTTTTTAGGCAGCCTTTGATGCTTATGAAACGACTAATTATCTGGAGGACTGGTTTCAAAGGTCATGCGTTGATTTCTGCCCAATTTTTAAGATGCATGAGCGTGGCAAAAATGTCTATAAGGACATGTCTTTTTTGAGTTGCAGAAAACTGCCATACTTAACAGTCTAAATTAATTTTGACGTGTGAAATCGTAGTTCCTTTTTCAAGTGTAAGCGGGGTTACTGTTCAAAGGAGAAAAGATTGAATTTTTAGATCCTTTTTCTCCATGATTCTATGACGCTTCATTCTTGAGCTATCAACGGTCAAAGTCGGGAGTAGTTGGTGAGCTATTGAATCCTTGGATCAAATGAGCCAAAAAGTCTTTCAGCCATAAATGAATCTTAACTTAGTATGTTGTCTACGACGAAACATTGCAGGTTGACTGAAGACTTTATTGTTAGTGCTTTTACTTTGCGTGACGTCAAAAAAACGTGCTCTACGTGAGCACAACAATCCTTGAAATGTAAAATCATCATACCTCTTCCTGGCTAGATCTTAACCTTGTCTTTAACATTGTTAACAACAATTCAATGTTAGGACTATCTTCGAACTTCAAAAAGCTTTAGGATCTCATTTGATAAGCAAAAGAGTACTGAAGGAGCAAAGAGTCCTTCTATTCAAACAAAGATTTTTCATCTGCATAAAATTTAGAAGAAGTGCTTAAGTGACAGGATTGATTAATATTTATATGAAAAGGGTGCTTTACTTGATCTAAAGAATGGATTCTGACAGTAGATTTAAAGAATTAGCAGTTTTAGAGCAAAGGATCCTTAGGACCAAAGGGATATTCCCACTTTGATCAAAGAACAGGGACTATTTTGCGTGATAACTGTTCGCTCATTTTCTAATCTAATTGATTTTAAAGTTTCTTTCTTACTTGACAGTCTCATTTTTACTCGAAATTGTTAGAAACTTTTGAATGACACCTTTGAGGGACGCAATAAATGACAACTTTTTCAGGACACCTTTGAAACTCTCTCCAAATTTTTAGCTACGAGTTACTTGAAATACGTGAAGACTTGTAAGTTCTTTAGAGACTCATATTTTGGGATGTTAGCATATATCCTAATTTCTAAAAGGAGCAAAAACATTTTTAAAACACTTGTAAGTGGTCTTAAAGATTTTATTGAGGAGGTTGGTAGGTTTTTGTGTTTTAGGAGCTATTTGCCCTCGAGCGCTACTCACCTGTTGTCGCTTGGACGAATGAGAAACAATTGACAAAACTGCTATGGGTTCAGGAAGTTGGAAACGTGTTGTCCAGTTTGCAGTACTTTCAATAGTTATCCTAGAAGTTCCTTTTCTAGTCTTGGCAACAAAGATGCTCCTAGGCTGCCAAAACTGCTCTTCTGGGCCTTCAGAGTTAATGAAGGCATCATATTAAGCATTGCATTCAGTTTTACTAATGACTCATATCTCACAAAGTACTCAAAAATTACATTCTTACCTAATTTTATCTGGCTAAGTCAGTTAAAGTACGCATTTGACCAAAGTTTCATGCAAGTTCATTACGTTTTGCTCCTGCAGTGCTAATTTTTGTGATTTTTCAACTTTCAAAATGGCGGATTTTCTGCCAGTCACTAAAAACATGTCCATAAACTTTTCAGGTCGCTTTTGTATTTCTTTTTATTTTCAGATCTAAAATTATGTGTAATGACAACGCTTTCTTCTTCACTTGGCTTCCTTCTGATATGAAGAAGTATGCTGGATTTTTAATGACTGTCTCATGGAAGGGTTGATATTTCTTTGGGCACCTTCAGTTTGGGATTGCAAGTGCTGACCTAGACTTTTTATGTTGATTCCTAGTGATTACTACCATATCCAACCTCGCTCATACATACTGGTATGAGCAAGGGGTGGGTGGGTGGTAGGGATTAGTGGTAGGGGCTAGGACTCAAAATAATAAGTCTTATGCTGACCATAATGGTTAGGTCAACTGAATTTCATCTTTTTTGAGCGAATCAACTTTGGAACTCACAATCGCATGCGGATTGTCGCCGTCATTTCTTCTTTTCATTCTCAACGGCCGAGCTAATTTGCATATTACGCAAGCTACATACTTCCTTACTGCACATGCGATTTGGGTTCCTTTTCGCGTATTCCCTGAGGCTCACAACTTGGCTTGTTTATATCCCCAACAAGCACACGTAGGTGAGGATGCAGAAAGCACTCCCTGATTCTTTAAAGGAGTTTAGAAAAGAGATATCCCATGCCTCGCGTGTTTTAACTGTAGTGGACAGAGCAAAAACTGCGGACGCATGCGCAACAACTCGTAACTTTGAGCCCCCTAGCTCCTTGCAACAGATTCCAAAATTAGGCAACATTCGTTATTTTCTTCCTTGGGCCTTAAACTCTTGATTTATCATTTCAGAAAGCTGATCTATTCAAGCACTTCCTTAACTCATATTGCTTGATGACGTCATTTCACACAGCTGCTCTGTCACTGTAGTATGAACTAAGTTCAAGATTGCAGATGTTTAAACTGTGCCTACGAACCAGGATTTAGGTCTGTTTCTTGTATCTCAAACACCACTTCTCTGAGTTGAAAGGCAGGCAAGAAAACAACAATGTAATTTCCTCTTCCTCTTCATTCTGTATGTCAATGACTTTGAGCAGTGCCTCAATAAATGCACCACAAACATGTATGCGGACGACACCAGCGTAACTTGCTCTGCTGAAGATATTGACGAACTCTGCAATGATCTAAGAACTGAGGTTGACAATATTGCAGAATGGTTACGGCAGAATAAGCTCAGTCTGAACACTGATAAAACAGAATACATGGTTGTTGGTCACAAAAGACAAATTAACCGTATCCAAGGTCCATTGGAGGTAAACATAAATGGAGGACCAATCAAACGGGTCAAAAAAGTCAAATACCTTGGAATTACAGTGGACGAAAACCTTACATGGAACGAGCAATATAAAAACCTCAAAGGTAAAATTAAAAATGCTCTCTCGTCCCTGCGGAAATTAAAGAACATACTACCGCAATCAAAATTGGATCAGGTGTACAAGGCACTGCTTGAGAGTCATCTGAGATACAGTGATGAACTATGGGGCAGTTTGTCAAACACAAAGCTTGATCATCTTCAGCGTCTGCAAACTAGAGCACGAACGCTAATAGAAGGATCTAGATTAAAGGATGGATGGAGATGCAATTGGCTTTCAGTCCAAAACTTGATAAAATTTGACAGGGCCGTGATGATCTATAAAATAATGAATGGCCTCTGCCCGGACAACTTAAGAGGGAGACTTGTTACCAGATCTCAAATATCTAGTTATCAAACAAGAAATCAGTTAGATATTGACACTCCAAGGCAGAACCTAGAATTCTCCAAAAACAGTTTTTTCTATTCTGGTGCAAAGACGTGGAATGAAATCCCATTAGAAATCAGAACAAGTTCCACTATCACCCTATTCAAAAGGAAACTGAAGGAATTCCTACAAAATTAGCATCCTTCCCGAAGCACGATCCCTAGGAAGACCAGCAAAGTTGTAAGATTTTATATATATGTAAATAGACATTTGTATAGTTTCTCTTTTCTTTTTTAGCTGATAGGGTTTTGTGTTTAAATATGATAAAATGAAATGAAATGAATGTAACCCGTTAACCCTGATTAATCGAACTTCCTGTTTCCACCAGAAACTCCCCTCCCCCCATGTGAGCACGCCATTATAATGATTTGTCAATTTACATTCCTTAGGAATTCAATTCTTGATTTCCTGCAATCACCAACCGTAAAATTGAAGATTTCATCCAAGAAATAGGCGAAGAATTAAAGGGGCATTCCGCGGGAAATAGCTGGATATCGGCGAACTGCTTCGTTTGCATATAGACGAACATTTATATCATTATCAACATTTCCCGACATTTCTCCACCTTAAATAAAGCTCAAACCGGCCACAAATGACAGACCGAGAACTCAGCCATAACCTCGCATTTGAATCCGAGACAGATACCGAGAATTGTCGTTAAAACCGATCATTTCTCTTGGTCGCAGTCGATCGTGGACACATGAATGAACTAATACAACAGTATTTTCAAACTCAATTCCAAGAGCGACACGCAACAAACCCATCAATGCTCGCCGACGACTAATCGGTAGACAATAACGAAAATTTGCAACCTTTGTTCGCCAGGAACGAAACACAAAAGTAGTAGGGTATTAAAATTGAAATCGGTCCAAATGTTTTTCTCCATATCTTGCCTTTGAGAAGTGCGATCGAGGAAAGGAAAACGATTTCTGAGGGCTGGCGAAATCTGCTCTTCGATCGGGATAACGATATAAACCTTTGCATGCATGCACGCGCTACTCAAATGGGAAGTTTTTCCAATTTAGCCATCGATAGAAACCGTTAATTCACTTTCCATACAAACATTTAGCAGTTGCCATTTTCTCTTCTCGTCTTTTTCTCAAAATGAGTGAATTTTAAGTGTCAATCCACTATTCTTGTTTAGATTTCTGCAACAGCTGCGTAATTGGTATTGTGGCGGGTACAAACAAAAATTATACGAAGCTTTCCTTGGGCAAATATGTGCACTGCTACAGGTAAAAACGGATCGAAATATTGGGTGAAGCAGAAAAATATCAGTGTTGCTGAAAAATAAGATCATCAGTTATGAAGGAATTTTAGACTGATTATGTGACCGTAGTCATCGCTATTGAAAGGCTGCCTGACGCTCCTAACCACGACTAATAATCAGACGCCATTATGTTGAAATGATTATATCTGCCTTGTTTCCATAAGGGCCTAGGGAAAACGCAGACGCTTGTATTTTTTAAATGAAACATATTGGTCTGAAAAATTCGTAGTAAATGCTTAACGAAAGCAACAAAATGGTACCTACTCATATGGTTTGATACTTTCACCAACCGTTTTCATGGTATTCTTAATCGTAAGACTTTGTGCTGTCAATCTTAGTTCCTTGAAACTCTGCTTTGAGCTTCGAGTTTCCGTTGGTCGACATCAGTCAATCGAATTTGCAAACAGCCTCGTTCGAAAGGGCGTTCAAAAGTGCAACAAAGTCAGTCCAAAAAAATGCCGTAATATGAGCGGTCTCGGTTTGGTGTAATAGTCTCGTTTTGAATAGCGATTACCGGGACCCATCGTGTCAGTCTAAAGGCATTCATGTGAACAGCAGTTTTTATTGTTGAAGCAAGGGCTGCAGGAAGAGCCTTTAGTCTAGGCCTGATCTGTGGTGCAAATATACGCATGTAGTATGCGTCGTCTGGTGTAAAAACAAAAAGATATTGCTTTTCGTTGATTGTTCGAATTTGCTTCCCTTTTCAAAGTTGAAATTGAAATGGTGTTTGCGGCCATTTTCAAACTTTGAACGAAGCCAAAGCAAAAGGCGATGTTGTTTCTCACCTCACTGTTTTCTCGTATAGCAAGGCTTTTTGTGCTTTTTTTATTGATATGGACAGAAATTGTGAAAAAGAACAAAATACAATATTCTGTGCTGTCTACAGCAGGGCTGCTATAGATTCATGCTGCTTCCAAATTTGGTATCGTATGCAAGTTACGAGTATTGTTTGATACATAGCAAGCCGGCGCAGCAATAAAGTCAGTTCTCTTCGATATTGGTTGGCGCTCCCTGCTATTGGTACACTTCTTTGCGTTACTGTACTGACTGATCTGACTATGCTGATCAAGTCATCTTATTGTGTACAAAGAATATTTTCACAAATATAAACCGCAAGGGGATATTGTGCTGGTCTTGCAACATTCCTTCAGATAGACCTTTTTACTGCTTACAAGAGATGCTTGGATCGAGCGTCCAAATCTGCTAAATTTGTGAAGGAAAACAAAAGCATGACCTCCCTTCTCGGTATAAAAACTGTTAGCTGTAGCAAGATTGCTTCGGATTTCAGAACACTTTTCAGAGACTATATAATCGAAAAATCTCCGCAAAGTGAGTTAACAATGGAAGGAAAAAAAGCAGAAGGCACACAAATTCTCCCTGTGTGTAAATTGAATCATTACTACCTCACTTTAAATAAACTCATCGTTGATTGGCTCTCTGAAGAGTGTTCTGAAATTTGAAGCAACTTCTTGCCTCACTGCTAGCTTCGTCGTGCCGAGAGGGGGTGTCATGCATTTGCTTTTTTCACAAATTTACCACCTTTGTTACGCTCGATCCAAACCCCTTTGTTAAGAAGTAAAAATGTCTATCCACTGTTGTTTTAGCTACCGTTGGATTCTTTGCTGCATTTGCAATCTTGGTTCCGACCATGAGTGCAAGGAAACGAAATAGTTGTTATGTAATAAAATGTATACGCAAATAATACATGTGTCTTTTTCGTGGTTTCTTCTTGCCTTTCCTGGCTTTCCTCTGCATCCCTTCCTGGGCTCAACTCGTTGATTCAAGTTTGCAATGGCCTAGTTCAGTTTCTCTGTAAAGGCGAGAAGACTGTCCTCGTTTGCGGTTTTGTGATTCAACGGCGGGAAATTTCCCTCCTTCTGCTAAGTATGTCCTAGTTGTTAAGCTACCTTTTAAATTTCATCAAATATTTGTTGTTCCTTTGCCCCATGTAAGGAAAAATTGATTACGACTTATTATAAGTTCGGGGAGCTCATCACGGTAGGAATAAATAAATAAATAAATAAATAAAACAATTTGAACAAACTTCTTCCTTGCAAAATGTGGCGTCTGTCATCATTGGCAAATATCTTTGAATCGACAGGAAATGTTATTTTGTTTGCATGAAATCTCGCATGAGATATGTAACTTCAAATCAACCAGATAGTCTTTGTGTTCTGAATGACCCAAAGAAGAAATTTTGCACTGTGAATTACTTCGCTTTCTCCACTTTTGGAATTTCGTATTGTGAATTGCTTCACTTTCTTGTAGTTGGTTTTTGTCGCCAAAAGTACGGGAATATGACGATACAATGACACCACCCGATCACGTGACAACTACGCAAGGCTTCTACTGGTTCCTCCTCCAAAAAACGCAAAAATATAGCTCGGGACCTTGTTTTGACCGTTGTTTTGCATCTGAAAGGCTCCTTATTGAATCAGCTCTCAGACCAAAGCGCTGTAAACACCGCAATGATGGCTACGAGTTAAACATTTTATTTGACACGGTCAAATTGATCAATGATCTATCCAACGAATTGGCAGTTTAAGAGTTTAACAAATCAATGAAGAGTAGGGTTTTAAAGACTTAAGCTTAGACCAACTTCGGGCCTGTTCATATGAAGACATTTTCCTTGGCATGTCCCGTTTCACCGGGAAAATCGCTCCACCGATGTAATGTTCCTTGACCTGTCATATTAGAAGAGTTTCCTCAGCATGCTGAGATAAAAAAAAGATAGCGTTTGTCTATGGCGCCAAAGGATTAACCATAAACAAACGAGATCTCCCCCGCCTAGCCGGGAAAATGTGCAATATGGGAAAATATTTCATCGGCTAGGCGGGATTCCGGTAGAATTAAAGCGAGATCTCGGCTAGCCGGAAAATGTTTTCTCGTATGAACACTTTTTATATTTTATATTTTATGTCGTAAAGCTATATGAGACCGGATCTCGGCAGAGCAATTCTCCCGATGACATGGGACAATACCGGGGAAACTTCCTCCATATGAACAGGCCCTCAAAGGAAATCGACTTGGTTAAAAACTGGCCCGGGCCCAGTAGGGAGCGCGTGGCCGAGTGGTTAAGGCCACTGACTCGTGAGCCATGTGGAAAAGAGCTTGGACAAAAGATAATAGCTTTCACTCACCCGCAACGCCCACTGTTTTGGATAGGCCGCAGCGATCATTTTCAGCAAATTTCTTGCAATTTTCATCCCTTGAGCCAAAATCTTAAATCATTTTTGAAAAGTACACGTTGCTCTGGCACAATAAACTCTTCTTCATTCCGTTAGTCTACTTTTCTTTCCATTTTCTGCAAAATTCGAACTGGCAATTTTGATTTTAAAACTAGAAGTCCTCGGCAGTCGTAAGTGCTTCAGTACGGCGTACGTTTCATCGTACAAGCACAGGCCTCAGTATCTGCAATATTGTATCTGCCTCGTACACGATATCAAAAAAGTACACATCGAGGCTAAGAGAGTACACTTGGCGGGTCTTTTTGATATGAAAATTGTCATCTTTCCAAGAAAAAAGTAACCGGCATTTTGAGGGTAAAGTTTAGAAATTCTCTCGTAGTGTTTGAGATAAGATTACGAATCGCCCTATCATTGTTCGGCCGTCTCATCTAATAACAATGCATCGCTGCGCAGTACTTCCTAGGGAGCCGCAGATAGCAAATGTCCAATTCCTTAGCAACACTTTTTCGTATGCAAAGGTCAGAACGGCCGAGGCTCGAATCCCGCGCTGGACAGTTTGGTTGCTGTCCGTAACTCTAGCCCGGGTCGACCAGAGCCATGTGAGGGAAATCTGGTAGCTGCTGCGGGTTGATGGTAAAACATCCATGACCCCTGTTGGAAATAAGTCTCTCTCAGACTTTCGCAGGCTAGCCACGTTAACCCTATAGTGGTTGGGCTATTTGATAGTACTATTTTGGTTGGGGGGGCAAAAAAGCCCCCCCCCCTACCTAACTCTTTACTGGTAATGGATAGAGCGACCAAATTTGATGTGCTAAAAGCCTCAGGCATGTACTTTCTGTAAATATAAAAATTAACTTTAAAATAGCCACCATTTTTGCTTACATCAGCATTTTCCTTTGTGTGGTCAAGAAAAGTGGCAAAATTGGCCAAAATCAGGAAAATCGAGGTAAAATTAAATTTGGAGCATATTTTCCATCCAAACATGGTCTTTATGATAGAATGCATCAAATAACACAACATTAAAAAAGAAATTTGCAAAATATTCCACTTCTGCTCCTTTTTTCGCAATAATTGAGATTTGAGAATTTGCGATTTTTCCTGGGTCAGTCCCAGAAAATTGTCTCCCACCCCCTCATGTTTCAAAATATTTCAATGAAACTTTTTGAGAAGTTGCACAATAAGTAGTTGCAAAAAGTCAAGAAGTTTCATGGCTATAAAATTCTTCCTCGCAGAGTTATTTAAAAAATCTACTAGGGGGGGCAAATTTGCCCCCCCAACCAAAATAGGGTTAAATATGCTTACCTGCCTACCTTGAAACAATACCCTGTTGCACTTGATAAATTAGACACGTTCCATTTCATTGTGTAGCCACTGTAAAGAAACAATGAATGGGTATGCGTTTTCTAGGCTATTCACAACGGCCGTAAAAAATGACGAACAAATAAAGCGCAGATCAGTCGAGTAAATTACGTGTATCTGGCAAAGCTACTTTCTATGATGATTCTACGTTGCTCAAACTACCTCAACAATAATAAACAATTTTATACAAGGAGAAGCTAACATACTTCTACATCTCCAATCACCCCGAACAAAATTTCTCGTTGTCCATTCAACTCGAGTCTTTGGAAAATTTTATCGACATTCCCTTATCGTTTCCAGCATTTTCGGAAACGATAATTTGAATGCACTTGCCAGCAGCTCTAGAAACAGAAATTCAAAAAATTGAAACATCTCAAGATTTAGTTTTAGCTCTTTTTGCTGAAGAGTAATACATCAGCAAATTCGGTCTATTCAAGGATAGTTTTTTGGCACGCGCGATATTATAGTCCTTGACAGCGGAAGAGCTGTCGAACACAGTTCATCAAATCACGACTGAAGCAAATAATTATGATAGCATTGAGTGTCGAATTCAAATAGTAAATGATATACGATGCCTGAACTGCCACCAATGACCAATGCTGTGAAGCCTTGTGCAATAAAAATGTACGCATGATGTAAGAAGGTGTTATTGTCAATAACAGACATGCCAAGATGGAAAACACCGTTTTTGAAAGCTGCCTTCCAGCATTACGTGCGTTTCTGCTTTCAATAGGAACAGTTCCATTGTTGATACTGTTTGTTAATGATCTCAGTCCCTTATAATACAGAAGGAAAGCAAGCATGATACAAGCAAGTCCTACTATGCACTGACATGTTACGAGCCATACAAAGACACTAAATATACGTTGACTTATGCCTACGATGCATGCGTCAAAGATTGTGAGCAATGCGCAACATAACACCAAGATGTTTGCTCTTCTGTGTGTCATTATCAAACTGTAATTATGCATCCTTGTCATGTGCAGATACCTATCAACAGCTATAAGTAAAATCATTAATGTGGTAAAAACACCCAAAGGAAATCGAATCATAAGAATTATGTTTTCTATCACCGTAAAGTTATCCCTAGACGCTTTCATGGTCATTACGTCCCCAACTATGATTCCAGTGCCAACGAAGACATCAAAAATGCTTAGTATGTACATAAGCTTGAACGTAATGATGTTGAGTTTTCTTCTTTTCCGCAATGCATAGATCAAGACAGAATTCGAAAATAGTATTGTGGAAGCAACGAGAAATCGAAGAACGAAGAAGTTATGATTAACAGCGATCTTGTCTTCAATGTTATCAGCCATTTGAAAGGCAAATCATCTGCTGTAGAATTCACTTTGCTTTCTGTTGTTTCCTTTAGGTTTTGCTATATGGTGAAATGTGCAAATCACTCGGTCGAGATCGACGAAGGGATGTAATGTGGGGTCGAGTTTCGTTCAGCGAACTTAACTCGCAGAGGAAATTGAAGCTTTTATTGTAGGATTCACTTCCTCTACTTTTGTTTCATCCAGATTTTGTTAACGATGTCAATTGTACCAATCAATAGTTTGAGATGACGATGCAATGAGGTGTCAGGTTCTTTTTCATTCAGGAATCTTGCTCAACGTAAATCTTTTTATGGTAGAATTTTGTCTTGTAGGCTACAAATGACAGAACTAAGGTCTTGTTTCTCCAACAAACTAACCTTCAAAGGAGCACGGTTATTGTGACAACTTCTGGCTTTATAGTAGTTACAACAACGAGCCAACAGTTACCTTAATTTGCATGTTAGGTAACATGCTTAGGCACAGTTAGTTGAGTAAAGTTGGATTCAATGGAAATGAACTCTTGTTTATAAAGAAGGATTTGGTTCTAGTTATTCCTAATTCCTTGTCTTGTTTCAGTAATTACATGGAGTATTTTAATGAGAAAAAATGAATTTCTTTTGTTGGTTCTTCTTAATACATCCCTTTCCTTTTCCTGATTGTTTGGACTGTTTCGGTAAGAAAGATGGAGTCCTTATTTACTTTTCTTAATATATCCCCTTCCTTTGACTAATTACCAAGAGTATTTTGATGAGAAAAGTGACGTACTTTCATGTGCTCTTTGTTACCCATCCCTTACCGTGAGGTCTAGGGTGGCAACTCTTGCAGAAATTAAAAGTTTCCTTGTTATAACATGACAATGAAGCACTCCTTGAAGGTGCTGTGGCTCAGCGGTGTCCGGTGTAATACTCTAATGCTCTGACCTTGCAACCAGAACAGCCAGGTGAACAGGACTCGATAACATGTAACTTTAGCATCGTGAGGACGCGGACTCGACTTGCATTTAACCATTTCCGTGATCTCGGCACTTTTACGCTAAGAAAATGCATTTTAACCTTCACTCTTAGCTTTGATAAAATGCTTACTCCCATTTTGATCTTCTACTTGTATCCGTTTCCGAGAGATTCGAACACAGGAGGCCCAACGTATTGTAATGAGGGGCCCTCGAATATTCTAACGTATGACTTACCAAGATCTTTTCTTTCTTCAGATAGAATATCTTATTGAAAAAGCTTGCAAATCAGATTTTGTTGTCTGTGTCTCATATAACAGTCATTTAGTTTTGTTTTGCATCGTTGCTGTCGATCAATCCAATACAGCGCCGCGAAGAAGGCTAGCTATCAACACGTAGTGATAATCAAAATGTCGTTCGTTTTGATTTGCGTTGTCTATATAAGTATAGATATGCACTTGGGGTGCAAAAGTATTAGGACGACGAACAAGAACATGGCGGCTTCTGCGTAGCAACTGCGAAGCGCTCAGAGATGCGGAGGTTCATGTGGCGCGAAAAAAGTTGATGGCGTCAGCAAACAAAGAAAAATGATAATTTCAATGTATTTTCAAGCCCCTGAACTAAAAATTATACTAAAATGCCAAACAAAGTGTGAGAAACTAGCCTTTGTTTCGCTATGGTCAAAACGAAGGAATATTCACAGGATGAAAGAGTTGTCATTAAATATTTGCGAGAAGCAGGCCATTCATACGCTGAAATAGCAAGGCAAGTTGGCTGTAGCAAGTCTACAGCACATTATATTTATAAAAGCCTCGAAAACACTGGTTCAGCGAAGAAAGGAGCCAGGACAGGTCGGCCTAACAAACTTTCAGAGAGGGGAGAGAGGTTTGTTTGCCGAGCATCAAAGCAACTACGATATTCAACTTTGCGGGAGCTGAAATCAACGGTAACACCACATTTTTCGCAAGTCAATCCCCCAAAATATTTGATAAAGCATATCTTACGTAAATATGGGATCAGGAGTTGCTTGAGAAAGAGAAAACCATATGTTTCACAGAAAAACAGATCTTACCGCCGTCATTGGTCCAAGAGCATGCTTGAATGGCCCCTTGAAAACTGGAACGATGTCATTTTCTCCGACGAGTGCAGATTTTGGCTAAAGAATGACTCAGGCATACTCCGGGTGTGGAGAACATCAAATGAAGCAAATAATCCAGAGTTTTTCCAGCCCACATTTACCAATTCAGTGTCGGTGATGGTTACGGGGATGCGTTGGGCCTAATGGCGTCTGGAAGCTGGCCGTTTGTCAAAGGTCAATGAATGCAAAATATTATACCGAAGTCTTGGAGGAGAATCTTTTACAAAGTGCAGAAATAATCTATGGGGATGCTAGAATATTTCAACAGGACAATGCTCCTTGCCATACTGCAAATTTTACCAAAAATTACTTCGAGGAGAAGGGCATCTTGGTCTTGCCTTGGCCTGCACAAAGTCCAGACCTCAGCATCATTAAAAACTTTTGTCTTTACATGAAAAATGCAATGAATCGTGATCCTCCAAAAACAAAGGATGAGCTGGTGCAAAAAGTTTTTGAGGTCTGGTCACACATCCCAAGAGGTTTTATTTCAAAGTTGTATGCATCGATTCCAAGAAGATTAATGGCCGTTCTGCAATCCAGAGGCTATCCAACAAAATATTGAAAAGAACATGTTTTGGATCATTGAATGTTTTAATTTGATGTTAATTGATTGATTTATGCATTTCCTTCCGATTGGATATGATTACAATTGAAGGTGTCAAGAATCGATCAACATATGTTTCATTTATTTTCCTTTGTCTGCTGGAGCACAGGGTGGCCATAGCTTCGATCGAAGGCCATCGTCCTAATCCTTTTCCCCCCCCTTGTACGCAAAGGAACGCAACTTTTTCCCAAACAGATCAGCAACAACTGTTTTCTTCCACCTTTCTGTTTGAATGTTTCACCAAAACTCAACAAATTTCGCTGCTAAAGCTCATGCGGTCGGCCTTATTTATCTTTCTCGGTAGGCTCTGTAGCTTCCCTTAAGTGTGCTGAATTATCGCCTAGCCCCCTGGACTCAATTTTGTTTTTGCCTCGTTTTGGCGAGAGACCACGTTTTTTGTTGAGTTGAAGTTTTTGTTGATCCAAGATGGCTCTGCACTTGCACATACGTCTATTTCATTCGTAAATATATCTTTTGAACGTGCGGGTTAAGATATTTTGCGATACGTGGCACCTTCCGACCAGAACATTGGATATCCGTGTTATGATTTTAAGAAGTGGAGTGCAGATAGCAATGGGATCTAACGGTGATAAAGACGAAGAAACTGGCGCCGTAGGAGCCGATGAATTGTCACAAGAAATTGATAATTATGGTATTGATAGGCCAGAAGATCGGCTAAAGAAGCAGCTAGGAGTTCTAATTGAAGATCGTGAATTGATAATGGTTGCAATGAAAGATTTTATTATCGAGTTAAAGGATATATCGGCAATGGATGTTATTGATGAAGATAGTGAGTCCAGAATAATGGAGTTAATGTTGATTGTGGAACCTATGCTAATCGATATTAAATCTTTGTCCAAGGATATTCAAGATGTGATGAAGAAGTTAAATTTTAAGTGGGAATTGGTAACAGAGTATACGTCGAGTCGTTCGTATGATGCAAAAGTAGGTATGTTACTTGATAAATGTTCAAAGAAGAAGCAGATTCACTCTTCCCAACAAACAACTGGTAAGCCTACTACTACTAATTCTTTTGTCTCAATGAATTTACCCCATGGAAGAAGTTTTGGAAATGAACAAGGACACAGTCAGTATCCTGTTGGGGGGGGGGGGGGTTTGAAAGATCATTTCCCATGTACCAACCCTTGGGGCAACCCTTTAATCCCCATATGCAAAATTATTTGCCACAACCTATCTGGCAACCCCAATATTCACCCAGTACAAACCCAGGGGGAAATTTGAGTAGTAAACTGAGGTTGCCAAAGCTTGAATTAAAGTCATTTGATGGGAATATGATGAATTGGATGGAATTTTGGGACTCTTTTGAGAGGAATATTCATTTGAATTCTTCACTGTGTGATGTTGACAAGATGTCTTACCTTAAGGCTTCTCTTAAGGGTACTGCTAGTCATGCTATTGCAGATTTGCGAACTACTGGGTACAATTATGCGTCTGCAGTTGACATTTTAAAAGAGAAATATGGTAAAGCTAATGTACTCAAGGGATCTCATATGTCTGCATTAAAAGCTGTTGTTGGTGTAACTTATTCTAAAAATGTAGATGGATTAAAAAAGTTGTATGAGATTGTTGATATGCATGTAAAGGCATTATCTGTATTAGGTACTTCTGAAGAACAGTATTCCTTAGTTATTGTACCAGATTTAATGAAGAAGATACCAAGAGATGTTGAACTTTCCATCAGAAGAACAATGCCCGTAGACCATGAGTGGACCATGAGTGAATTTTGAACAAGCTCAGAGAAGAACTCCTGTTCAGGGGTATGGATGAAGCTACACCAAGAGTTCAGAGTTCAAGAGAAGAGAAGAATCCTAACAAGGGGAAGTCATTTGCTATTTCACCAAATGCATCTTTTGCTTTTTTGTCTTGGAGATCACAGTAGTGCTGATTGTTCTGTTGTCACTGAAGGGAAGAAGAAAAAGTCAATTTTGATGAGGATGTTTTTGCTGCTTGAAGAAAGGGCACCGTGTCAAAGAGTGCTACAACAAGAAGCCTTGCAGCAAGTGCAATGAAGGTGAGCATCACCCTGTGATATGTGAAAAAGAAGAGAGTAGTATTCCAAATATGCATGTTGTCACACCTGGAGGTATAGCCTATCAAACTGTGTTAGCCAATTTAAATGTTAAGGGAAAGCCAAGTATCACTTGCAGATGTTTGTTGGATACAGGGTGCGATAAAACATACATGTTGCAGAAAACTGCAAATTTGCTGACATCAAAGCCATTGAGACAGGATAAGAAGGTCTTGGACATTGTGCATGGAGAAAGGCAACACATATGCTCAATGTACAAGATAGAAGTAAAAGATATGAAAGGAAGGCTGAAATTTGAAACTGAAGTATCCACACTCAGCAAGCTGACATCTGTCAAGAATGTGAAGCCTCAGATTTTAAAGTAAAAGTTCAACCATTTGGAAAATCTTGAATTTTCAGATATTTCAAGTGACAAGGAACTTGAAATTGATGTCATTATTGGATTGGAAGACCTTTGCAAGTTGAAACAGGAAACATGAAATGGGGAAATGCAGGTGATCCTGTTGCAGAAGAAACAACACTGGGTTGGAGTCTAATGGGACCAACAAACACATCAGAAGATCAAAGTATTTCAAGTTCAGTGTTGTTGACAACTGATAAGGAGAATCTGAGCAATCAGATAGCAAAACTTTGGGATTTAGAGACAGTAGGGATAAGAGAAGAAAACTCAGTGGAAGAGAAATTTGAAGATACAGTAAGTTTCAATGGAGAGAGATACAGTGTGCAGTTGCCATGGAAATCAGATAGAGTCAATTTGCAAACAAACAGGAGTCTTTGTGAAAGGCGGCTCAATGTGCAACTCAAAAGGCTAAAGAAAGAGCCAGAAATATTAAAGAAATATGATGACGTCATTAAAGATCAGATAAAACAGGGTATCATTGAGGAGGTACCAGATCTACCAACAGGAGAAAGAATCCACTTTCTACCACACCATCCAGTAATCCGTGAGAATGCTGAAAGCACAAAAGTCAGAGTTGTGTATGACGGGTCAGCCAAAGAAAGAAAAGGAGACAAGAGTTTAAATGAGTGTTTGTACACAGGCCCATCATTGTTACCTATGCTACATGATGTGCTGTTGAGGTTTCGGATATTTCCAGTGGCCCTCGTTGGTGATATCAAGAGTGCATTCCATCAAATCCTGGTGGATGAGAAGGACAGAGACAGTATGAGATTCCTTTGGGTAGAAAATGTGGCAGATGAAAAACCTGTTGTTAAAGAGTACAGGTTTACTAGAGTGATTTTTGGCAGTGGACCAAGTCCTTATTTGTTAAATGCAACACTGCGACGACATCTAAAGAGGTACGAAGAGCAAGAGCCAGCAGTGGTCCAAAATGTCCTACCAAACAAATATTGTGATGATCTTGTAAGTGGAGCTTCCAATAGTACACAATCCATAGAGTTGAAGGATAAGATCACAGAAATTATGCAAGAAGGAGGTTTCCAACTCCAAAAGTGGAAGACCATCAATGTGGAAGTCAGAGAACACTTAAAACAATAAAGTGATCAAAAGGATTCAACTGCAATGACATATGCAAAGGAAAGCCTCAGTATCAAAGATTCGCAAAGTAAGGTTTTAGGATTAAAGTGGGATCCAGAAGAGGACATCTTAGGAATCAACATGGAAGCAGTTTCAGATGTGGAGACTCACAAAGTGACTGAGCGAGAAGTACTGAGTACGCTGTCAAAGGTATATGACCCACTTTGGATTGTGGGACCAGTTACAGTTATTTCCAAGCTGATATTCCAAGATATCTGCAAGGAAAACAAGGAAGAAGTGGAAGAAGTGGAAGAAGGAAGAGATGAATGAGATGGAAGAAGTGGATGCAAGCAGTTTCAAGATTGACTGACTTAGAGATTCCCAGATGCATCATGCCAGCAAGTGGTGGACCATGCAAGATTTCACTGCATGTTTTTGGTGATTCAAGCAAAGTTGCATACTGTGCTGCTGTATATCTCGCATGGCACAATGACAATCAGTCAGGAGCACACCTTGTCACTGCGTAGACAAGGTTACCTCCAATAAAGAAAGAGATGAAAATACCCAGATTGGAACTGATAGCAGCAAGGATTGCAGCGCGTTTGTTGAAAACAGTCAGAGAAACTCTGAAGAACTGGGAACCAGAAGAGTTAATGCTGTGGTCTGACAGCAGCACAGTGTTACATTGGCTAGAGAACCGAGGTCAATTTAGACAGTTTGTCCAGCGAAGAGTAGATGAGATCCAAGAGTTGACAAAGGATGTAAAGTTGAAGTATGTGTCCACAGCGGAGAATCCTGCAGATCTTAGAACAAGAGGATTGTCTCCACAGCAATTAGAGCAAAACAAACTTTGGTTGAATGGACCAGAGTTGTCAGTGAGTGGAAATTATCCACACCAGCCTCACACGATTGAAACAGAGGAAAGAAAGGCTGAAGAAAGACAGAGTGTACTTCCTATTGCTGAAGAAGAGCCAAGTTTGTCAGTGGACAATGTAGTGCCTGCAGCAAACTACAGCTCCTATGGCAAACTATTGAGAGAAACAGCTTTCGTTCTTCGCTTCATTAGATGCCTTAAGAAGAAGATGCAACCAAGTACTCAGCTGTTGCATGTTGAAGAGATCCAGAAAGCAGAAGAATTGTGGATAAAAGACACACAAATGATGTTGAAAGGAAGAAAGAGTTACCCACAAATAAAAGAACAGCTTGCAGTGATGGAAATAAATGGAATTTTGCACTGCCAAGGCCGTCTGCAAAATACAGCGCTACCGGATGAGAGCAAGTTTCCAATGCTGTTACCTCAGGATAGCAGATTTACAAGTTTGTTGATTGCAGAGTGTCACAAGCGTACAAGACATGGGGGAGTAAATACTACACTGGCTGAAGTCAGAGGCAAGTTTTGGGTCTTAAAGGGACGCCAAGCCGTAAAGCAACAATTGCGTCAATGTATGAATTGTAGTAAGCGAAATGCAAAGCCGTGTGCACCACCACAAAAAGATTGTCATGGAAAGACCACTTCAAGGAATATGTCCCTTAGAGATAAAAGCACAAGTAGCAGGACAACATATTCAGCAGGAAAGAGTTCAGGAAAAAGAAGTCAGACCAAGGAGAGTAGCATCCTTTGCAGCTGATGAGTTATTAAAAGTACATTCAGAAGTATTAAATCAAGAGTAAAGACCCTTGATTTGGGGGAGTGTGCTGAATTATCGCCTAGCCCCCCTGGACTCAATTTTGTTTTTGCCTCGTTTTGGCGAGAGACCACGTTTTTTGTTGAGTTGAAGTTTTTGTTGATCCAAGATGGCTCTGCACTTGCACATAAGGTCTATTTCATTCGTAAAAGTATCTTTTGAACGTGCGGGTTAAGATATTTTGCGATACGCCCAATATTCGAAATTCGAATTCGACGGTACCTGCTGAATTCGACGAAATTCATCACCGAAATCTGAATCAACCCCCGCAAACTTAACAAATGCAACGATAAAATTACGGTTTTATTGAGACAAACCTCAATAACAGGCTGCTGTGTGTTGGATCAGTAAGAGTGATAAGTTTGTAAGCAAAGTGTGCAGGCTTCCAAAAAGCAAAGCAACTTAATTTTCTGAACGCTGGATTTCACGCCTCTAACTATCTCTGAATGCACTTGACAAATCAAGGTAAACATAGAACGCATATCACAGATTTACTAACCTTGGGTCTGAATTGCCTGGAACGGACTGAGATAGATACCAATACCGTTACTTCCTTGGCACAAAGAGAGACTAATGCTAGGCCAAATTGTGTCAGAAATCGTAATCTTTCCTGGAGAGGGAACAGAGGAAACGAAACCTCCATGCCTGTCTGAACTGTAAGCTGTTTCTGGATCCCTGGGATTCCACTTTCAAGTACATATTATCCATTGCATGATTTTCTTCTTTCTGGATGTTTCATTTGAACATAGTTTGCTAATCTCTTTTTCCGCCCCCCTCGTACATTTTCAATTATACGTTTTTCCGTGTTTGCTGAATGCCTTTGAGATTTGAAGTTGTATTTGAAAATTGCAAGTGCCGTTCTTGGTGTAGGCCAGATGACTTTGTGTCTTCTTACACCACGAGCGGTACAGTATTAATGTATTTTAGTTGAATTTTAATTTATTATGAAAAGAAAAAAAAGATTCAGCAAGTTTAACTTTCTATCATACGGCAATGAAACTGTAACAATTTTAGTGTTCTATTTTTAGCCTTGTCTCCATGGTAACCAAGTTTTTGTGCCACACTCTGTGAAAAATATCCATTGTATCTCTCTTAAAGGGTCTGTTTCATCCAGCATTCCTTGCACGTGTCGTCTCGTGGCTAGCCTTTGTTTGTCGCCATTTTCATGGCCCATGAAAATGGTGACAACAAAGGCAAACCAAGAGACGACACGTGCACGGCATGCTGGATGGGGATGTTCTTTTAACCGGACCCTACGACCCTACGACCCCGGACCTTACGACCCTGGACCATACGACCATACGACCTTGGACCTAAGTTTATATTTTTAGCTGACACGTCCTTATCAGCACTTATGGTTGATTAGTGAACGTGGAAGACATCAGTACGTGTCAAAGTTACCTGGCCAGGCACAATTTGATGTATTCGTACTCACCAGACATTAGAAACCCAAACATCAGGAAGCCAGTCTTGTAAACAATACTGTCCCCTCGCTGAATGAAAATGAAATCGAGAAATATCTACATATGTCAAACATCTACAAATATATGCTTCTTTGCTTGATTCAAATCATAAAATCAAATGTATTCACGTATAATCAATATTTGTGGTCTGTGAATTACAATATGGACCAAAATTCAACGTATATTTATTTGCAATATTTGGGGTCCACAAATATGAAGAAAGGAAGAATCGTGGAATTTGTCTTGCATTGACTTCACATGGAATACAGTGAGGGAGTACCCCCCCCCCCTGGGAGAGCATGATAATAAACGTTGCGATATTTGGATCTTCCTAGCCCGTGCAAATTATTATTATTATTATTATTATTATTATCATTATTAACACTTTATTTACAATGTTGGCATAAAAAAAATAAGGTATAAAATAGCTATACATGTATATAATATTTACAAACATAGCTAATAAAAGCCAGCTACTTCAATTTACAAGAAAAGAATTGCTTGGGAATTGAACAAAAACATTTCTCCATTCTCATGGAGATCCTCAGTCAGTGATGAACAGCTACATTGAAACTACGTGTTTTTAAAATGCCTTCCTTCAGATATTATCTGTCTGTCAGTCTTATTCTGAAATCTGCTTCAGTTGCTAAACATCCAAATCACGTGAAAATAATTCATGATTATAAATAAATCATAACAAAGTCTTGCCAAGTAAATATATTAAGCTCGGGTCCAGGGTCGTATGGTCGTATGGTCGTATGGTCTGGGGTCGTAAGGTCCGCGGTCGTAGGGTCGTGTGGTCCGGTTAAAAGAACTATCCTGCTGGATGAAACAGACCCTTTAATCCTTTTTAATTGGTCCAATTAAGTCTAAACTATGAATTTACATCGATCTTGTTCTATATATTTCAATTCTTTACGAAAAGTAAAGTTTTGCGACCTTTTAACAAACTTTAATCTTTACGATGTCATGTGACATCATAATGTTAATTATCCTCTAGCAACAACAACAACGACGCTGATTAAACCATTGATTCAAAAATTCATTGTTTATATAATGAAAAACCTTCGTACCAAATTTGGTTGCCATTTTTCAAGCAACAACAGAGTTAGCAGTTACAGCTAAAAACAAGTTTGACGTATATCTGTCGAAGCAAGGCGAGGGAATATTGCATTTGTCATGCACAAATCAGCACAGGTAGTCCAGGATACAACAACTGTGCGCCACCTTATTTTCTATTCGCTATAATGGTTGATTAAAGTTTCTTGTACAACTCTAAGTTCATGGTTCTAAGTCCTTGTACAACTCTAAGTTCTTTGACTAAACATGTACATGCCATGGCATAGGAAGCTTCCCCGGAGCCAACAAACGAAATTACAGTCTTGCAATTCTTTGAGCCAATGTTAACGGTAATGTGATTGACCAAACATGGAGGATCATGTAGCATCCGCAGCTTTTGATTGCTACCCAGGTACGAAGCAAGGAAAAGGGAATTTTATGCCAGGCAGGTCAAGAGTTGCTCTGGAGATGAAAAGTGTTATTTTCTTTTCTTTCAAGCAGTTTTTGGACCTTTTAACCCTTGTATTCTGAAATAATTATCACTTGTTACTTTTCAGTAATGAAGTTCATAGCGACGTAGTCCTATTGTTTGGGTGCCTGGCAATAAACCATGTGATCAATTAGCACCAAATTCTTTAATTAGACTCCCAAAAGATGTTATTACATTGTACAAAGATACAATGGTATGCTAATTATAGTTTTGAAGCTAATTGCGCGAGCCCTTGTACTCCGCCCAGGTTAGTGGTCTGAACGAAATCCCCTGGGTGGAACAGAGTTAAATTTAACAAGCTTCGAAACCATTATTGGAGTGTGCCACTAGTGAGGAGGGCACCTGGGTTTCATGGCAGCTTGCTTTGTGTATGTCTATGTTTATGTGTATGTTTATGACTTGACCGACTGGGCATATAACTATCTTTGTCTGCAATCACTAGTCACATTGTACTTGGGTTTCAATCAAAGGTGGTGGATACCATCCTAACAATGTCTGTCCCGTCCTCTTTCTAACTCTTGGCTTGATATATCATTGAGTTTGTCTACATTTTTCCTGCCTTGCGACATAACGCAGGTTATTCAGGAGATTTGATAGCCTTTAAATTCTACCACTGATTCCTCTTTCGCTCGTATTTCTGTCACTTTGAGAATAAATATCTTCCCTACTGCCAAGACATTTAGCGAGTATCTTCCCTTTTATCCACTGTCTGGCAACATCATTGTGATGAAACACAACCATGCAGTTCAAGGAGCAGTTTGCAAAAATACAGACGTATGCAATGTCCATCCACATAGTAAGTTGTACTGGAGGAGGCTCCCCTTGAATCATAATTATGCCAAGTGCTATGTTCAGAACAGTCACTGGCAAATACGCGAAGAACATTGCTACAGTTAAAATAAGAACACTTTTGAACAACTTGCTCACATATTCTGGCCTGTTTGCTGTCCCGTTTTCATTCCTATACACTGGATTGTCATCTGCAAAACGTCTAACCCTAGCATAGCCTTTAACATACATCCCGGCAATGAAAGTTATAGCGAAAATGTTAAACGAGTTGCCAACAAGGCACTGAAGTCCAATTGAGAAGAGGGACCGTGGCCATGGCCAATGATAAATGATCACTGCACCACAAGAAGGTTGAGTAAATCCCAAGAACAATACAACATATAGATATGGTTTTGTGAAGATTTTTCGAAGTTTTGATTCTTTGTTCATATTTGGATTCATGTGCATGTATCGATCCATTGCAAGCAGCATTGTGAATGTTTCCGAAACCGGGTAAAATGCAACAGTGATAGTAATGGCAAGGCCCTTCAGAAGAGGTTTATATAGCGAATGTAGATAGAAAGGCATACCGATAATGCTTGCTAAAAAATCCGCAATACTAATGCTGACGATTAGGATGTTTGATGAGTTTATTGCAGCTTGTTTTGTAGCGAAAAAAGCTGCAATTAAGCTTGAATTCAGAATAGCTGATGAAAATGAAAGTATTCCAAGCATCACCGCATTGACTGTTATTACTGCATAGTACTTTTGGGAGAGATAGTGATGATGTTCTTGCGAATTATATGTGAAGTTTTTATCGACTTTGGTAGGCATCAACAGATTGCTTTGTGAATGGTAAACAAATGCTGTGGTATTAATTTGCATTTCTTGCAATGCTGTCGAAAGGTTGATCAATGTTGTCCCTACGCCTCTAGTTTCCATCTTAACGGAGTAAAATGTAAGTATCTGAAAACGTTGTAAAGGTTCTGAAATCTTGAAGTTCATGAACTTATAGCTCGAAAAAGTCCAGACTGTCACTGTTCGTCCCTTCACTGTACCAGCATCTCAGTACCTTGTTTGCCAGAATTTGCCAACTTCTTTGTCGTTTTTCTGAATGCCTACATGGTATATTCAAGGAACTTTCATATCATCCGTCAGCAACACGTGTCTCATCCAGTTGGATTTGCTTTGTAATACTGATCTGCATGGAGAAGCAGCATAATTCTTTCTTGAGACTGTCTTTAATTCTCTCTGATCAACTAAGAGTTGCTCACTCATCTACAAGCGAAAGATGACTGATTTTCTTCTATGTTTGCAGCCTTGCAGTAATGGCCATGTCAAATAATCGATCAACAAATCGGTTGCAATGGGATTGAACTGGCTTATTGATCCTAGTCTTTATCAAGGATCAACTTAGTTCGTAGTTAAGATTGCCTTCAATTCTCTGTGATTAACGGAGAGTTGCTCACTCATAAGTAAGCATGAGATGATTGATTTTGCTCTAAAATTTACAGCCTTGCGTCATCAACAAATTGGTTATATTTGAGATTTGACTTGCGTAGTGACTAGTCTGTATCGAGAAAGAGCGAGAAGCTTTGTTAATATTATCTTCAATTCTTATATTCTTATATAGTTAATATTGCCATGAGTAAGTGAGAGATGATTGATTATGCTTTAAAACCTGAAACCTTGCACTAAGACTCTTGTCAAATAATTCACTAAAAAATGGCTTCTTCTAGGATTAAACACGCTCGGCGATGTTATTCTTTATCAAGTAGCGAAACAATTCTTTGCTTCAATTTCCTTTACCTCACCTCATTCAAATTTGCTCTCTCATCAGTAAACAAGAGATGGCTGAGCTTGCTCCAGATTTGCAGCCTTGCACTAAGTGTCATGTTAAATAATTCATTGAAAGATTGTTTTATCTAGAATCTAAGTGATGGTGATCTTTATCAAGTAGCAACTACTATCCTCGCATAAAATTTCCTCACCTCACCTTAATCAGAGGTGCTCACTCCTCAGTTTACGAGAGGTGATTAATTGAATTATTTGAGTCACTACGTTTATACTTATTTAGCCCCTTATTGATCTAGTATGAAAACAATGTACACAGAGCAGATGGCTGAGAACAAATTTTTGAAAAGTCGTCAATAAATTTCCTCGAGCTAATTAAAGTAAGTACATCGCACTACCCGCAGAGCAAAGTTAATGCAGTTTATTGTAAATGTTTAGTTATAAAAGCATAATTACTCGATCGAGTAATTAGACCTTGATTCATTATTCCAATATCAAATCCTGTATTAGAAGCTCTTAGTACTGCCAAGAATTGTCAAACGATTCTACATTTCAGATTGCTACCATTTCAAAGGAACAGTGCTTTGCTCAAAAAAAAGTAGGTTGAAGAGTGCTACCATGAATATTGGCTACGGTCACACTAGAATCTAATCCCGTTATAATCTGAATTGTTTCACTTTCTTAAAATTCATCTTCGACACAAAAAAGTACGGCATTATAACGATACAACGACACCCGGTCACACTGCCCTTCACGTCACCTGCAAAGTCGCGTTGCCTGTGCTGTTGCTGATCATTTTGGCGCGAAAGTAATCGTCACGTAATTACGTTGGCAAATCATGATTGGTTAATTTTGCTTGAACAACGCTGTAATTTAGGTCGGCACCTTGTTTGTCCCGTTGTTTTGGATGCTATGGTTTTTCAAAGACCCTTGCCCCAAGAACGTAACGTTGTAACAGCGTTGTATGTGAACAGGAAGAGCGGTCACATACAACAGCGTTATAAACCCGTTGTTTCGAAAGAAAACAACGGGATAAACCGCCTAGTGTGACCACAGCCATTGTGTTCATAGTACTCTTACATCATTGAAGATTCCTGCTAGTAAGCTTCATAAGACAAATCCATGTGCGATAACTACAACTAAATGAATCCAAGTTGGTGGCCATGTTTCTTGCTAGGATTGTTTCTAAGGACATCGCTAAGGAGATGATTGGGGTAGATGTGTGGACCTAGACTGATGCCTTTTCGTCCCTTGTTTCCCTGCGTTCCTTGGTCAAGAGGGACTAATAACATTACTCTTAAATAGTGGGCCCACTTTAGGCCTGCGTAGGGTGGTTCCGTATTCACCAATCAAATCGCTAGAATTCAGTTTTTAACCAATCAGGGGCCGCTATTCAGAATGTTGTTGTTGTTGCTCTTAAAGAACGGTTGAAGAAGCCTGGAGTTCTCGCAGCTTCGATGGATCTATTTTGCTTCTACAGAGGAAGATTACTGTCTGAAAGGTATGCATTTTGCGTGTTGTAGGTCAAGACAACATCATTCTTTGTACTAAAAGTTTCCTTTTCAATGTTCGAGCTTTTTAAACCAGATTTTGAAGCGATTTTGTTGAGTGTACGAGAACTCCCGCCTATTTAGGCCATTTTGAAAAAGTGGGCCCATTATGTAAGCGTAATATTATGAGTCCCTGTTGACCAAGTGATATCAGCAAATCAAAGAACGCAGGGAAAAAAGGGACGAAAAGGCATAAGTCTAGTGTATGGACCTCCTTAGCTTGGCGAGCAGGGCTGAAGGAAGCAGCTGCTGATTGTTGGGATTTTGTTCGTGAAACAAAGTAGAACAATAGATCGAACTAATGTCTGCGTCGTAGCACCATTGTTTTAAGAATTATTGGAGGGCTTGATGCCCCCTGCCTCCTGTCCCCTGCTTCCTATGGGTCTGTCCTACGGGCCTGCGCCTACGTGCCTGCTTCCTGCTTCCTGTTGGCGATTGTAGGCTTGTGGTACTTGCTTCAATGTATTACATGTGCACAATTTTCCCCTACTCTGGTTGCCAGACTCTCTGAGGAGATGAGGTACTAGATTCTCAATTCTTAGAAAGTCTATCACCTTGAAAATTCCTCCACATGACCCTTTGTAATGAGTTGAGGACCTCATTTCGTCATAAGCTTTAAGGGATTTGGTAACAGCTACAATCCTGACGAAAACAAGCTTGGATACAAGCAAATTTCCGTGTTTTCGTGATTTTTCCAAAAGTATCAAGGCGAAAATGCACGTTTAGGATCTTCTGATCCCCCTTTCCCCTTAGTGTTGATATGGCGAATAGCGTTTGATTCAAGCAACCTTGAAAAAGGGGGGGTGGGAGGCTCGTAATCGAAGATTGAAGAAGGGCAATTTTGTGATTTAATTTGTTCTAAGTATTTTGAACAAGGCTGCATAAGGATTTTCTTCTGTGACGTAATTGAAATTTGGTGGAAACTGCCCGTCGAAACGAATTTAACTATAAAGATGCATGCTGGATAACAACAGTTTCTTTCCAGTCGATTGTATGTTTACGGTACTGTGTTACAATCTGTTCCAGTGACAATGATTTATCTGACACATTGAATGCTCCCTCTGTCCCTTCTTCTGAGGCATTTTCCAAACAGGTTTTTCTTTACCCATTCCCTCGCGATATCATTGTGATTAAGCACTATTAAAGAGTTTATGGAGCTGTTCGCAAAAGCGAGGACAAACGCAAAGGTAACAAATTTAGAAACTGTTTCAGGAACTGGCTTCTTTTGTGCAAAATATACAAAGTAGGCAATATTCCCGATAGTGACTGGCGAGTAAGTACAAAACATCGCCACTGTTAAAAGAAGCACAGTTTTGAACAATTTACGAACATACTGGGGCTGGTTTGTTGTGCCATCTTCATTCCTGTAAACCGGATTGTCTTCTGTAAAGTGACGAATTCTATAATAACCTCGAAGATACAACCCTGCCACCAAGCTCATAGCTACGACATTGCTTATGTTCCCGCCAAGAGCAAAATGGCTAACATATTCAGGTGATGGCCAGTAAAAGGTGAGAAGGGCAGCACCAGAAGAATACGCAACGCAAATGATCAAGACAAAGAATATGTATGGTTTCGAGAGGATTCTCTGAATCTTTGATTCTCTGTTAAGATTTGGATTCATATGAATGTATCTATCCACTGCTAGCAACACTGTGAAGACTTCTGAAGTTAGATAAAATGCAATGGCGGTAACGGCAGCAATAACATTAAAACGAGATACAATTGAAAAATATGCAAAGAGAGGCATGCCGATGATGCCAGACAAGAGATCAGAGATGCTTATACTGCTGATGATGATGTTAGACGTGTTTTTTGTAGTTTGTTTCGTTGCAAGAAAAGCAGCAATTAGACTTGAATTGAGGATTACTGCTGATACTGCAAGTAGTGCTGCAAGTACTACAATTATCTTAGGTACTAGGGAATATTCCTTTGAGTAATAATAGAAATGATATTCCTTTAAATGTTTTGTGGCAATGTTTGTAATTGTTGTTGCTTGAGAAGAATTCACAAGTGCATTTGAATTGCTGCTATGCTCCATCTCAAGATATGAATACAACTCTAATTGAATCTCACGTTCTCTGTAATTACAACAAAAACTGACTGACTTGACAATCAATATAAACAAAGATTCAGGCGATATATTTCTAATGTCACTTTTGCACATAGATGATGTTTGAAATACTTGCCACGAATAGCATCTATGATCTGCTTCTTAAGATTTTTCCTCCCTTTTGCTTTGATCTTTGAGAACTCACTTTGCGGGCTATTAACGAAGAGACAATAGACAACAGATTTTTTTCCAGATGGCTCTAGATAAATATATTCGTAAATTACCTAGCTAGTGAAGAATTCACAGTACCCTGCAGCTTTTCTATTACGTCCAGTCGTAAATATTTAGCTTTAAGTCAAGTAACTTCCATCTAACCAAACATCAAACGGCCATACTCCATCTCAATATAGTCCTTATACGTGCAAGCTTTGTGTCAATATGAAATCTTGCAAGGAAAGTAAAGGACTGTTGCATCTGTAAATTCTACTGTGAATTGCATCTCTGGTCTTCTTCAAGATGGAACTTAGGCTAGTCTTATCAATTTTAAACTAATTTTCCCACAACCATTGGCCCTATCAGTTGAGCGTCGTGACAAGTGGACTTGATTCGCTCTTCTCTCCAGCTGCGATCCCTGCTCTTGGCACCTGAACCACAACTTGCCCTTATGAGGCTTAGAGCAGTGGTCTAATTTCATACCAGCTAAGGAACCGAAGTCGTAATCATTACACTGCAAAAACATCAAACATTTGCACACAACGGACTAGGCATCTGCATCGATATTCTCCAAGGCGACTACCTGAACGCTGTCAGTTCTGATTCTAGCTGCAAGATTATTTGTTTGCTCAGCTGCTGGCAAGGATTTCTTACAGATAATGCTGTAAGTCTTGTTACATATCCACTTCTTTGCTTCTCTGTTGTGGATGATGACTATCAGAGAATTGATAAAGCTGTTTGAAAACATAAGTATGCCACAAAATTGATACCAAATTGTAACTTTGGAATAATCACGTTGAGACATTATCATTCCAAGAACCGCAAATACTGCTTGAGCAACACATGTCGGGATGTATACAACCATCTGAACAATAATAAGCAACAGTATAGTTTTGTATAGTCTGCGTACATAAATTGGTGCTACGCCTGATGTAGCGCTTTCTGAGTAGAGCGGACTGCTTTTTGCGCATCGGCGTATGCGTAAGTATCCTTTTGTGTAGAGCACGATGATGATGCACAATCCCGTAACCGTTAAGAACGCTATGCAGAGATTTGCAATTCCAAATGACGCTGGACTGAGGTAGGCAAACATTGTGAAGGCTGCTGAAATGCTGACAGCAAAAATGACAACAAATATGACAAGGAAATACACATAAGGCCTATCAAACACTTTGTAAAATCGGGAAAGATTCTCCATATCGGGATTCATATGGAGATAACGATCTATTGCAATAAGAATTGTAAGATAGGTTGATGTTGAAATTGATGTTGAAAACAAAATTTGCGCAATTTTGCTCCAAATGCAAACACTGACTGATAATAGATGCGTCTTCAGCATGATATAAAGAGGCATTACAATGATGCCTAAAACCAGGTCAGACATGCTGAGGCAAATAATGAGGAAATTTGAAGTGTTCAGGAATATTTGCTTTGTGGCAACGAAAGCAGCAATGAGAAGGGTATTAAGTATTATGATTAATGGCGAGTACATTGCATTGATTGCAATGAAGTAAGGATTCATCTTTGCAAGCGTAGAGGCTTGGATTTCATCAATATGTCCACAATGCTCCATCTTTAGTTAATTTTGCAGCTGCTTGCAGTTTCAAGGATAAGGATGTGCAGTTTTGCTGCAATCTTCAATGAATGCTTTCGTTGCGTCAGTTTATCGACATTTCCAATATGATATTGCCAAGTACTAGCATTTGCTGCTTTACTGTTCTTGCCCTAAGCATGTGACTTTACGATTCGTGGCAAGCCGTCAGAGCTTCTAAGTCTATGTCCCAGAAGATCTTACATTTATCCGTCGTCTTAATTCCAGCGGGGTTGAAAAATTTACAACTGAAAGAAAGGATATGAATGTGTTTATTGTTAGTATCTCTAGTTTTGATTAAAGTAGAAATGTAAGAAATAATAGCATTGAGCTGAAAACAAAAGATACAAATGTTACCGTACATGTTTAGTTTGTAAATGTTACCTGCAGCCATTGTGCAAGAATCGGTTTATCGAGAACAGATTACTTGAGGCAAGACTCAATAACAGAAATTTCACATCTGGTACATGCACAAGTTCCCATGGTTTTTGATAGATTGATAGGCTATTGACGCCAGTCAATTAATCAAAAATTAATGCAACTGACAAAAATAATTTTGTTATGAAATTTTGTCATTTTGATGAACCCATGACTTCTATATGCAGTTCAAGTAATGTGACCTTTTTTACAATAGCATTATAATCCCACCATCATAATTAGGCCCCGTTCACGCTACTCCGTTGGTATCCGTTTTTGTTGCATTAAAGCTACCGTTCACACTGCTCCGTTTTGTACAAAAACGGAGAGAAAACCTCCGTTTTTGTGCCTTCACACTGATCTGCCCGATAGCAAAAACGCAGCGAAAAACATCCGTTTTTGTGCGTTCACATTGCTCCGTTTTTGTGAAGCTCATGTTTGGATAATGGGGCGTTTTCAAAACCTCAGATTTTGTGCGTTCACATTAATCAAATGCGTTTTGAAAAACCTTCGTTTTTGTGGATATCCACTTTTGACAGCGTTATCGAAAACCTCGGTTTTTGTGGCGTTTTTGTGCGGATCAGTGCAGTGTGAACACTTTAACAAAAACGGAGGTTTTTCTCTGTTTTTGTACAAAAACGGAGTAGTGTGAACGGGACCTTAGTTAAACAGTGTGATTGGCTAGAAGTATGTTTGTTGTGAAAATGCGAATCCTCAGCTTTCTTGCAACTTCTCGAGGGAATAGCATTATCATTGGCTTTTCAAATCATTGAAATTAATTAAACGGTGTGATTGACTAGAAGTATTTTGCCTTAAAAATGTTGTCATCTTGCTGTACTCGCATTCTATGTAAAATTCAAATGATGCTTGCTCAAGTACCTTTCAACTAATATGATACAGCAAACGAATGGAAATTAAGTAAAAATATGTTCAAGATTTCCTTTGTCAACATGGTCTCTTAGGGTATATTTTCCAGGCACTGTAGTTTTTATAATTTTTTGCTGATCTGAGAGTTGATTTTCTTTTGAGCAGTATCTTATAATGAAAAATATGTGTGGGCTTATGGACATTAGTTGAGATAATTGTATATTTTCCTTGAAATTTTAGAATTATGGGACAGTTTCTTTGCGGTAAGTCTAAGAATGGAAAAATGCTCAATGTGCCTTTTAACCCTATTCAGCCCGGGGGGGCCATTATGGCCCCCCCTATGAAACGTTTTTAGATAGCATCTCTGCCATGAAAAATGTAACTTTGAAGCTTCTTGACTTTTAATGAAATTTAATAGGCTACATAATTATCCATACTTCATTGTTAATTGTTGTGTCACGTGACCTCCAGATGCCTTTTGTTGGGGACTAGTCACAAAGAAAATCGTAAATCCTCTGTTATTTTCTTTCCAGTAGCATTAAATGTAAAGATATATATACCATTGGCTTTGTCTTGAAGAGAGCTTTCATTTCATATATAGTTTATTATTATTTGCTTACATCAGCAAATTTTAATTTCAATGACGTCATATGTTGAATGAATTAGTGAATCATTCATGAAAATTTGATCGAAATGGCGTGATAATGAACTGAGGTGTCTAATTTCGTTGATTAAAGGTCAAAATATATAATAAATAACTGTAACAATAGTTTTCATTGTTTGAAGTGTCCGTTAATTGGACTTAATCTGCAATAATTAACAAAGACAATTTTCAAAATTCAAATAATCAATAAAAGTATCTTTGGAGACTCCTAACCATCACTTTTGCAGCATAGTTAGCTACTCATCTTAAACAAATCAGTAAATATCTGGCATTTAAGAATAGTCACTACTTTTTGCTTGATTTTACCATTGTTTTTGGTTGCCTAGCAACGAATCACGTGACAAATTACTAATTACTGCTAGTTTTGGATTCTTTCCAGGTCCCTAATTGAATGTGCGAAGTTTCACCTATGAACAGTTTCTCGTTTCTGAAATAAAGAGGGGGGGGGGCAAAATAGCCCCCCGCCGGACCAAAATACCAAAAATTTTACCCGGGCTGAATAGGGTTAAGCTCATAAAGCTCTAATAAGAAGTCAGATAATGGACTGCAAATGAAGATGTTCTGAAGAATTCTTAAGGCCTCTTGAGAACTGTTAGGCAGGAAAAACATGTTGATGTGCGCATGACGTGCACTGCATACTTTGTTGATACGTTGATGCGTCGGTGGGCAGTCAAGATGAATCCCACCTTCTTCTGATTGCATATCAATGTGGATTTCAATGAAATATTAATGCTTTTTGAAATTCAGTTTTTCTCAACATATATCAGCATTGGGAGAAATTGTACTACAGATAGTACAACAATGTCTAGGTAAGCTTCCCAAGAGTTTCTTTTTCCTTCTTAGCATCTGCTATTTACGTGTTGGACAAGGGTTTTGCTTCGAGTATAGATTTCCTTCAAACCAAATGGTGGGCACCTTAGAAAATATATTTTGATCCACAGTCAAGTCCTTGCAATGCTACAAAGAGAAAGAAGCGTTAGGGTAGTAACCAGGGGTCCTGGGGCCCTTAAGGGTCAAGGAAAATATGTTACGCATTTTTTCTTTGTTTTCACTTTTCATTTGGGGAAGTCTCTCCGCCTGTGCCAATTGTTATTCTCAATCTACTGTTGTCATTTACGTAATGAGGTAAACAAATTTTCTATCTGAAATTTATGCTTTTAGCTTTGTATGGGAAGGCATGATTCAAGAGAAAAAAGGCATGTTGCAAACGTTTCACTAGCGCCTTCAGTGCAACAGAGCTCTTTCAAATCCTACCCCTGTGTTTGCCCAGTCCACCTCTTGACAGCCACATAAAGAGGGAAAGCACAAAACTCTTTCCCATGGCTCTTTTATGGATGCATGCAACAAGTTTTGCTATTCTGTAGAGTCCGCAACTCAGGCCCGTAGGAAGCGGGGGGCAGGTAGGGCTCAAGCCCCCCAATAATTTTGAGAACAATGGTGCTACGTCACAAGCATTAATTAGATGTATTGTTCTCTATTGTTTTGAGAACAATTGCCCCCCAATCAGCAGCTGCTTCCTACGGTCCTGCGCGCAACTAATCTCATCTATTACAATTTGTACTTCTCCTATGGAGAGTCAATTGCAAGGAGTATGGGCACATTTTGTGAAGAGGCTCTTTCTGGAGCTGTGAAGGTTTAAAGACCCATTGTCAACCAACAAAACCAGTGTTGTCAAATTAGTGTTTACAAACAGAGACCTCTTGTGTGAGAAGCATTCAGTCACTACTTTTGTTTTGAAACAAGCAGTGGCATGAGAATAAGCCTTGCAGTCGTTCAATGCCTAGCGAAAAGTCAATGCTTACGTTTCATGCACCATCATCATTGTGTTCTGTTTTGTTACATGATATATATCAGCTCTACGTAGCCTAGCTTAGCGTTCCTGGCGAGTAAGCAAAACTAGGCCAGACAGACGACTTTTCTTCATCAAAGTTTGTAATACCCTGCAAGTATGTTCTACCTGGTGAACTAAGATAAAGCAATTATCAAACCTGATTGTTCCACAGGCTTGGTGAATCATCAAGCTGGTCACGTTTTCTTGGAGTTGATGTGCCGAACTCTCGTTGTTCTGTTGCAAGAATCTATGTAGCTGCGCAATTTATATTTTCTGACACAGAAAAACATGTAACTACGCAGGAGCATTGTTGATAAACAAGAGAGAAGATTGTTGGTTGACAATGGGTCTTTAAGCTCTAGCAAAGCAAACCCTTTTTATGCTACTGATAAAGCATTGTCTGCAGTTATTTGAAACTGTAGGTATGTGTTTTAATACCTAGTTGATCCGAATAAGATTTTCTAATCCTACAATAAACTGTTTTTACACAACTTTCGATAAGCTGTCTTTAATTACTATTCACATGTAAGCTATTTGCTCTCCCTTAGAGCCTTTATTGTGACCTTAAACAACAGAATGACTTACCAATGCAAGGCTCGTTGTTCGACGCAGAAAGCCAAGCAGGATTACGAAGATCCAAATTGCAGACATTGCAACAAAATTTATTCTTCTCCTCGTCCAAGAAAGAGATACGGACGCAATCTAGAGAATGTGTCTGTACCTCGTGCCCTTCCTCTGCAGTTTCTGGAATGTCAAAGCCTGAACTATCAATGTAATTGGTTTGATTTATGCAGCTATATAAATACAGCTCACCAAATCTTTGACTAGATTATGCTATTTTTTTGGGGAGAGCAAGATGTCTAAGCCTATTATGCATTGTTTCTTTGTCATTCATTGGCATGAAAGATCTTAATGTTGACTCTCAATGGTTGTCGGTTGACATAGATACAGTAGAAATCGAATTTGAATAGAAAAGAAGGAATCGATGAAAGCTGAATAAACTGCAGGGTATGCTGAAAATTGGCATTATTATCATCATCGCTGTTATTATCATCATCATCATCATCATCATCACCATCATCATCATCATCATCATCATCATCATCATCATCATCATCATCATCATCATCATCATCATCATCATCATCATCATCATCATCACATCATCATCATCATCATTATCATCATTATCATCATCATCATCACCACCATCATCATCATCATCATCATCATCATCATCATCATCATCATCATCATCATCATCATCCTCATTGTCGTCATCATCACTATAATAATGATAATAATAATAATCATCATCACCATTATCAACATCATCATTATCATCACCATCATTATCATAATGATAATAATAATAATAACAACAACAATAATAATAATGATAATGATAATAATAATAATAATAATAATAATAATGATAATAATAATAATAATAATAATAATAATAATAATAATAATAACAATAATGATAATAATAATGTGATGTCAGCGTCAAACGTGGAATATTCCAAGGAGATAGCCTTTCGCCACTCCTATTTGTTATCTGTCTCATACCAATGTCACTAATTTTGAGAAAGATGAAAGCTGGATATAGTTTGGGAAAGAATCAGCCAAAATTAAATCACCTTCTATATATGGATGACTTAAAGCTATTTGGACAGAGTTAAAGAGACATAGAATCACTTGTAAATACAGTGCATAGATTTAGTTGTGACATTGGCATGCGATTCGGTATAGAAAAGTGCGGTGTAATTATCATGAAGCGTGGAAAGATGGTAACTTGTGATGGAATTGAACTACCGGATGGAGAGAAGATGAAAGGCGTCAGCGAAGAAGGTTACAAGTACTTGGGTATAGTAGAACTAGATGGGATAAAGGAGAAAGAAATGAAAGAGAGATTCACGAAGGAATACAAGCGAAGGATTAAACTTTTATTGAAGTCAAACTTGAACAGCAGGAATGCCATTTCAGCAATGAATATTTGGGCAGTAGCTGTGATGAGATATGGGGCTGGGATAGTGAAGTGGACGAAAGCGGAACTGGAGAAACTAGACAGACAGACACGGAAAATTATGACGATGAATGGACCATTACATCCAAAAAGTGACGTCGATAGATTGTATGTTGCAAGACAGAGAGGTGGAAGGGGATTGCAAAGTGTACTAGAAACCATCCAGTCAGAGGAAAATAGCCTTAGATGGTATGTTAAAAACAGCCAAGAGCAATTATTAAAAGCAGTGCATAAACAACAGGAAATGAATACTGACATCATTAAGCCATCAGAGTATAAAGATAAAAGAAAAAAAGAAAGAGAAGTCAAGTGGCATGAAAAAGTAATGCATGGTCAGTTTTTCAGAGATACGGATGGGATAGTAGACAGGAAGAAATCATGGTTGTGGCTAAAAAATGGAGACTTGAAGAAAGGAACAGAAGCACTAATTATGGCAGCACAAGAACAAGCAATACGTACGAATTACGTTAAACATCATATCGACAAATCAAGAGATTCGCCGAGTTGCAGAATGTGTGGTGAGAAGGGGGAAACAGTGAGCCATATCATATGTGAATGTAGCAAATTAGCCCAGAAGGAATATAAGCGACGCCACGACAACGTAGCACGGATAGTTCACTGGGAGATTTGCAAGAAGTATGACCTACCCAGGGCTGAACAGTGGTACAATCATAAGCCAGAAGGCGTTACTGAATCTGAAAGCATTAAGGTACTGTGGGACTTTAACATAAACACAGATTACGAAATTGAGCATAGGCGACCAGACATTGTTGTCGTGCTAAAACCAGAAAAAGAGTGCTTAATCATTGACATAGCCGTACCAGGAGATACAAGGATAAAACAGAAGGAACAAGAGAAAATTGAAAAGTATCAAGATCTAAAAAGAGAAATTGCAAGATTATGGTGCCTTCGAAAAGTAACTGTCATTCCAGTTGTAGTTGGTGCATTGATGGGATGTGTCAAAAAAGAAGCAGAGCAATACATTGAGAAGATAGGAATCAAGATCAGGACTGAAGTGATACAGAAAACGGCATTGTTAGGAACTGCAAGAACATTGAGAAAGGTTCTCGAAACCTGAGGCTAGTTGTTCTAGCTTGCTTTCGGGACGAACTTACCAGGAACTTTTTTCTGTGATAAAAAGAACATAATAATAATAATAATAATAATAATAATAATAATAATAATAATAATAATAATAATAATAATAATAATAATCTATCTCCACATTAGACAGTCTATCTCCACTACTGTTTGTGTTATGTATGATTCCACTGACGTTGACCTTGAGGAAAGTAGCAGCTTCTTATGAATGGGGTAACAAGGAATTCAGAATTAATCATCTATTATTCATGGACGATCTCAAATTATTTGCCAAGAATCAGGACCAAATAGATTCACTGGTACAAACTGTTCATCTCTTCAGCGAGGACATTGGAATGCAGTTCGGATTAAACAAGTGTGGAGTGTTGGTATTGAAGAGAGGAAAAATTGTGAAGCAAAATGGTATTACGCTTCCGAATGGGCAAATGATGAAAGAAGTCGATGAAAGCGGATACAAATACCTGGGCATTGTAGAAATGGATAAGATCAAAGAAACAGAAATGAAAGACAAGTTTGCAAGCGAATACAAACGAAGGTTAAAGTTGGTGTTGAAATCAAAATTGAATGGTAAGAATAAGATATTAGCAATTAACACATGGGCTGTATCAGTTTTGAGATATGGGGCAGGGATCTTGAAATGGACAACAAATGAACTAAAGAGCATGGATAGGAAATCGAGGAAGATTATGACAATGCACGGTGCATTTCATCCTAAGAGCGATGTAGACAGGTTATATGTGACCAGAGAGAAAGGAGGGCGTGGACTGATTAGCTGCGAGGGTTGTGTTCGAAGTGAGGAGAACAATTTGGGATGGTATGTCCGGAATTCCGTGGAATCATTGATTCGAGGTGTTAGGTTTGCTAAAGTGGTGGACACTGATGATGTTGTAAGTAAGGATGAGTTCAAAAGGGGATGGATAAATGAAAAAGAACAAAGATGGAAGGAAAAAAGAATGTACGGGCAGTTTGTTAGAGAGATGCCGCAATCAACAGATGAAAACAAGACATGGGAATGGCTGAGAAAAGCTGATCTTAAGATACATACAGAGTCACTTTTGTGTGCAGCGCAAGAACAGGCTATCCGAACAAATTATGTTAAACACCATATTGACAAATCAGCAGAGTCACCACTTTGTAGGATGTGTGAAGAGAAGGGCGAAACTGTACATCACATTGTCAGTGAGTGCAAGAAGATGGCACAGAAAGAATACAAACGAAGGCACGACAACGTTGCGAGGATTGTGCATTGGCATTTATGCAAGAAATACAATATTGAAAGGACGGAAAAATGGTATGAGCATTCTCCTGAGGGTGTAGTGGAAAATGCCGAGGTAAAGCTACTTTGGGATGTGAATATTCAGTGTGATCATTTAATTGAAGCTAGAAGACCGGACCTAGTTGTTGTGATTAAAGGTGAGAGAAAATGCATCATCATTGACATAGCGGTGCCAGGTGATAGTAGGACTAATGACAAAGAAAGGGAGAAAGTGGAGAAATATCAAGATTTGAAAAGAGAAATTAAGAGGATTTGGAACATGAGAAATGTGATAGTTGTACCTGTGATTATTGGTGCACTCGGAAGTATAACGAAGAAACTGGATGAATGGTTAGAAAAACTGGATATCACAGTGAATACAGCACTCTTACAGAAGACGACATTATTAGGAACAGCCAGGATATTAAGAAAAGTACTTGAGTACTAAAGGACAATGACCCCAAGGGACCCTTGGTCAAGGGTATTGACCCGCTTCCTTGGGATGTAAATTCGGTTATTAGAACTGCCAGTGCTTAAAGCAGGAGCATAAGATAATAATAATAATAATAATAATAATAATAATGATGATGATAATAATAATAATAATCAGAGGATTGCAAGATTTTATGGGACTTCCCTTTACAGACTGATAAACAGTTGGAGCATAATAGACCTGATATTACTGTGATTGAAAAGAAAAATAAAAGTTGTAAATTAATAGACCCATCTTGCCCATTCGACACTCGTATTGAAAAGAAAGAAGAAGAAAAATGCACAAATTACAGTGACCTGAAGTATGAAATTGCAAGAATATGGAAAATGAAAAAGGTGGATGTTATACCAGTAGTTATTGGAGCATTAGGGACAGTGACAAAGAATTTTGATAAATGGCTGGAAAAGTTAGAATTGGATGTTATGGTAGAGATGTTACAGAGACCATGTTTGCTTGGAACAGCGAGAATAATACGTTAAGTATTGGATATAAAGTAAAGACCAAGGAAAGAAGTGATTTCAAGATACCAAAGACCACTGGGTGTGGTCCGCTATCGTGGCAAATGAACCAGAAAGTAAGAACACTCCTGTGAAAAAGACAAATAATGATAATAATAATAATAACAATAATAATAATAACAATAATAATAATAATAATAATAATAATAATAATAATAACCATCATCATCATCATCATCATCATCATCATCATCATCATCATCATCATCATCATCATCATCATCATCATCATCATCATCATCATCATCATCATCATCATCATCATCATCATCATCATCATCATCATCATCATCATCATCATCATCATCATCATCATCATCATCATCATCATCATCATCATCATCATCATCATCGTCGTCGTCGTCGTCAACCTCCTCCTCATAGTGATGCACCACTTGATTGATAGTCTAGTTCAAAGACAAAAGAAAGTAAGTACAGTTTCAAAATCAAGAATTATAAAGCAAAGACGTACAGTAGATATGAACTGAGTATGAGATCATTTGCCCCTTGTTATTGCTCATTTTAGGATTATAAGCCACTTTTTATTCTTAATTTATCATTTAAAGTTTGTTGAAATACTTGCAACTATCATCATGTAAACGTGGACTTGCCTTTATCTTAATAACTAGGAATGTCATTAGTCGTGATTGAAAAGCTTTGGGCACTGAAAACAAGTTATACCAACATATCGGACAAATTTTACAACAGAAGATAGGAGACAAACATTTTTGCTGATTTTGCTCCAGGCTCGTGACTGAAAACCTCCAAAGCATCATTTTCAAGGGCCAATCAGACAGCCAAAAAGTGAGGAAGACAAGGGAACCAGTGAATACTTTTCCAAGTTTTACCTACTTTCTGAAAACACCACCAGAACAAAATATTGCTGGAAATGTCCCCAAGTTTTGGAGAAACTATACTCTAACATCTGGGGATAGATTTCTTCACAAAACTTCGGGAAAATTCAAGCAGGTTTTTGTCCTGGTTACGTTTTATGAAGGTAGGTAAAATTTTGAAAAATCTTTGCACACTCTTTCTGTCTTTTACGCTTATTCGCCGTCTGATTGGTCCGTGGAAATGAGGCTTTGAAGGTTTCCGGCCATAGGCCACGAGCAAAACTCGGCTAAAAGATTTGATTCCACTCTTGTTTTGCACAGATTTTGGGCGATTGATTGAATCGACAACAAAATTACTCCTAAAGATCCTCCAATATCTCTGCAATCGTACAACACATGAGTGTTTCCTTTGTTTTTCCACGCATGTTCAGAATAATTACACCGTCACTTTGAGAGGAAAAGTGGAAAATCTCCGTGATCTGGCCTATCAAAGATGCTGTAAAATCTTCGTTTTCAAAAAAAGTTTGTTTACATTACGTGACCTAGCCCCTTTATACGTTTATCCAAAGTAGCATACACAAATATCATTCAGCGGATATTTCTATACAAGTATCTTTCTAATAAGAAGCTAGGAAATTGGGCCAGTACTGACAATTTCTTAAAATTATCAGCTTTTTGATACTCAGAGCTTCTTATGAGTTTCTTAAAGGTTCCATAATAGTCTTCATGTTCGCTATCTGTTCCCACCACAACATTTCAAAATAAGGTTTTTTGAAGCCTTTCCGATGTTGAAAGAAAAAAGTTGAACTGAAGTAAGATATGTTAAGGATTCTTTTACAAAAATAAATAGTTTCTTACACCATATTTACCCAATGATGGAGTTTCTTAATTTTTTGGCAAACTGAGAGGTGAGTTTCTTATAAAGAATATATCTATTTGTTCACTTGGACAAACTTCAGTCATCTATGAACTTTGATTAGCGACGACAAATAAAATCAAACAGATCCATCAATTTGCATAAAAGGCATGATATTTTACCCTTGTTTGTTGTTCCTTTACCCTCCAGTAGCCTGGCAGCATAGATTGGAGAGTTCCTTTGATACAAAGCATCGAGGTTGGCTAATTGGTCTCGTCAGTTCGACAGATATCGTAAACGTTCAAATCTGCTCGAATTTTTGTGGCCATCGCCGCAATGAGTAAGATGTGGGGACAGTTATTTCTCAAAGCCCACATCAACACAAGACAAGAGCAAAGTTGACGCCTCAAAAACGTTGTAACTAAGATGATGCATGGAGCAAAAGTACAATCAAAATTATTGTCATTTATTTCATATCTTTAACCAAAGAAATTGGGTTTACGAAATTACAAAAGGTTCTGTATCAGCAATATTTGTGCAAAGCAAAGCTAACTTATCTGTGCATGCTCTTTTGGAGTCATTGATAAATATGAAGGTACAGTTTCGTAAGATGCAATTCCTTTCAGTTTCGTTTCCTTCAGAGATCTCTCAAATAAGTGATGCACACAATTCAACTTACAGGATGAACTTTGCTACAACCATTAAAATTAAAACAAGAGCTGTAGTTTCGTTTATCGCGAAATCGCCAATGAAGGAGATCGCGATCTTAGTGCTGATGCGAGCATAGGTGCTCATACCGCTGTTTCTACCTCGCCGTGCAGCTGAAGGGCCTGGTGCTCTCCTTCTCGAAACGTTTTGTCTGCGCCTTGTCGCTGGAGGAACAGGTGCTCTTCTCCTGGAAAGCACCGGAGGAATGATTTTCCTTCTTCTGGAAAGTACCGGAGGAATGATGGTCCTCCTTCTGGAAAGCACAGGAGGGATGATAGCTCTTCTCCTTGAAAGCACCGGAGGGATGACGGTCCTTCTCCTGGAAAGTAACGGAGGAATGATGGTCCTCCTTCTGGAAAGCACAGGAGGGATGATAGCTCTTCTCCTTGAAAGCACCGGAGGGATGATTGTTCTCCTTCTGGAAAGTACTGGAGGGATGATGGCCCTCCTTCTGGAAAGCACAGGAGGGATGATAGCTCTTCTCCTTGAAAGCACTGGAGGGATGATTGTCCTCCTTCTGGAAAGCACAGGAGGGATGATAGCTCTTCTCCTTGAAAGAACCGGAGGGATGATGGTCCTTCTTCTGGAAAGTACCGGAGGGATGATGGTCCTCCTTCTGGAAAGCACAGGGGGGATGATAACTCTTCTCCTTGAAAGCACTGGAGGGATGATTGTTCTCCTTCTGGAAAGCACTGGAGGGATGGTTGGGACTTTTACTCTCCTTCTTAAAAGCAACGGGGGGATGATAACTCTCCTTCTAGAAACCAATGTTCTTCTTCTTGATAACGTTGGGAGAGGAAGTATTCTTCGTCGCAGTAATGTTAGGGAAGAAAATGTTTGAATTTTTTGGGCAACGTCATTTGCCAATGAGCTAATCTCGTTGTCACCGTCATCTAACAAAGGCAAATTGAATTGGAATTTTAGTTGTAAGGTCACTGATGACGTTTTAATTTGCTATTATTCACTGCTATTGAAAGGTCAATAGTAGAACCAACTATATCTGCTGTCCATTCGCGTGGCATTCAAATATGCTTTGGACATGCATACTGGGTGAATAATATCCATTGAGTTCAATATCATACAGGAAAACCAATGCAGCCAGGTTGTGGATATAGACTCAGCCATCTTACTGTAGCCTGCGTGCAGACTCGACTGGTTTACCGAAATCGAATTGAGTTGAATGGAAAATTGAAAATTCACACGAATTTTCAATTTTCCATTCAACTCAATTCGATTTCAGTAAACCAGTCGAGTCTGCACGCAGGCTATCTTACTGAAGCTCCACATCAACCTTCAAGATTTTTCTCACAATTTTGGGTGCATTATTTCATTCTGAAATCTTCAAACCTTTTCTGTTCACGTATATTCATAAGAAGGCTGGTGTAACAATAAAATTTCAACTAGGATCTGCGTTCCCTATCGTTCATACTGATGTTCCCTGGCAAGAGCTTCTCTTGTTAAAGATTCAGTACCTATGCTATCCGTGAAGAGAAGTAACTTAATTTGTCAAAAAAATTGCTTTATAGCAGCAAAACCATAGCGGCAGCACTTAGGTAGAAACCCACAGGGTTTTACTCACTAGCAGGTAAGGTAGCATGTCAGAAAAATACTCGTGTTTCCACCCATATGCGGATGAGAAGATAAAACCTGGTGCGTTACCGGATGAAATGACTAGGGGCTGATTTATCCCTCAAACAGGCTGGTCGTTTTAAATTTGCGTAGTAAGGGGGTAGCCACCATCTCGGCTCCCCTGCCTTGTACGCATATATCTGCACTGCTTGTAGAAAGTAAATTTCAAAAGTAAAAACTATCATAAGCATATTGTCAAATAACATAAGGTAGTGGGTTCATTGCTGTAAAAACTGCATAGAAACCAATGAAACTTGCTTCATTGCAAATGAAAAAACTGAATATGGCCAGAACAAAAATCAAATACCGGGTTTTACAAAACGAATTGAAAAATTCTGAGGCCAAGACTGTTCCTAAAAATCCTCCAATATCTCTGCAATGGTATAGCAAATGAGTCTTTCGTTTGTTTCTCTATGAAATTCAAGAGCTTATCTTCAAAATGACCCCTTCATTTGGAAAAAGTTGTAGAAAATCTCTTTGATCTGGCTTATAATAAACACTGCAAAGTAGTTGTTTCGGAAAAACTTTTCTTACATTACGTTACCCAGCCCCTTTAAACAAAGGTATGAAATTACCGAATACGATCTGATAACGAATTGATTGATTGATTGATTGATTGATTGAATGACCAGTTAATTGATTGACTGACTCATTAATTTGTTCATTGATAGTGGTTATTGTATAGCTACTTTCATTTATTGTTCATTCATTTTATAGCCTCGTTTATATGTTTTGTTCCGTTCTGTTGAATTAGCCTCGCTTTCGTAGTAGTAGGTTCTACTCTGTTTTAGTGGTAAACTTTGCTTACCGTAACTTAGGAACCCAATCACGAATTTACCAATCGTTTCCACCAAGACTTGTGGTTTGTTGAAATATATGGAAATATATTTTTCAGTTGCAGTGTACACCATTGGTTCATGCTTGCCACAAATTTTACCACTGATTGAGATTGTGGAGCTTACAATGTCCGAGTTCTGTGAGTACAATTGTGAGGATTCTGCAAAAAAAAGTTTGCATGCTGAAAATGCATGAGTCATAATTCAGGCACATAGCCCTTCCGAACCAATCCTATCAAAATACTCTTGATATTCAATTCATCAAATTTTGATAACATCCACGAGAAAATTTGAGCTTGAAAAGGTTTAATATATAATGAGACAATATTTCATCGCTGCGTAATCAATGCCTCTTTTGTCAGAACAGGGGAAGGGGGCATAAAAGACTAGTTTTCATCGACATTATATCAATTAATATCTCAATGGTTTAATCTACAACTGACTCAAAGTCTCACGGTGGGGGGGGGGGGCTCTCGGCTAAATTTTGGGTAGGGGTGTGCCGCCCAGTTTCAACATGTAACCGTTGGCTAGACCAATTTTTGAGAAAATCATACCCTTGGTTAGACTAACTTTTCCAATACAAGTCAATCTCGTTCCCAGGGTCTTCTTACGTCATACGCTGATCCCGAAGCCGAATGAACAGCCTGGTACACTTCGATCAAATCTGCCCAGAAAATGGGCAGATCTGCAGCCATTATGAATTTCACGGTTTGCTAGGCAATGCTAATCGACGGATAATGGCCGTTACTCTAGCGCTAATTCTGTAAAAATTGAGAAATTGAAAAAAAAACACTTTGAGGACCTTATTTAAACCTTTTTGAGAGTACAATAATCTGTGTTTAATGTGAAAATAAGCTTGGTTTGTTTGGAGCGAAAATGGGCCTAAGCTACAAATTCGAGAAACTTTCATCGCAGCTTCGAAAATATGATCAAGGTATAGTGAGAACCAATCGCTTCTCAAATTCATACTTTCAAAATGTGCTCAGTGAATGGAATTTACTAAATAACGATATTAAAAATTCAACAACTATCAGTGAGTTTAAAAACAGACTGCTAAAGACCTGTGCAGAATTCTATTTACAATGTCCTTGACATATCAGGCATCAGACGTTTGACTAAGCCTCGACTTGAATTCAGTGAGCTAAATGCACACAGATTCGGGCATAATTTTGACTGTTTAGGTCCCTTTTGTTCTTGCGGAATGGCAAAAGAAGACAATGAACATTTTCTCCTGCTCTGCCAGAAGTTTGACTTGATGCGCATTGATCTCTAACGGAAACTCTCAGACATCCCAGGACTAGATGTATCAAAGCTTAATGCCAAAACATTATGTGAGATTCTTCTTTATGGCAATCCACACCTTAGCATAATTGATGATAGAATTGTCCTTGAAGCAACCATTTCGTTCATTGAATCGACGAAGAGGCTAAACTAATACAAGCTCTTTGAAACTGCAGCACCCCACCCCCTTTAATGTTTGTTCAATATTCAATGACAGGTGACGGAGAAATAGCACCTAGTTTAGTAATAGAACAAAAGGATCGGCGCCTGCCGTCATTTGTCCAGTGGATTGCCCGGGCCCCTGATGTTGAATGCCTTATATCTCCATCATTTGCCTTTAAGTTTGCCTTAAAAATCTGCTTTGTGTTTAATCAATGTACCCTGTTTCGCAGTGCACATTTAAACCAGCCCTTTCTCATCCAAGTTAAGTTCTCCAAATTGTATCTAGCGTTAGTCGCTTGGATAGACAGCGATTTAAATTCTGCACTCATATAATTGGTTTTAGATGGGGCTGGTTTGACTTGCGGATGTGTGCAGGGTATGGACAGTTCATATTAGGCCTTAGATCTTGTATTTCATTGTAGTGTTTTTGTTGTTTTTAGATATCATTGTTGAATTGTAAGTACCATTCGCAATGGGGGCACGATAACCCTGAGTTCTCTCCCGTTGCGAATGGTACATAGTTATGTAAATAATTTTGTTTTTGTAGTGGTTTTAAGATGATAAAAAAAGAAAAAAAAATGCTTCGAAAATAAAATGACTCTTTATTCGTCTAATTTCGGAAATAAATTGCAAGTAGTGGTCAGAATGGCTAAAGAACATGGTTTCGCATCGAATTTTGACATGCCGCGGCCGTTTAACCCCGCAAGACGGACTTACGGCGCAAAATGACGAGCAGCCAATCAGATTGTTGAACGGCCTCTTATACCCCAGCGTAGAGGTAGGGCAAGGAACTCACTCTGGGGACGAGATTGATTAAAAGTGCCCTGATAAATGGGTTTTTTATAGGAATCACCGAACTTTGACATTTCTTTGACCAAAATTGACAAAAAGCATACCCTTGCTTAGACTAAACTCGACAAAAATTGCCAAGTATACCCTTGGCTAGGCTGAAAGTCGGGAAAAGTATACCCTTGTGGGCGGCACATCCCCAGGTACCTTCCCCTCGTGCAAATTTTAAACCATGGCCCCCTTTCGAGAAAATCAATTTGATCTCATTTACCGTGCGTGTGCAGACTTTACCTTTCCTCTGCGAAGGAGAGCGAAGGAAGAACGTCTAAGACCGTATTTTACTCTCCTTTGGAGCGAAAGGTATAGTTTGCACGCAAGCTAGCATCTATGACATTGAGTAACAATTTGGAGACCTTGAATGCTGGCCGTTTGATTAAAGTCATCATCACAAGGCACTACGGGACCGTTCATTATTTACACAGGGATTGGTACTGAAGATAAATGGTTTCTAGTCCAAAAAATCTTCCTACCCAATTGAAAATGTGACAGAAGAGACATCTATCCAACAATTCTCCGGTTGAAGAGAATTTTACTCAACCCTTACCTATAAAATTTTATGTCAATTTCAAAACTATGTAAATTGTAGATCTAGTACTGTAAATATTTTAAATATTGATGACATAGATGGAAACAGAATAGAGACGAAAGTGAAATCGATGGCCTGGATAATGCTGCTGATTTTGATGTTGGATTTTAACGATTTTGGACTTCAAACATCTGGTATTAATTTTGATGGAAAGATTTTGTCAACCAAACTTTAAATTATATGAAAGAACTTTTACACAACCCTTTCATGTCAGAAAATTTCTTTTACCCAACCCATTTCTATTCGGTACCAAACCCTATGTAAATAATGAACGGTCCCTAATGGACGATTAAACTATTAGGATACCGGCGACGAACTTTTTCCAAGTTGCACTACGTTATAATTGCGAATGTTTGATGATCCTACCGGAATTCGATTAAACGATGCTATGCTATATGCTATTTAACCGTCTATTTTAAAAACGAGAAGATGTGTTTCTGATAACTCACCAGAAATTTCAACATATGAACTGCTGGCATTACATTCTGATGGGAGAGCTTCGGGTAACGCAACAGGCATGAAGACAATTTTTGTCACTGATGAAGCTCCTGTGTCAGTTATCTGACTGCAAAAAGTCGATAGTTTTTCTTGACTGCCTTTCGTCCAGCCATTGAACTGTACCAGACCAGACTTCGAAGTTTCGCAGGGAACCTTTTTCCTAGAATACAATGAATGAATTCGCTCCAAGAAAGGAAATACTTTTGAAATCCTTTGCTCCCATTCTGATCAAGTTAAGATATATCAATCTTTCCTCCGAAAATCAGAAAGCTGTGGCAAGCAAGCACAACTACCGTATTCTCGAGTACCGAATAAACGGGGGGGGGGAGGGTTAGAACAATCGGGGAAAGAAAGAAATATTGAGAAAGATTGAAGAAAGAAATAGAAATAGAGAGAAAGAAATAGAAAATAGAAATAGTCTTGGAGAAAGAAATAGAAAATAGTCGTTTCTTAGGTAAACAAATATCCTATATCTATATATTAATGTGAACAGTGATGTTACTAATACATTTACTTTTGAGTTCTGGTTCTGTTGAATGCACTTCTTGGGACTCTTTCTTGCGTTTATTCAGAACATGGGCAATTCGGACACTGTTGTTGTGCTTTCTAAACTAGCGAAGAAACAATAATTATTCAATACTCACCCCTGGCAAGCAACGTTTGCATTCCGGTCAAACATCGTGGTCAAACATCGTGGCCTACCCTCCTGCTTCAAATTCTGAAAATTCTGAATCCCAACTGCAACAACATTTCGCCTCCCTAGCTTACCCTAACGAACTGCCCTCGCAGCAACGAGAAAAATAAAAAACCTTCCAATATAAGTTTTTCTCCATCATTACTTTTCCTCACCATCACATGGATCTGACTTCTAATATGCAGCAGACTTAGTGTCAAATCGTTCTTAGTGTCAAATCGTTCTTATTATCCGTATGTATTGTTTTTAGTAGTGTTGTTTAAGTTTAAGTAGTTTTCTTTCTTTTATCTATGTTCATTCCCTTGGGGTAGACACAGCCTCTTGCTCCCCGGGGGTTTTTGTCCCAGTAGTATTGTAAAGTAATCCTTGTAAGTAGTGTAGAGCGTAATATGTATTGCAAAATTTTAATGACATATATAAAAAAAAGATAATACCACCCATAACGTATTCATTTTAAGACAGATCAACATGAAGGGCTGGTGGCATTTTCTTTAACAAAAACCACAAGAATCCTAGGAACATGTGTCAGTCCCATCAGTGATATAGAGGCCCTACTACATAGCCTCTTTTGTTTTTACATAGCTATGACATGATTTCATTCAGCGCATCGCTTTTCGATTTCTCAATCAAGTCATTACGTCAAAGCTTTGCAATCTCAAAGGAGGCTACAGAGCAGGGTCTCTGGTATGAGTGAGGACGAGGTGGGTTGATAAATTTTTAGCCTGGGTACCAAGTCTGGTACCTAGGGTAATGAATTTTACTGTGGAAAAATCAAAAGAATGAAAATGGAGCAGGGTGAACATAGCTTTAATGTTATCATGAATCCTTACCCACAGATTTTATCCAGTGACCCGCTAGGTTTGAGTGATGATCTACTTTTCAGTTGAAACGAATATTTGTAACCAGCCCGCGTAACTGAAGAATCAGATTTGAACTTGACTTGAGCATAGCCATCCACAGAATACATATCAAAAGGTTTCACGGATCTGACATTGTCGGAACAGAATTTTCCAATTGGTACAGAAGATCTGCGAGAAAGAAAGTAGATTGTAAACGAATGAGCATATATCGTTGAACAAAGTGAGTAGGTTGAGGTGAGGAAGGGAAAGGGTAATGTGATACGGTGGCAGGACTTTATATGGTAGAGTATGATCGAGTAGGGTCGGGTAGGAAAGAATAGGGACGGGTTGAGTATGTACGCTATATGTTTGTTTCTTATTTAGATTTATTGTAACAATTCTATTCTACCAGTGCCTTTCCTACGCTAAATATTCATGTTTTCCGAGAGGAAGCATTATCAATTTGCAATGACATGACTCCGCCGATTTTCAGTTATTACCCTCTAAAATGGCTATTCTGCTATTCTATAAAGGTGCAAACAAGAAATTAGATCGTACTCATAAATGTGCACTAAAGATCCTCCACAATAACAAAGACTCTTCGTTTCAGTCGTTATTCGCTCGCAGTAACAGCTTTGCCATCTGCGTAACAAAACTGCAAAAGTTGATGACTGAAATACACAAGTCACTGAATAATATGAATCCATCGAGTGTGTGGGAATTTCATGAGAAGAAATCATGTGGCCTATGAACTAAAGAAACAAAATCTTTGCAAACTTCCAAAGCAAAGACAATATCTTATGGAGTAGAATCTTTATCTTTACGGGGCAGCTTTCTTTGCAGCACCCTTGATGACAGTGTAACGCAAGAACCGACACTCGCACGTTTTAAAAAGAATTGGGCTGGAGAACATTGGGCCTACAGAATGTGATGTTAACGAAACAGGATATGGTACTGGTTTGTAGTTAGATTAATAGTTTATATTTATTTAGGTTGGTCTAAATTAGCATTTACTAATACTATTCCACGTAAACCAAACGTAAACAATGATACACCCCCAGTAACGACCCCGCTGAAACATTGCCCCGCCAAGGTTGAACAGTTCAATGAGGTTGAAGGATGACCCGCCAAGAAAACTCGTTTCCCCGCTAAGCTTTGAGTTTAAAGAGTTTCCCCGCCTTGTTTTTGATGTTTCCTCGCTGAAATTTTTGCTTTCCCGTCAAAATTATGCAAGCTCCATCGTAGATGATAGCCTAAAATTTCATTTCCCCGTCGTGATATTTCTTATCCCCGCTGATAATGTATGTTTTCGTAATTTCCCCACTTTAATTACAAGGTCCGGCGGGGTTGTTACTGGGGGGTGTAATGATGATATGATGTGATATTGTGAAGGTGTTGTGGCGCCGTGTTGGAATCCACTGACTTTGCAGCCGGAACAGACAGGCGGACGGTGTTCAAATTCCACCAGCACCTTTGAGCGTAACCCTAACCCTTCCTTTTCCTTTCCTTTTTCTTTTTCCTCTTCCTTTTCTCCCCCTCCCATTCATCTATCACCAAGAGCGAGACTTGAAGCAAGTCCACTTTGAGCGTCATGACAAGGGGTCGCGGACTCGATTAGTGCTTAGCTATTTCTGCGATCCCAGCGCTTGGCGCTAAAAACTGCAACTTCACCTTCACCTTCACCTTCACCTTCACTAATTAACTACTGCGACATCCAGCTTATCATTCATTCATACCGGCATAGTGAAAATGGAGTCTAAGGTCTATTCTATGATCCGAAAACAAGAGATAAGATAATTCATGGCCGAAAACATCAAAATGATAGCTGTTTCAGAAGAGTGTCCACAGACGATTACGCTAAAAATTGCAGCGAGGAACTTTTTACCAAGATTTATTGCATTCGAATTACGAATCTTTAATGATTCTATAGTACCTATGGGAATTCGATAAAAGAACGCAATGCTTTGGTAAAAAGTTGCTCGCTGCCATCTTTAGCGTGATCGCCTACTACAAAAGTTTCTTAGCTTTCTCAAATCCAGGTATCCTGTATTCTTAACCTTTGAAAAATGGAGGCCACAGTTTTATTGTTTTGTAACTGTTGTCTTATAAAGATTTGAGTGTATTCTTAAATTTTTACCTCGTGAGTTTAACTTCGACATGATCGTGTTCACATGCGGCCATTTCCCCTTCAACTTCGAATATCAGCCATTTTATTTCAAGGTAAAAGCCTGAGCTTTGCAGGGCGGATGGACGGATGTTGATGGTGCAATCTTCATTGTTTTTGTAATTCAGATTTGTGATAAATTTTGGAGTAGTTGTCGCATCATATGTGCCACTAATGCATTCTCCATTGCATCCTCTGACAGATAAGAAAGTTGAAACAGCTGCGAAAAAAACAAACTGCAGCATATTTGGTTTGACGTGTAAACATCTGATGCCTCTTCTGTCCCGAGTAAACTTATTCCCGGCTGGCCTTTCCTGTATCTGCTGCAACTGAACCTTCAAAAATGTGTTTGTTCATGATAAATCAAGGAAAAATTATGGAGGTAAGCATCTTTGCTTGGGGGGCTGGGCCAATCTAAATATAACCTATTGTATCTGATGCTCTTGATCTCCCAGAACAAAAGGAAGATAAATGCCTTCGGCAGTTCTTTTGTGCTATGCTTAGGTCATGCATACCTCCATTCATATATTTCAAGCGTCATTATTTTCCTGTTTCTAGAAAGCGGAAAATTCTTAGCATGTGCAATGCAACATTTGCTTCTGAATAGTGCATTCATTGGTATTAGCAAAACAAATTTTTTCTCAACTGGATACCACTTCGACTTGGCCAAGTTTCTTCCTTTTCCAACGAACCTGAGAAACCTGAATGCCAAAATAGCTCGGTATATCAACTCAAGGGGCCCAAGGGTAACCATGCATATGTCTATGAAATCTCTCAGAAAGGAGGTAGATATGCCAGCGAATCTAGGACAAAAAGAAAGAAGGGTAATGCTTTCTGTTTTCAAAACCTCACAGACTAGTCAGATTGCAGAGTAATAACTTTATAAGGGTCTCCGTATGTTCACACAAGCATTTCTCGCCCTACTAGACAATCTCCATCTGATACACTAATCCTTGAAAAGGGGTATCCTTTTCCACGTTTGTCAGAGAAAAACTTGTAAAGGGAGTTGACTTTTGCAACGAAAGTCAGAGGAAGAGGTCAACTTGAAAGTTTCCAGACAAGCATGGTTACACTTGGACCCCTAGAGTAGACCCACTGTGCAAAATAATGACCTCTGCAAAAGGAGAGAGGAGGAAAGCGGAAGAGACCTGGGTCTCCCACCTTTCTTTTTCTCTCTCCTTCTCGGAGACTTCCTCCTTCCCTCCTACGCAGGAGTAGCTTTTTTGGTGGAAATGTTTTGTTTATGCGCAGGAGAGACTTGGGTGATTCCAGAAATTTCTTGGTAATGCTCTCCCCTTTCTATCCCGGGAGCGGAGGGATAGGGTACTCACCGTCACCGTGATTAGACCCCGAACCCATTTGTATAACTATCAGGAAATTTCTCAGCTGTGTGTATGAATTTTGTCGATATGAAGACGAAGGGTCTGTTCAAGTTTCTGCAGCTCTGACTGGCTAGGAGCCCTTTCATCGTTGTTGCTACGCAAAGCGTCATCCTGTCTCCAGTTTATTTTTCAAGCAAGCGGCTGCTGATTTTCAGTTGTTTCGTGCGGATAGTCATTTTGGGATCCACACTGATAAGAACATCCTATAAAAATGCTTACGAAAACGGTATCAAACCATGTCATGCTGGCCATTCGTTTACACCTACCCGGCACAAAATGAAGCAAGTTCGAAAACGGCACGACTTGAAAGAGGCATAAAGCACCTCATTGTTAACACTTAAAAACGGCACGATTTCGTTCCGGATTCAAAGGGAGGCATAATGTTCCTCTGAACGAGGCAAGTTCAACGGAGCTCCCAAACATTTTAGAGTGCCAAAGCAGCAAGAAGACATCAACTTCAACATCAATACTTCAATTCAAGTACTGGCGGAGCATGGTTTTTATTAATGTAATAATGATCTCTGTGAATAGGCCTATACTTCACAACATAAATCCATCCACATCACAGCATGATAACAATCACAACATAAATCCAATCTTTTTGCTATGACAGTAAGACTTTTAAGGACTTGTGCTTGGTTCTACCGCATGCACAGTGATCCATATTGTCGAAGTCATAGAAAGAATGCAGAAAACACCAAGCAAATTGAAAACCTTTCAAAGCTTCCATACCGAGGATACTTTAATTTATCTGACAAACGAATGCCGAATGCAGATGTATTGCAGTTTTGCAGATAAAGGCCTATACTTCACAACATAAAACCATAACCGAAGCTACCAATTGATCGGTATACGAAAACGAACATGTGGAATTGTTGGCCTAAAATATTCATGGCCAGGTTTTTCAGAGCCAGCGAGGAAATTTCTTCAGGGCTGTGAGTTCGCAAATTACGTGCTTGGGGTTTGTTTATTGTTGTTTGCTGGAGGTTGTCTTAGGCCATCAATCAGTCTCAGCAGTCAATGTTTCATGTCAAAAACAATTCGTATATTTTTTTCGTACCGGTAAATTGGTACGTTTAGCAATCAATTTTTGTCAAGTCACGTTTTCTCGTCGCCTTGTTGCTCTGGGATGTTTGGGAGTTCCGCCATAGTTTTCCGCTGAACTTACCACGTTTCGAGAAATATTTGGCCACCCTTTGAATCCGGATCGAAATAGTGCCATTCGTACAGTTTTCAAGCACTTAAAGCTACACTCCCATAAATAGATCCAAGGCTGCTGGGGCTTGGCTGCCCTTCAGATATTTTCAACCTTTTCGTAAATCTTTCCTCATAAGCATCAGACAAATATAAGGTTGCATTTTTTCTCATCATTAGGGCAATTTGGGCTTTGAGGGAACCAGCCCATCTCCCGAAAAGCAAATAACCCTCCCGAAGGTGGGGTTGGAAGGAAAACCCGCATTTTTCCCGCAAAACTAGTCCCCTCGTCCATGTTGGACAAAACTTTCCAGATGCATCTGCAAAAGAAAGAAGATCCAACATGAAAATGTGAAAGAGGCGGGTGGGTGGGAGATGTTGATTTGCAACCACTCAGCACGAGTGTGCAAAATTTACTAAATTCTCAAATCAAACTCTGTTTTATACTGCATGGAAGAAACCATGCCGCATGCACGACTATCAATGAACACGCAGCTGATGAAAAACATTACACCTCTAGAGAGTCAAAAACAATGGTACTTCAAATTGCCAGATTTGTAAATCTGTAATAAACAATAAACAGCATGTTCGTTGCTTTAACTCCGATTAATCGTCATTTACACTGAGACGTTTCATGCCCTTTCAAATAGCGCAGTTTTCGAAATCTTCTTCATTTTGTGCAAATTAAGGAAAAAACGTCTTAGTTTCTAAAACGTCATCACTTCGGACTGTTTTCTTTTGAAAACGGCAGAGGGTAAGTGGGGCCTTAATTAGGCAGGTTTGAGGCTGTCATTTCCGTGTATCTTTGGCTATTAGCAATCACCGGCCCCGGCCCCCAGGCCCCGGCCCTCGGCCCTATGGCACTCGGCCCCGGCCCCGGAAATTTGATGATGGAGAGTTAAAATTTTGATACCAGTCTATTTTTTAGGCCAAATTGTAATGATGAACAAATGCTCAAATGAAGGGTGATAAGTGTTAAAGAGAAACAACGAATAAAATGCAATGTTTACTTGTCTTGCGCTAAATCCTGGGGCCGTAGTTTTGTAATCTTGTCTTGGCGCGCATTTTGCTATCATGTTCTCTTTGTTATAAAATGACGTATAGCGCTGATCACGTGAAAGCTATCAAGGGTTGAAGGTGGCTAATTTGAATATTTGAGTTGTTTGGCTGGTGGGAGTGACCGCTTCTTCTACTCTCTGGAACTTGACAAAGTACGGTATTTTCCTTTTTGCCCTCAAATGCACAAATTTTGCAGCCTGTGTCCCAGACGCTTCACACTTTTGAGAGTTAAGAGAGCTCGCAGTTGGTATATGATAGTGTATATTTTGTTTCTTTCATCTAGTACGTCATACGGACGCTCTCATATTTGTGATTTCGCTATTGAACTTCAGGAAACTTTGAATGAAGCTATAAGTCACAAAGAAACGGCAGTTTCAGCAGCAAACGAACTAACAGAACGTCAGCAATGTTAAGATTTTCGAGGCCAACTCGAGATAAAAATAATAGGAAGTTATTCACTGCGAATTGTCTTCAAACTGAATGCCTTACAGTTGGTTTCAATGGTTTCAAGTCTGCTTTGCAGACCGCGTGCGGAGGATAGGGAAAGAAAAGTAAAGACAGACCAGTATATGATATAGGTTTCTTATGATCTTGGAAGTAAATCAACGGTGTTGGAAAGCAGCTTAGCGAAGGTGCAGGTAAATGTGAAGTTGCATTTCTTCCTCCTCGTCGTATTCTCCCTCCCTCACGGTCTGCACCGCAGACCACAGGATACTGGTTTCAAGCAGCTTCTAAGTACCAATATCCTATCCCTGTTGGTAAAGACTGCAAGAAAAATTTCTAGAAAAGTCATGAACACTCTCATGACTTTTCATCAGAACAATGACATAACGAAAACAATGGCTAACAATAGCCTTTGTCTACGATGGGATTCCTGGAGACAATAGGAATATTGAGATGCGTGCCAAGACAAGACTGCAAAATTACGGCCCCAGGATTTTGCGCAAGACACGTAAACATTGCATTTTATTCGTTGTTTCTCTTAAACACTTATCACCCTTCATTTGAGCATTTGTTTGCCATTACAACTTGGCCTAACAAATAGACTGGTATCAAAATTTTAACTCTCTATCATCAAATTTCTGGGGCCGGGGCCGAGTGCCATAGGGCCGAGGGCCGGGGCCGGGGGGCCGGGGTCGGGGGGCCGGGGCCGGTGATTGCTAATAGCCTGTATCTTTACTTCTTTTTGCCTTGACAGTAAGATTCTTAAGTACTTGTGCTTGATTTTACCGTATGCACCGTGATCCATATTGTTGAAATCATAGAAAGAATGCGGAAAACACCGAGCAAATTGAAAACCTTTCAAAGCTGCCATGCCGAGGATACTTTAATCTATCTGACAAACGAATGCAGATAAATTGCAGTTTTGAAATTAAAGAAAATTCTTGGCATTGTTTGTTCGCATTTCCAGTGAATCATTTTTCAATGGGCCTAAACTAGATTTTTTAAATTTTCATTTCTTCAACTTTAGTTATCGAATTCCATAACTCTCTCTTGAGCTAAAATGCAATGTCTAAGCAATTAAGCAACTTGTCAATCCAGTGATATATTACATCAATTCATGTGGTCATTTCATATGACACATATATCAAAGAGTATCATTAGCTGTAAAACAACACGGACTCCTAAATTTATTCTTGTCTTGTCTTGTCATCTTATTTTACATCTATTAAATTAAACGCTAGCTTATACAAATGTACAAGGTAAACTAATCTAAATCGATGAATATATTTACATAAATAAACATTTTTACAATCTTTTAACAAATTAACTAAATAAAATAAAACTAATTTGGAGACACATATTTACAAGCACTACATTTACAGTTTTGGCCATCCCGCTTTTTTACCATGTTTTTAAAGCTATTTAGATTTTCTGCCGTTTTTATTTCATTTGGCAGTCTATTCCAGATTTGAGGCCCCAAAGATCGAAGGCTATTTGAACCAAAGGTGACTTGATTTGGTCTATAATGTTGTAAGTCATTGGACTTTCGTAGTGAGTATCTAGAAGATTTTATTTTGAAAATATCTTGCATAAAGGAAGGGTTTAAGTTTTTCAGAGTCTTAAAAAACTTCTATGTAGAGGACTCTTAGACGGGAAACATGCATAGTACACCTTTCTGACTTCGAAAGTAAGTCACCGTATGAGCTAAAGTGATCATTGTATAAAAATCTAAGGGCACGTTCTTGGATTTTTTCAATTTTTGCAAAGATTTAGCTGAAGAGAAAAACCATACTAAGGGGCAATAATTAAAATTAGAATAGACAAAACTCTGAACAAGGATCTTCCTTTCATCAAAACCAATAAATCTTTTGAGTCTTTTTAAAACATTGAGTTGTGATGCAGCTTTTCTGCAAAGTTCAGAGATGTGCTGCTCAAAATTTAGTTTATAGTCCAGGTGAATTCCTAGTAACTTGACTGTTTCTTCCGATTTGAACGTTTTTCCTTGGATGTTGAAATTCTCTCCACTTATGTTTGTTTGATCCTTTTTAATAAGGAGTGCATGAAACTTTTCTGGATTAGCTATCATTTGGTTGTATTCTCTTCTGGTGCAAGCAAAAAAACGGGGAAAAATTCTTGAATACTTTCTACAGAAGTTTTGGTATCTGCTTGGCTAATGCCCATCGTTTTGCCGTCTTCCTAAACCCGAGAATCACAAGTGAATTCATGATGCAAGCTAGGAATATCTGCAGGCCAACGATGTTATAGCACAAGAATGCAAGAAATTGATGAACTTGGGATCCGGCAAAGGTGTAAAATTATCACATCATCATGCAGTTTACCTAGAAGAATACTAGGAAATAGAGCCATTGGCAATGCAACATTTAGGAATTGTTTGGGAGATAAAGTGCTGACCCTATAGTTTGACCGATTGTGATTCAGCTTTGTTAAGAGCGATTGAACGGTGGGGCTCACAGTGTCACGCGCAACTTTGCTATTGTTTTCTTCTCTTGTTCTCAACGGTCAAGCTAATTTGCATATTAAGTCATTGACATAAATCGCTACCACGCATGCGATCAAGAGCCCTTTTCGGGGGATTTCTCAAGGCTCACAACTTAGCCTGTTCGTATTCCCGAGAAGGAAGTGCTGCCCTTGGTATCATAAGTTTGTCTCAGTGAAACCTATCGGTTTTTGCTTGTCTGAATGAATAACTACAACATCATTTACATTGTCTGTTCTTCTTCGTAAATTGCATTGTATCTTGCTTAAAACCCATTGTTTCGCTGTCTTGTTAAACCAAAAAATCACGCACGAATTAATGACACAATTCAGGAACATTAGTAGGCCAACAATGATATAGCACAAATACACGGCAAAATGTTCAACTGGCACTCCGGTAAAAGTGTAAGCTGATATAACGATGTATGTTGCACACATAGGAACGTAAATCAACCACATCAAAATCACCAAAACAAATACACTTCTGTATAAATTGCGCACGTATTTGGGTCTCACCGCTTTTCCATTTCGTTCCCTGTAGATTGGACTTGCTTCCGTGAACTTTCGAATGCGTAAATATCCTTTGATGTACAGTGCAGAAATGAAAGAGGTTCCTAGAGCAAGAAAGAGAACACTGCCAAGGGTTGCCAACGCAAGGTGTCTTGATTCCACAACTTTGATATAGAACATGAATCTGATAAAAAGTGATATGGGAAGCGCACTGATTGCCAAGAACGCTAGAAGAAAGTAGACATAGGGTATCTGAAATACTTTATAACATCGGGAACGTCTGTCCAGGTTTGGATTCATATTTAGATATCGATCAATTGCAATCAGCAGCGTAATGATTCCTGAAAGAAAAGGCAAAAAGATACCTGCAACTTGACCAAACATTACAGCACTGCAGTTATTGGTACTAGGATCGTTGAGCAGACCATATGCCAGTAGGGGAAGTGTCAAAGCCCCATTTAACAGGTCTGACAAACAAAGACACATTATAAGAAAATTGGTAGTGTTGAGATAAACTTGCTTTGTAGCAATAAAAGAGGCCATCAACAATGCATTAAGGCAGAAAGCGAAAGGAGAGAGTACTGCATACGCTGCTCCTGTGATAGTTGATATCAATGGAAAGCTGCTTTGATACACATTGGCAGCAGAGTCACAATTTCCCATCACTGCAGTCTATTAATGTCGTCTATGCGGTTGTACTAATATTCACTTGTTGCTTTATGTCATAGAGTTCTAAACTTTCTCCACTTTCAGGACATTATGGTGGATGAATTGAATAGCTTCTTTTGCAAGTTCTCGCACAGCAATTTGAAGCCACATCCAAAGAAATAGATATTATCAATACACAATGTCTTCTTTAAAAAAATGGTGGATTTTGAGCTTCGGGGAACAGTTCCCCTCACATGCTACTTTTTACTCCTACTTTACTCGTCAGAATCTCTTCTTGTATACAAAATTACGGACCTTGAGCCTTGGGAACGATTGTTCATCAATAATAGATAGTCATTTCTTACGCCAATGCTGCTCTAGACATGTAAGAAAATCTCTGATATCTTTAGCAGCAACTAATCTCTAGAGCCATTTGTTAGGCTTCCATATCATCATAGTTCTTCTTTACCAAGAGAGCAACTGCCTTCTGGTTCGGCTCTTCTGAAGACCGCTAGTCTCTTCATGCACATATCATATTGCAGAGCAGGTGATGGTCATGTAAATTCCCAGATGTTTGCATGGTCAATGAAAAATTCTCCGTCGTTAATCATCGATAGGGTAGCAAGGGTGAATTCTACAAAGCGTAGCATTCAGCTCTCGTACTATACAATTCGATTTGCCTTTCTGAATAGCCTCAGACTATTTGTGAGTTTCGAGTAAGTCACTGACAATGATACCTATTGTAATTTTGGTTCTTAATTATGGTTGATTATTCTAATGAATAGGTACTTAGTTTTCGTTAAGTGATTGATTACCACCTTCTGCACCATACAGGGAAAGAAGAAGCTTGTACCTTTTTCAAAAAGTCAAAATCTTGATCATTTTTGCGTTCTCAATGTCACAACGAAAGCCATCATTATTTGAAACCTTTTAAGTTTCAACTATTCAAATGCATTCGATTTTCACAATCGGCAACCTATCGGGTAGACTACATTACATAAGTCCCTCTAACTTACGCTCGTTGTTGTTGTTGTTATCGCTTCAGTTGAGGGACTTATGTCCTTACGCTTCAATACAGGGACTAATTAGGCCAAGTCCGCCGCGTTCACGGCGCGACCAATCAGATCGCTACTTTCTTAATATGGTCAGCCCACGTGCCTATTTGTAGCGTTTGATTGGTTATTAGTTCAAAGTTCGACTTCTCGAAGCGAAGCAACGCTCGAAATGACCTTCGAAGGGACGTTCGACTTTTCTTTCGACGTTCGAAGGATGGAGGATGTTCTAAGTTTCTTCTGATTTTTCGTAAGATTTTAGTCCCTGTTTAGAATCCGTTTGATCGTGAGTCCTTTGTATGAGTGAAATTAAAACGTCAGATTATAAATGTTGAACGAATACAAGGAATCACGTCGTCAGTCTACCTATCGGGTATGTGACATCACTTTAGCTTAATCCATGGTTAAGCACATCAAAAACGTTTTTTTATCGTTAACATGGATATTGTTGCTTCATTCTTTGCTATTTGTGCATTGATAAAAGAAATGTTAATCTTGAAAGCTCAAATTTGAACCCAACTGGGATCCAGAGCTTTGGCCTTTTGAAGTGATTCTTGAAACAAATCAAAGGCACCTACGAAATTTTGACATATTTGCACTGGTACTAATATGAGAGGTACAATTTTTTCAGATCAGGCACAGAGAAACAAAAAGGCGTTATCATAATAGAGGATTGCGCTAAAGATGGCGGCGAGGAATTTTTTACCGAGATGCACTGCGCTCGAATTACAAATCTTTAACGATTCTATAGGAATTCGATTAAAGAACGCAGTTCATCTCGGTAAAAAATTCCTCGCCGCCATCTTTAGCGCAATCCTCTATTTCCTCACAGCATGAATTTGAAATTCTCTGATTTTCTAACAGTAATCTAACAAATGATTAATGGTCGAGAAAATATTTTTGTAAGCGGTGAAGATTTTAAAGGACTTCTATAATAAACCGTCAAGTGTTTGTAATAATTTAATTCGTTACTTTGATTTTCAGGGAAGTTTAGTTAAACAGCATATTTCTCATTTGCAGTATTTCGAAAATAATCAACACCGATTAATTAAGAAAAGCATCAACTCATTAAGTAGGCATAACAGAATAACCAGACCCAGGACCAATAGGACCGGACCCTAACGGATCCGACCCCTATGAAGTTTGTAATGACGGTACAGAAGTTTCATTTCAAAATGAAGACAAAGCTAATGCAATCATCGCTGAAAAGAAATAACTAAACTCTGGATACCACATCAACTGCACGAATGCACAATCTGCTACATTGATCATCTAATCAACAGACAAACTTCTAGTTGAAAGGAACGAAGACCCACGAAGATCGACGCATGATAAACTCTAGCAAGGCCCTGTAACACACTTCAATTTCCCAAGGACAAGATTCTCATTGACATTCAGAACAAGATTCAAATAACATACAATGCCAAAATCTAATGCAAAACAAAACTACCACAACCAATTGTCTTAGCTTTCTTCATTTTTAGGATGAAAACATTGTTACCTCAGGGGGGCTTTCTAGGGACCAAGGAATAGGCTCTAATGTGTAATAAAGCAAGTAGCCCATCAGTAATCATCTGGAATCATGGAGATGAATGGGTATGCCACTGGGGTCCGGTCCGTTAGGGTCCGGTCCTACTGGTCCTGGGTCTGGTTTTTCCGTTATGACCATTAAGTAAAACCTCATTTAAGCAGAAAAATTTCGGCAAACAAACGAACATGAAGGGGATCGGAATGATTGCAGCTAAGATATTAATGGTCCCATAACATATTCATTACTGTAAAATGCCCATCCACACCAACTGCCCTCGGTCTCTCATAAAAACCTTCTGTTTACATAACTGAAAGATCTACTCTTTTTAATTAAGGCAGCCGCTGAAAAAGTATGCTGCGAAGTCTAAGGTGTATGCAGCTGCTACAGCGAGATATTGTGTTCAAGTACATAGATGTTTGCTCACATTTAAGCAATCAAGTAATTATTTCCTATTAATTTTAGGAATGGCAATGAGGTGTAGAGCAGTCAGGTAAATCAGAATGGACTTAGAGCTATTCAGCAATCCATCAATTCAAATATCCTGCAGTGCCTGATTGTAGTTCGAGATAACGCGTTCCAGGATGATTCCTCGGAATCTGAACATTCAGATTGTATTTTGGCGGTAATTTCAAATGGAGCCGTATCAATTTGAAAATATGAAAAGATTTTCATAAAATTTCATGACACTCGCTGTTTTTTTGGATGACAAAAGCATTATTTGATTGATTTTAGCTTACAAAATATTATGCAATGCCTTGACCAGTGAACATTGCCCATTGCAAATGAGAATAATGGGAAGATCATTCTGCGCTATGCTGTATTCTGTCTTAACTTTTCATCTAATAGCTGCATCTGTATCAGTTGAAGAAATCTTCAAGACAGAGATCTGTCAAGACTTTCATTTCACCTACTCAAGGACAACAAATGGCTCTGAATTTCGAAGTCGTTCACTCAAAGCAATCCATGTTGGGAAGCTTTGCAACTGCAAAAAAAATCTCCCCTGGAATGAAGACTCCCTATGAGAATGACATGAAAGTCGGGAAGCATTTGGTCAGTGCAAGAAAATCCCTTTTCTTGTTGCAAAAACCGTTAACTTGCTTTATGGCTGCATCCCGATCAGTCCAGGAAATCATCAGAGATTTGTCATTCTTTTAACGAATCTACTCAAAGAGTACACAACACAACAGTCAGAATTCTAATTATGTGTTTGGAAGAAGATTTGGATGTGTCCAGAATAACTTCTTTCGTCGCAGAGCTATATCCCACAAAGTCAAAGAAATTTTCAAATGAGAAGGTTATGATAAGAAGCAAATTTACTGAAAGAATTCGCAAAATTAGTAGTTAGGAGTAGTTCTTGTGAGAAAAACCCTGTTGGAGTACATAGAAAAATATACTTTGATTTCCATTCAGCTTTATAAAGGGAGACCAATCACATCTCAAAATGGAATACTGTGGAGCCCTTGCAGAAACATATCGTAATAGCTATCCTTTTGTGTCAAATGTTATGGGAATTAGTTTAGCGATATTTGCACCAATGACTGTGCTTCTAAATGCCTTGCTGATGGCCTCTTTCATTGCTACCAAACAAGTTTATCTGAACACTTCAAATTTTCTTATAATGTGCCTCAGCTTATCAGACTTTTTAAACGGAGCTGTAACAATGCCTCTGCTGGCTAGCATTCTTTACAAGGTTGATCTTAAGAAAAGTTGCGACAGTTTCAATCCTGTTCAAGTTACAAATGGGTTCTTTGCAACTCTCTCATCGATTCTGACCGTTTTGATCGCAATTGACCGATATCTGAACATGAATCCAAATTTAGTACGAACTTCTCGATGTGTGAAAGTGTTTAAAAGGCCAAACATTTACTTCCTTGTAACGGTAATTGCCATCGGAATTCTAACCTATTCTGTTATCAGCACATATGCCATTACATTTGACGTTAATTCAATGCTGTTTGCATGGTTGATGTTTATAAACTCTTTGATGGTAATGTTTGGAAGCTGTGTAGTGGCTATCCTTTATGCCAAAGCATATATTCGAATCCGTCATTTCACAGATGCAAGCCCAATCTACAAGGAAGGAAATGGCAACACAACCAGACCACGGTACGTTCGTAGCCTATACAAGAGTGTGTTGGTTTTAGTAATCTTGATGATGTTAATTCATGTACCATTTTGCTGTGCCCAAATAGCAGTTACAATCAACATTCTTATTGGTTCAAAATAGTTTATGGTCGTACATTCGTGCTATAACTTTGCTGGAATTTTGCTATTCTTGAATTGCATCATTAATTCCGTTGTCATACTTCGATTCAATAAAACTGCAAGGGGATGGGTTTCTGCAAAGATAAGATGTACCTTACTGGAGGGAAGAAATGAAAATATGAAGAGCATAAATGATGCTGCAATTGTTAGTTCAGATTGTGAACGTCCAAATGGTATAAATCTTATCAGTATTAAGCCCGACTCCAGCCTATGACGAGCAAATAATTTTTACTCTTTACCCTTCACTCTTCCCTCTTGCTTTACAAGTGTGATGTGGGCAATGAATGAGCTTTCAAACAAGGGTGGCTTCTTCACTTGCAATGCATGTGAGAGTTTTGATACTTAGAATGACCCAAACAATGCATGGGTTGCTTTGATATTAGACTGATTGCATATTCGTAGTTATCGCTATTGATAGACTGATGGACGCTCAAACTACGACTTATGGACTTTGATACTAAAATTTGGGATGAAGTTTTCCCCGATCGATTTCATAACTAGATTTGGAAACCATAGCAACACTGTACGAACACCAGGCAATGGTGGATGGGCCTAAGTTGCCGGCTCGAACCTCCAATGTTAAAACAGCTCAGAATTCAAGTTTACAGTGATATTAGCCATGAACAAAAGCTACAACAGATTGAGCAAAAAAGGAAATGTTGTTGTTGTTGTTGTTATTGTTATTGTTGTCGTTGTTGCTATTTTGCGATATCTGGGACTATGTCGTGAGGCTACTTTGATATCAAGATAGTTCAAAGTAATCAGAGATTGTAAGTTAAGATGCAAATATAAACAAACTAGAATATCAAGTAATCCTAACAAACAGAAATAATGCAAAACGAAAACGAGGCCATGTTTACAACCACGAATTTTATCTTTAGTAATCCTTACAATCGGGTGGCTAATTCACTCGTGATTCATATGACAATTTGGCTATTCTGGAAAGAATCAAGCAAGGGTCAACTAGCTTTGATGATAAGACAATTCAAAGTAGTCATAGATTGTAAACAGAGGGATCTATACGACCGCCAAGTTAATAAGAAAATAAAAAGCCTAAAGGGATTTTAAAGCAGGGAAACTAGCTCACTGCACAGAACACCATAAGGACAATTGGCGGATATAGCAACGTAGAATTGTGAAGACATGGTTAGGTTTCCGATGAGACAAAGCGAATTGTCTTTTAGAATAATTAATTCACACCTCTGATTGCACGTACCCAATCAATTAAAATAAATGGGAAAAGCAAAATTTTCGTTGGCTGCATAGAATGTGTGAATTCTATACTTAAGTTTCCAAGTTGCCTTGATCTAAAAGCAACTGATATCCTTTGTCTTATGAATTTCTCCGTTATTGGAGGATATAGCTTTAAAGGAAGGTTTCACTTGTGCGAATGTGGTTGCGCGACCCATGTGATCACCCGTTAGCAGTCGCACGAACTAGTCATGTGACTATGCAGCCAATGGCCTGAGCATGCGCATTGAGTAATCATAGCAGAATTAAAGCAATTTGGTTGGCTACGCTCATGCTGGTCGACAAAAGTTGAAGTCAATCCAACTTCCAAAATCAGTCATGCGATCACGGGTAGCTTGGGAATCTTCGCCTCTGAAACAAGCTACGCATGCCCAGTTGCACAAGTGGAAGCCAACCTTAACTCCTTAGCATTGCTTTAAGTTGCACTGCTTTAGCAATCCTACGAAAAGATTTTATTAACATCATTCAGTAAGGAATAAGGGTTGCTATTTGCTAAAAATTATCAAAATTTGCTTGTCCATGCTTTAAGATTGATGTCGTTTTCTTATTTGCTGCTCGTTGCAATGATCACGATACAATCGTTGACTGATAGTCCCATCTATAGATGATAAAAGGTGCTCAAACCAAATTTTTCGAAGTTTAATTAGATATTGAAATGACATAACTTGAACAGGTTCATGGGAAGGTGACTCTATCTCAAAGTTTAAAAAACTATTTTGAGACGAGAATCCTGCACATCCAGTGGAAGTTCCCTGAGTTGGGAGCTTGGGAGCCTTCAAAGACCAAAATATGCGACAGCTGCAAACCAGAGATTCCAAGGTAAATTCACATGCAAAAACGCTCAAAGACCGAGGTACAAGAAGGTTGTCCTATGATCTAACTCTGGTTAATGTCAGAGCCAACCAAGCAGGACTTCAAAACCAATTAGATTTTATAACCATCATCAAAGATTGCTTAAGAATGCATAGCTACAGAATCATCAATGGACGAGAGGCTGAATCATTCCAAAACTTAGCATTGTAGAATTCCCGAAGCATCCACATGCTAAGGACATTACTTGAAACATGGGTTGTCAAAATCCTCTTCAAGCTCCATTACAATTGCTCTAAAATAAACGAATGACAAAAGAAATGATAGCCCATCCTTATGCTACTACGAGTGCCATTTCGAGGCCTTTGGTATCAGCCTTCGCAAAAATCTGTATTTCAAAAACTTGTTGCTCCGTGAATATTCTTCGGTTTTAAAGGGTTTTGGTGTATAAATCAATAAAAAATCCCAGGAATCGGACAATTTCATTGCAGTCCCTTAAATTCTATTGCTATTTTCTATATTTAATGAAACGTCGAACAATAATTGGGACACCACATTTCATCGTCGAGAAAGTGGCTCAAGCCGACCAAAGGACATTTTAGAATTTTTCAAATGAATTGAACGCCAATTTGCTCAGTTTGAAATAAGAAGTCAGGATCATGTCGTCGCAAGTGTAAGTTATTGATAAAATCATTCTCAACTTGTTTCAACTTTCTGGTGAAATGGTTTGTGTTTTGTTTGTTTCGTTGTTATCTAATCCAATCTTGGCAGGTTTGAAGTCAACATTGTTAGTAGTTGCAGAGCTATTAAAGAATCGTGGAAACTTTCAACCAATTTAGTGTCTTGTAATGTATCATGAAACGGAAAACTCATTTCAATGAAATTTATCTATTTCCCTGCAATACTGAGATACTATATCATGCTGGATATATTAAAGATCTGTATTGAAACTATCTTTGCTGATCATTTTTGTCTCTAATTCTCTATGGATTATCCTTAACTCGCAATTTCTAATTCCTGAATTATCCTTGCAACAATGTAACCTCAGTTTTCCTTGATTTGTTCACTTTAATGTTGAATCTTAATTTTTTCTGAATCACAATGAAAACTCAATTTTCACAGCTAGCTTCACCATTCTTTTTATTGTGGAATTCTTGGCAAAAGTGCTAGCCTCGTAGCAAGTTTCAATAAAATTAGACGCAATAACCTACAATGGATGGAAGTAGAACTGTTAACATGGAAGTGTTATGCTGATAACAACTACAGTACTTTCCTGTTTTCGTTATTTATTTATTTATTTATTTATCAATGCTATTATTTTTTATCTTTTCTCTGTTATACCAGCACCTCTAAGGGAACCATTATGGAAATAAGGTCAGCTTGACCCTTTAATGCTATCCCTGCCACTGGAAATTAGGGGTGTTTTCCTTTTTACGTTTTTAACCTAAAGTATTGTATTGTATCTATTTTTTATATTTATTATATTAGCTTGTATATATATTTTATGTGGCAAATGATACATACATACATACATACATAGAAATGTAAAGTGAATTTGTATGCTGCACATGAACATAGATTTCTTGATATGTTAAGTTGGAATTTACAGAATTTGGTAAGTTTTCAAAATCTCTGACTTAGAATCTTCAATAGACCATTGTCTCGTGAAGTGTTTTCAAGTTCATAATGCCTCTGTCTGCTTTGAACTACCATCGCTCATGTTTTTGAAATCGCAATTTGTGTCACAAAATTGTTATGTATTCCACAATGATGGCATAATGATGTCACTAGATACCAGAGCTATGTCCAACTACGGCGATTGACTGATTCTGACTTACACCAGCTACTCCAACGTCGTTTGAAATATTTACAGTTTTCGTAATTCTCTTTGAGAAACAGGATCGTATCTTTCTGAGAACCCACTGCTTTGCAACATTGTTAAACCAAAGTACGACAAGAACGTTGATGGTGCAGTTCAGATAAAGCAGCAAAGTAGATGAGAAATTAATCGAATAGGCAACGCGACTTACATTGCCCGATCCCATTAACACATCAATGAGAACAGCTATGGTTGCCATGCATAGTGGTACATAGATCAGCATCATTACCAAAACCAATACCAATACACTCCTGTATAAATTACGCACATATTGAGGTCTCGTAGCATTTCTTTCTCTGTAGATTGGACTTGCTTCTGTAAACTTACGGATTCGAATGTATCCTTTGATGTACAGGGTTGCAACGACAGATATCGCAGCTGTGAATAAGATGACATTGGCTATGATCAGCAACCCAAGGTTCACGGAAAATTCTCTACTTAGCAATACGTTAGCCAAAGAGAAGGCAAGCATACTGATAGCCACGAAGGCTAAAAGGTAGTAAATTTGGGGTTTTTGGAACACTTTGTACAGTCGTGATTGTCGTTCCAGATGTGGATTCATATTCAGATATCGATCAATAGCAATCAGAACAGTTATTGTTGCAGAGAGAAAGTTGAAAAAATAAAATGTCAAGTTGCCAATCGTAGACCTGATACATCTTGTCTTGCCATGATTGCTTAGAAGAATGCTCGCCAATAGAGGCATTGCAACTGCTCCATTTACCAAGTCTGACAAGCAAAGAAACATAATCAGAAAGTTGCTAGTATTTTGACTGACCTGCTTTTTAGCAATAAAAGAGGCCATTAGCAGCGTATTAAGGCACACCGTAATGGGTGACAATATTGCACTGCCTATTCCAACCATAGTCACAACAAATGGGAAGCTGCTATGATAGATTTCTGAAAGAGATGCACACCATTCCATCTTTGAATTTTGTAGTTTGTAGTCTTTACTGTCTCATTTACAGTTTCCTCATTCCGAAATCCGATAGCGCTTCAGCTTGGTTGAAATGACATGGTTGAAGATAGGCAAGCATTGCCATGACACACCCTCTCGTGTAGAAGAAAGTGTGGTACAGGGCAATTTTCAAAGGAAGAAACGGGCACGATCAATTCAAAACATAGCTTTGAAATCAAAACCCCGAGCCCAAAGAACGATGTTCTCTTCATGAGTTCAAGTCATAAATTCATCATATCTTTATAGCAGCTGATGTAATAAAATGATGTTTACATCTGAATGACAGCAAACATTTGCAGCTTTCAGCATTGTCTTCTGGCAGCAGAGGGCACCTCAATGAGACTTCCAGCCAAAAATGCAGTGTCCAATTCTGCATTTATCGTCTATGAAACTTTGTTTGGTATTGCTCTCATCTACGATTTCAAGTGACAAAATCTCAGATGAATCTCGAGCATATAATGTAATATAGAACTCTGCAGGGCCACAAATTTCCACCAATTAATGACGTTCGACGGAAGCAATAAAGTAACCACCTACTCGATGCGTAACTCTGATTGATTCTCGATTGACTGAGATCGAACTTTCATACTACCTGCCAGTAAGGCAATTAACTGCAATAAATCCAAGAAGATTTCTAATAGCTTTGGAATACAATAAAAGACAATGTGTGTTTCCATGACATTTGACATGGCTGAGTTGTTGAGCCGTGGGGGGGGGGGGGGTACTTCACTATAAATTCATACGGGGGTGTGCGCCGCAAGGATTTCTGTTACGACCCAATCCCAGAAATTTGGTCCGACATTGATACCCAATCCCAGAAAATTTGTCAGATATTGATACCCAATCGAAGGAGTAACAAAAGCAATTCGACGTCAAAAGGATAAGGGATAGAGGGCTGGGAACGGTTATTTTGGTTCCAAGTGGCCATTGGAACGAGGTTCTGATCTGAGGACGTTTTTCAACACAAAAATACTTGAAATCAGTTCACCTGAAACTGACCACGTGTTGCTCGAAAATTTATCCAGTTGTACTTTCATTCAACACCCATTACAGAATTTTGAGTAACCCCCAATCCCAGAAAATTCCGAGTGAAAGTATACCCCAATCACAGAAATTTTCCAGTGAAAGGATACCCCAATCCCAGAATTTTCAGGCCAAAAACTACCCAAAACTGGCGCACATCTCCGTCTTACCCAAAGTGAAGTACCCCCCCCCCCCCGGGGTTGTTGAGCTACCAACTAAGCACTATTTATTTATAGATCCTCGCTGACTGAAGTATGATTAAGCTTTAAGACTACTTGCTTGCAGGACAATTGGCTGTGTAAGAGTCATAAATTTAGTTGGATTTCTAATTGCTTTGGAACATGGCAAAAGTACAGCAGCTGTACATGAAATAAACCGGATGTCCCAAAAAAGTAAAGTGTAGGGAAAGTTCACGCAATTGTGTCTTGGTTAAACATTTTTAGTTTCCGTTCATAGCATGGATGAGATCTTAACTTAGATTTTGCGACCTAGCACGGCTTGCTTTCGCAGAGTGATTTACCTAAACAGACGAAATTTCTGAGGCAGCGCCAAGGCTGATATTGAATTATGAAGTCGCAGCCATTGTGTAATCTAAAAAGACTTTTTTGGGCAGCTCAACGATATATTATTTTCTGGAAGTTTATTGGACCCAGTTTCTTCAATCCTAGAAAGTTACGAAGTGAAGTTTTAAAGCGCAACTGCATCTTTTATTGAAATTTTCTCAGGTTAATGTGATAGTAAATAGATCAACAGACTCTTATGAATAGAAACTTTGATGATTGATCTGACTCACAGTACTTTCAAATTAAGCATAGGAAGTAGCAACACAATTCTGAAACCATCTGTCGTAGGCTGCCTCAAAGATTTGAATGTTTAAGGCCCGTTTTATAAGTCGTGCCGCGCCGCGCCGAACCAGGTGAATTTCGATCAATTTTGCCTGGTTCGGCACGGCGCGACGCTTATAAAACCAACCTGACACTTGGTTCGACTAAGTCGAACCATACGCCAATGGCCTCTCGACTGGGTCGACCCGGTGCGACTCATAAAACCAATTTCAGTCGCGCCGTGCCGCACCATACTCACACTTGCATAAAAGAACTGTAATTATTTCAATAATGTCAATAGCATATGAAATTAAAAAGAAAATTTTCTTAAGTCAGTATTGTGCGCATTCGTCATTATGGTTCGGCACAGCACAGCACAGCAAAAGTTTTATTCTTATAAAACAGAAGAGCCGTTCCAAGTCGAACCTCAGTCGAACTCAAATTTCTATGGTTCGGCGCGGCGCGGCACGACTTATAAAACGGGCCTAAGTCAACTACTCTGCGAATATAGTCCGACTATACAGCCAAGTTGTACATGTAAGGCTGCAATTGCATTATTGCACAAATGTAGAACAAAAGGTTGACTTCTCAGCTGTTCACCTCGTATATTTTTACGAACATGCATGAATGGATGTTAAATGACATCTTACATCTAAGTAACACATGTTTTTTTGCCTCTGCAATTCTCTGCTGAGTTCTAGTATCTATTTAATAAATGTTTCTTGGAAAATATTTCTTTTCTTTTCAAATTATTAGCCGTTCTTCCTAGACCTTTTTAAACATCACACATTCTGGGAAGAATTCTCACATCTATGAAATACACCTATTCTTTCATCGGAAATTCTTTGTTGGATCCTTTACATCAATTCAACAAATATTCGTTGCGTAATGGTCTTTTCAATCAAGGTAGCAGCTGCAGGGACCGCGGAGCCGGGGGGGGGGGGCTGGGGGGGCTTTAGCCCCCCCCCCCAATAATTTTCAAGAGTTAGTTTTTAGCTTTCCAACAAATTTTGTTTTATGATTAAATATCGCCATTTGCTTTATCAAATTGTTAACGCCCTTGTGTCTGTATACCCTACAGTACCGTTTCTCATGCATTTATCAGAAATTACGCTAAGCAGAATGTTTTAAAAGGTTTTGTCTCAAATGAAATGCGTCCAATAGCTTTATGCCAAGATACAACAGTTTCATCATCGTTAGCACAGCTTCAAATACCCAAAGTTTTAGCAAGCGATAAGTAAAATACTTTCATGATATGCGGCTATTTTTAAAGCGAATTTCAATTCCTGAAAGCTGAAAGATTGCTGATGAGGGGAATTCTCCAAACCTGTAAATCGCAGAAACGTTAACCCGGCAACGAGTGCAACGATAATTTTTTTAGCAAGATGTCTATGGAATGTCCAAACAAGTATAATTTAGCAATTCTTAATACTCATGTGGAGAGCACAGAAAATATAAACTCTATTGACGTTCCAACTGATTTTTATCAAAAGACCCAACAACACTATACAAAATTTTCGAAAATTTGAAAAAATCATTGGATTTTTTAGTGCTACAAAATTAAAAATGGAAACAGTGTTTGTGTCATTAGTTTCTCTATGTCTAAAATGTTTGCTTCTGAAAGCAGAGAGACTGTGTTTCTATATCATTATTTTTCGGAGATTATAATTCTACGAGATTGTTAAAGTTTTTTAAATCTAGTCCTTTCATTCTAGCCTGAGCCTTTTCGCTATGAAATATTAAAATGTAATACAGTACATCTCTATAAATGATGTTTTTTAAGGTGATTTAGCGATTGGATATGCTGATGATAACTGTCTTTTCCAAGGCGAGTTTGCCTATGGAAAGGGGCGTTGGTCGCATTTATAGCCAAAGTAGAGGGCGTGGTCATAAAAATTTTTCTGGGGGCTTCGCCCCCAGACCCCCTCAGTTTCTCTCTTACTCTCTAGCCCCCCCAATCCAAAATGTGCTCTGCGGTCCTTGAGCAGCTGTTCTTTCTGGATGTTTCTCAACATTACTGATTCAGTGATGAATTCTCACATCTTTGAAATACACTTATTCTTCCGTTCGCAATTTTCCTTCCTCCTTGTTTACTTCAATTTTATTCTTTTATCCTATTCAATGAGGGAAGCTTTTTTCATGTCAATGAAGTTTGCAGAGTCCAGATTTGAAAACAACGAGATTTTGTTACCTTTGATGTAAGAAATCTGCTCAACCTTCGTTTCGACACGGCCTAGTCATCTAGATTTTCTACTAAAATCTTGTTCGATGTCATTCCAACAACGTTTTTGCTAATTTATTAGAGAAATCAACAAAATATCACTTCATTTTACCTTAATTGAAAAGAAGATGGATAAGCAATTATTTTCTGTCCAAAAACACCCAGTAGAGAAACCTGTAAAAGCTGGTAATTTATCATGCGAGTTTTGTTGATTGACTTGCAAGAAATTTTAGGCAGCCATTTTGTTTTCGATGGTGCAATACTTATGTGAGGTAAGTGTATTTGTTTAATCAACGGGATGGAGGAATTCTCACATCTAAGAAGTGATTTTTTCCTTGCATCTGCAATTGTCTTTCTTATTCTAACATCTATTCAATACGTGTTGTTTGGTTCATGGTCTCTTCAATCAATTTAACAGCTATCTTTAATAGACATTATTTAGCCTCCCTGATTCTGGGATGAATTCTCACATCAAAAGTATACATGTTTTCTTGTATCTGAAAATCTTTGTTGAATTCAAACATCTATTCAAAGTTGTTTTTTGGACAATGGTCTTTTCAAGCAATGCTACTTTACATATTAGATGTTTTGGGGCTTCCTAGATTCTGGGATTGATTCCTACATCTAATACTCACATATTTGTATCTGCAATCATTTCCTGACTTCTGACATCTACTCAATAGATCCTTTTCAGTTAATGGCCTTTTGAATCAATTCATCAGCTATTTTTAACAGATGTTTTTGAGCCTCTCAGATTGTTTTCTGCATTGTAACATCTATTCAATTGATGTTTTTCCTGTTAATGGTCTTTGCAATCAATTTAACAGCTATCTTTAATACATAGTTGAGCCTCACAGATTCTTGGATGAACTCTCAACTCAAGGGAATACATGTTTGCTTGGAAATGGAAATCTTTGCTGAATTCTAACATTGATTCAATTGATATCTTTCGGTTGATAGTCTTTTAATCATTTTAAGGTTATTTTTAATTGATGTGTCTGGGCCTCTCAGATTCTGGGACGAGTTTCCACATCTAAGGAATGCATGTTTCCTTGCATTTGTTATTATTTTCTAAATTCTGACATCTATTTAATAGATGTTTTTTGGTTAATTGTCCTTTTGATCATTTTAACGGCTGTTTTTAATAAATGTTTTTGAGCCTCCCAGATTCCGTGATGAATCCCCACATCTTAGGAATACATGTTTCCTTGTATCTGCAATTATTTTCTAACATCTAATTCTAATTCTAATTCTAACATCTATTCAATGTATGTTTTTTCATTGATAGATCCTAAATAACGATAGATATGGAAATGAATCCACCGTGATCTCTATGGAAATTTAATTGACAAATAAAGCTTTCAATGCCTATTGCTTAACCACGTGACCACCAGATGCCCTTATTTGGAGAAAGAACACAAAGAAAATCATCAAAGTGGTTCTACGAGTATAATTTGATGTTGAAGCTCATAAAAATACATATTGTTCCATTGGTCTTGAGGAGTGCTTTCACTCGATATCTATTGGATCTGCGTTTGCTGACTTCAGCAATTGTATCATATCCATGAAGTCGTTGATCCTCGTGACGCCTCTTTTCAAATTAATTAGAAATTTTGTATGAAAACTTATGTAGTTGTTGGAAATATTCATCAAAGTACTTGGTTTCATCAAACACGTCCTGTTGATGATGTTTATCACCTTCTTTGAGCAAACAATTTCGCATTGAATCGTGAATCGTGTTGTTCTTATAATTGATTAGCTGATTAATTAGAAACCACAAATATAGGAATATTCAACTGAAACTATATGAAGCAGCAAGGTGCAATGAAGATAATAATAAACACTTTATTTACAGTTGGATAAGATGTAGCTTGTACTAAAAAGTACGAACAAATAAGTAACAACTAACTTAAACTAATTTACAGCAACGGTATTTACAAATACTACAATTGCAACCCTTCCAAGTCCGATTTTTAACGATTTTGCAAAAAAACCAGAAACTGTATTGCTGATCTTAATAACATCAAGTGTACTGTTCCAAAGTATCCTTACCCTTGAATGCTATCGAATTTTTACCGAAAGAGGCAGTAGATGCCTTCGGAAGAGTGAGCATATCTTTAATCCTCAGGTTGTAATTAATTTATTTCCTTTCCTTGTGAATAAATCCCATAAGCAAGAAGAGTTTTCACGATTGAGTGATTTATATACTTCAATCATGAGTTTCTGCAAGTTCTGAACGTGAACAGTTCTTTTCATTATTTCCAATGAGCAATTCATCGTATGACGCATCATAGTTTTTTAATAGGATGCAAGTGCTAGTTTATGAACCCTGTTAATTTCTCTATTGGTAGTTCTTCCACAAAACATCCAAGTGAGGGGGCAGTACCTGACGTTTGACATGACAAATGAATTTTAAAGCAGTTTACAATGGGTGGGTCAATGACATCAGCAACCTTGAGAGGGCACTGACATTTCTGTTAGCTTTTAGACAGCTTCAGCTTGGAGTCAATGATGACGCTCAGTAATTTGAGAATAAAATTCTTCTAAGGTCAATAAACTGTGAAAAAATTTTGTTCATATGCCTTTCGATTGCCATGAATACGAGTCATACGATTGATTGCAGAGCAATTCATAAGCTTCTGGAGGGGAGGAATTCCGAAGATCGGCTTGCCGTACTCATCAAAGCGAAAAGCAGAGTCAACTTAAAGTAAGGCTAGCAACTGTTAAGCTATTACATCAAATCATGTACTGATTGCTTCGATGAATACGCGACAAGGGAAGAATTTATTCAGGACCGTTTAGGGAGTCTTGGTCCACGCTACAAGCTTGTCTCGTTAACACCTATGGGCTGTTGCTTCTCTGAATGATTAACTACAACGTTATTGACATTGCCTGTTATTCTTTGTAAATTGCATTGTATCTTGCTTAAAACCCATTGTTTCGCTGTCTTGTTAAACCAAAGAATCACAAGCGAATTGATTGTGCAATTTAGAAACATAAGCAGGCCAACTATGCAATGGCATAAATATACTACAAAATGTTCAACTGGCCTTCCGGTAAAAGTGTAAACTGATATTGTTACCTGTGTTACACATATAGGCACATAAATCAACAACATCAAGATCACCAAAACAAATACACTTCTGTATAAATTACGCACGTATTGGGGTCTCACCGCTCTTCCATTTCGTTCCCTGTACAGTGGACTTGCTTCTGTGAACTTTCGAATACGTAAATATCCTTTGATGTACAGTGCAGCAATAACAGACATTGCTGGTATTAAAAAGAGAACACTTCCAAGGCTTGTCAACGCAATCTGCCAAGGCTCCACAATTTTCATGTAGTACATGAATCTCATAGCAAGTGACAGGGAAAGTACACTGATGGTCAAGAACGCTAGAAGCCAGTAGATACAAGGTCGTTGAAATACTTGATAACATCGTGAACGTCTGTCCAGGTTTGGATTCATATTTAGGTATCGATCAACTGCAATCAACAGCGTAATGCTTCCTGAAATAACGGGGAAAAAGATGCTTGCAACTTGACCAATCATTACAGCACTACAATCATTGGTTTTAGGATCGCCAAGAACAGCATATGCCAGTAGGGGAAGTGTCACAGCGCCATTTAACAGGTCTGACAAACATAGACACATTATAAGAAAATTGGCAGTGTTGAGATAAACTTGCTTTGTAGCAATGAAAGAGGCCATCAACAATGCATTAAGACAGAAGGTGAGAGGAGACAGTACTGCGTACGCAGCCCCTGTGATAGTTGATATCAATGGAAAGCCACTTCGATACACGTTGGCAACAGAATCACAATTCCCCATCACTATTCTGACGACGCTGTCTTCGTTGTACGTTGAAGTTTATCTGTTGCCTATGACCTTGTGTTCATATTTGCTTGTTGCTTTTTTGTCATAAAATTCTAGCTGAAATCTAACGGTCTAAATTATTTCCAGGTACACAAGATAGTAGATGACGAATAGACAAATTTCTTTTGTAAGTTCTCACACAGCAATATGAAGCCAAATCCATGGAATACAGCATCATCAAGATATCATAACGGTCTCGGCATCATCATTCCAGGATCTTGTTTTCAAAATGTCGGATCTTAAGTGTTGGGAAACGACTGCTCCTCAGTGGCTTTCTCTTTTACACCTAAGTTACTCATCAGCATCCCTTCTTGTACTGAATATCGGACGCTAAACTTTGGAGAAAGATTACTTCTCGATGGCTAATTCTTCTTAAGTCTAGGTTACTCATGAAAAATTCTTCTTGTGTACAGAAGAACGGATACTGAGATTTATGGAACGATTGTTTCTCATTGGTTTGTTTCTTATCACGTCTAATTTGCTCATCAAAAGCACTTCCTGTGTACAGATCATCGGACATTGACCCCCGGAGACCGATTTTCCGTTAATTGCTTATATCTTAAACAGTAACTGATCTCGAGGACTCTGTTTCAGCATTATAGACCAAACTGCTTGATATCCATCGAAATTCCCCGAAAGTCTAGCCTGGCATCTATTTTGCGGCAGACTGAATCCTTAGTCACATGGTTTGTTATGAAGTGTCATGTTCCCTGTGAAACCTTTATGACGTTGTCATTGATTGCCTGTAGATTGCTAATTTCTCAAGAACCATTCGTTAGGCTGCTTAAATATTATTATTGTTCCTCACAAGGCGAGGAACTGCTTCGTTTTTGTAAAGACAACGGGCTTCGGCACCATGTAATGCATTCCAACAACTGAGAGTGATTAGTCCTGAATATTTCATTGCACAGCAGGTGATGGTCACATGAAATCCCAGATGTTTGTGCGCAGTTAATGAAACACACTCGATCATTATTCATTTATCCGGTAGCAAGGGTGAATTTTGCGAAAGGTAGGATTCAGCTTTCCCACTTTGTAATGTGATTTGCCTTTCCCAATAGCCTTAGCTTAGGGTATCGGTAGGCTTCTAGTACATCATTGACAGTGGCAGGTGATAATTTTGATTGCAGTCCGTGATTGGTCCAGGCAATCGCTGATTTATTCGCCGTGGATAAAAAATTCCTTTAGGCCAAAAATCCAAAGCTAGCATTGCTACAAGATTCAAATTTGAGCTTTCGAGATTAAGATACTTGCTATCGAAGCAATGGTACAAACAAATGAAGTATTCTATCCATGTTCAAGTTGACTCTTTTATACACAATCTGAAAAAGTACAGGTTAACGAAACTTATTTTCAAGAACGATGCCATTGGGGGCATGATAGGCATGGCTACTCTATATTTTCTTTAAAAAATCAATACAAATACTAAAGGCTTTACGAAAGTTTTTGTCCCTTCATAGGGGAAACAGTTAATGTAGAGATCAGATAACGCTACTGCTGCCGAATTGAAATGAAAGCTTACAGGTTTTGGTATAGTCTTTAGTAACATATATATATTTACGATACATTTATGGTGTTATAAGAAGATTAAAGATTAATAGAGAAGGATGAGACAGAAGAATAATTTGCCTAGGTTTGTATTGCTAGTGCGACAAGAAACGCTTCTTATAAATAAATGACTCTCAAGTGGGTCATTCCAAATAAGCACAACAGATGTATGTCAGGTGACGTTCTCAAAAGTCCTTCTAATTTTAACCATGGGAGCACATGCATCTAAGAACCCCAGAAAAAATTTCAGCAAGATATCTCATTTGGTTCAGGTTTTATGCTCGATTGAATATTTAGCTAATTAATGCAAAATGTGTTTTTTCATGATATGGCAAATTCAAGTTCAAATATATGAAAAACAAAATTTCCTATCCCAACTTAATCTGCATTTACTGATAGTACATTATGAATGATTGTAGAAATTTAAAGTTTTGCGTAATTGAAGACCAACGTACTTGTAGAATATTGCTTCAAAGTTTGAACCAAATTTGATTTTGCCCCAAAATGTGTCTGGGGAAAGGATTTTGGTGTTGGCTTTCTGATCGATAAAAGCCATGATGCTTTTCAATTTTACGGAATAGAATACTGATCTACCCAAGATGCTATATTTCAATCAACCTTATGCTTTTCGCAAAATTCTGTTGTCCAGGGGGGTTGCAAAATCTCTCAATTTTTGCTAAAAAGTCTATTTTTCCATACTTTCAGACGGTATCTTGCAAAAATCCTGCAACGCTTAAGATAGCTATTTATATAATCCAAATGTGCACATGCAGAAGTTCTGAAAAAGTGTCAAAGCCAAGAAAATTTTGTTCTGACATGAGAACCATAGCTCTGTCAAATTGGATGCACGCTCAAAACGGTCAAATTTGGCCAACTTCAACGGGCTAGAAATCTTGTGTCCCAAGGTGGTGCATTCTTGCAATTTTTTACATGGACTCCTACACCTTATAACTTATTTACCTACAAATATGGAAGCGAAACGGATTCTGGAAGGGTGTCAAATAGCAACACTTGCCAACACGGGGGGTAACATAATAACTAAAGGGTTTTTTGGACAGATTTTTCATGGTGCAATTTCTTTACGCTTTTTATTCCAAAAAAAAAAAAATTCTAATGAAATGCATTCTATCCTTATAGAGATGGACTTTATGGTTGTGCCATATTTGCTCAAAACGAGGGGGTATTCTCATAGTGTAGCTGTCCAAGACGATTGTCACATAATTTTTCCAAAGCAGGAATATCATGCGAAAAGATATGACTGGAAAAAGTGGTTTACTGTAGCTTCAATGGATTGATTCATCTTAGAAGCCTCCGGAAATTGATGTCCACCTCGTCCAGTTCAGATATTTTGAGTATCTGTTCCCTATGGGCTACATCCAGAAATATCTAATAACTCGACAAAGTGGACATCAATTTTCGACGGCTTCTCACACAAATCAATCCATTGAAGCTACAGTAAACCATTTTTCCCCATTATGTCTTTTGGCGAGATATTCCATCCTTGGAAAAATTCTATGCCATTAGATGCCAGTTTCGTCTTGGACAGATATGGGGATACCCCCTGTTTTGAAAGAAATATGGCACAACCATAAAATGGATCAATCAATTTCATTATAAACCGTTCTAAAAAGATTTCTTGGGAATAAAAAGCGCAAATAAATTGCACAATGAAAAAACCGGCCAAAAAACCCTTTAGTTATCATGCTACCCCCCCCCCCTGTTGGCAAGTGTTGCTTTTTGACACCCTTCCAGACTCCGTTTCGATTCCATATTTGCAGGTAGGTAAGTTATAAGGTGTAGGAGTCCATGTAAAAAATTGCAAGAATGTACCACCTTGGGACACAAGATTTCTAGCCCGTTGAAGTTGGTCAAATTTGACCGCTTTGAGCTCGCATCCAATTTGACAGAGCTATTGTTCTCATTTCAGAACAAAATTTCTTTGGCTTTGACACTTTTTTAGACCTTCTGCATGTGCACGTTTGGATGATATAAATAGTTATCTTAAGCGCTGCAGGATTTTTGCAAGATACCCTGTGAAAGTATGGAAAAATAGACTTTTTGGCAAAAATTGAGAGATTTTGCAACCCCCCTGGACAACAGAATTTTGCGAAAAGCATTCGGTTGATTGAAATATAGCATCTTGGGTAGATCAGTATTCTATTCCGTAAAATTGAAAAGCATCATGGCTTTTATCGATCAGAAAGCCAACGCCAAAATCCTTTCCCCAGACACATTTTGGGGCAAAATCAAATTTGGTTCAAACTTTGAAGCAATATTCTACAAGTACGTTGGTCTTCAATTACGCAAAACTTTAAATTTCTACAATCATTCATAATGTACTATCAGTAAATGCAGATTAAGTTGGGATAGGAAATTTTGTTTTTCATATATTTGAACTTGAATTTGCCATATCATGAAAAAACACATTTTGCATTAATTAGCTAAATATTCAATCGAGCATAAAACCTGAACCAAATGAGATATCTTGCTGAAATTTTTTTTGTCAGGTTCTCAGATGCACGGGTGTCAGTGGTTAAAATTAGAAAGACTTTTTAGAACGTCACCTGACATGCATCTGTTGTGCTTATTTGGAATGACCCAAGTAGCATTAATGAACACTAGATTCACATTGCTGTTGCTAATCAAATCTGTATGATCTTTTTCTGACCCCCCTGTAGAAGGTTCTATTAGTTATCTGTTTATTTTAAGCTGGCTTAACTGCAACTGTGCCGAAAGTACATTTCACTAAATCAGTGCCTTTTCTTAGTTCTTAATTATCGCTGGTTAATTTCTTTTAACTTTCTGTTAAAATCTGGCTTATCGTAAGTGAATTACTTCATCATATTTAACTTATTAATCCTCGTCCACCTAAAAATCACAACAAATCATAAAAATCAGTGTTATTTCAAGAAAATCGTGCGAAGTCATAATGACCAATTAGAAAAATAATAATTAATCGAAGTTTGGTTTCCGTTGCTCTATTATTCTTTGCCGTTTGAGAATAAATATTTTCAAAAATGCTAATAATTTGAGCCAAATTTTTTTGAGAAACGTTAAACGATAATCAAATATTTGAATCTTAATAAAAAAATCATGTTTTCCTCTACTACTTAAAGAAATATTTATGTGCATGTTAATAGTATGCTCGTAAACTTTGCTGAAGAAGGTTCAGAAGTCACTAAGCTTCAACCCTTAATAACTGAAATATTCATTGCCTCCAAGGAAGAATATTTTACAGACATCAACTACTAAAATCAAAGGCTTTGATTAGGAATGCCCGTAAGAAATTAATTCAGTGTCTATGGTTTTCCTGTTCAATTTTGAGAACCTTGGAGGATAATAGTCAAGTTGAAGTTATTACTGATTTCAGATGATTGCCTTTGGTGTCTTGAGACCAGCCCCCAGTCTGCCCTGCAACAACCTTCCTTGATAGTCACCCTCTGATCTGCCCATCTTATTTAGGGCAATGCCACTCGATTCCAAGGGTGTGGTCCTTAGAAGTGAGTGGCAAATGCACCGTATTGTTAGGCAATCCTTGGTCACTCCATTTCCTCGATGTCCGCTGTTTGGCTTACAAGGAACGATCGTTGTAAAGTCTCTTCAACTTCAAAATATTTCAACACCACATATCTGCTCATCATATTGCAAATCGTCAATTCAATTTGTTTCTGCATCAACTATTGTGAGATGACTGACACTGAATGTCCCTACCTTGATGATAATGAAAAATTCGATATCATCTCTGCTATTATTTTTTGCCAGTAATTTCCAGCACACATAGAACAGCTGCTGTTCTAAATCAAGTTTTATTGGCATTTTCAAATTTTCTCACAAAGCAACGGGATTCTTCGTTGTTTTCCAGGATACTTCTCAGGTCTCAGAAAATCATAGCTGATGGTTGGCACAAGATCCACATATTCTGCATACTGATACCACACTCATTGTAAAGGAAGGAGGTCCAAAATGACTTCATCAGAGCTGCGTGGTTCATTGCAACGAAACTTTCCTTATATCAAATTTTGCTTCTTTGTTATGCAGAGTGCTGGTGATCTTGTTGGTGAAAGGATCAATGATGGGCTTCCTTACCACATGCGCATGTTTGCTATCCGCTCTTCTCTCTTTTCACAACAGTGAACGTAAATATTTTGCTACGTATTGAGCCATATCTTTACTGTTGTATTTTGAAACCATACGCAGATCATACACTGATTGAAGACTATATTTTTTCGAACCGAACAAAACTCAACAGAAATTCAGCGTTACAAGTCATGAATGAATATACCGAGTCCTTAGCGTCTCTTCTGTGGTGTGCGCTCCTTCGCAATATCAGAGCATAACATTTGCAGCGCTTGATCTTGAAAATTTTTAGAGAAGGGGATTCCTCGAAGCTCACAGCTGGTTCATACACCGAGCATATCGCAGTTTCGAGGAAAAGGCAATACTTTGATGAACCCTTCAAGCAGAGATGGTTGACACTATCAGTATGGTGTTCTATTGCTTGACTTTCGCAAATGCCACTGTTGGTCTGCTGTTGAACACTGTTGGAATTTACCTTCTAAATGCACTGAGAGCAAGAATAAGCAATCAAAATGTTATCTTGATAAACGTAAGCTTCATTAAAGTGATCGTGTCAATTTCTCAAGCTGCTTCATGTGTGCTGAAGATTATTGGCAAAGGAGAAGAGCAGAGATCATATCAAGTGGTTCATATTATCATTGTAGGGGCATTCGGTGTCAATCATGTCACAATAGTTGCCTTGACACTTGATAGGCTCTTAGGTACAGTTATACCATTGCGTTACAATGTATTAATTACAAAAGATAAACTTAGAATTGCCATTATTGCCTCATGGATAATTGGAACTGCTGTAATAGTTCCATTCTTCGTATATGATTTTGCCTTTCTCTACAGCATCTACTACACGCCTGTTTATCTAACGTTGGATGGCATTGCTTTGCTGATAGCAATTATTGCATATGGCTCCATTCTAAGGAGGCTCCTTCGGAGGGAAAAAGCTATTGCTGCAGGTGTAACGCCAAGGAGTGCAAGAACAAACCAACGATTTGGAAGGTTCTTTTATGTATCAAGCCTCATCATTGCTAGCTTCATCTTATTTGTTACAATTCCAGATGTAGCATATGCTGTTTTGGTTATCATTCACGGAAACAAAGACCCCATGATTGAACTTGCAATTTTGTTAACATGGAGTATCTATCTCGTTTCAGATCCGTTAATCTACATCTTCTTGCAGAAACCAATAAGATTGAAGTTTTGCAGGATGTTTATCAGAGTCTGGTTTGGAATGTTTTGAAGCTTAATGCACTTGCAATGATCGCACCTTGTAAAAAAAAAATACAAATGATACACAACAAAGACGGTGCTTTGCCACGTGCATTGTACGTTTGGCCGGACAAAACGGTGCATTGCCACCCGCTCCTAAGACTACACACCTAAGGCTGGTCGGTATTGCCCTGAATGGGATGCCAAAGGGATCAGGTGAGATTGTATGAGCAGATCTAGAGAAACTGGTGCAGGTGAGATCGCAGATGGTTTAAAGTCGAAACAGAGACAGTCATACGAAAGCAGCGATTGCTTCAACATGACTAGCACGTTCCAAGGTTCTTCAAACTTGCACAGTAACATAGAGGCGATGAATTTTTTCTTAATAGTATAAGCTGTAGTTGGTTAAGGACATTTTTGATGTAAGAAGTGATTAATATTTGTAAAAAGTATTTTCCCTCAAACTGAATGAAAAGAACTTCAGTTACTAATCGTTGAGGTTAAATGACTTTCACATTTTCTTGAGTAAACTTTGCTAACAAACCACTTATATCTACAAAAAGTAATGTCTTTTAGGCGGCAGAGAAATAAATAAGCCTCTGTTCTTGATCGTCAAGTGCTTAATAACTTTCAGCGTTTCTTGAGAATTTGGAAACGAATCATTAATATCTGTAAAATATTTATTCCTTAGCGGCAAGATATTAAAGAACTTGAGTAATCAGAACATCAAATGTTTGCCAGTTTTCTAATGGGTAGTTAACACTTCTCATAATTTTGCTTGAATTAAACCTCATTTTCTGACTTGCAGTAGTTTTTAGACAGTGAAGTAATTTGTTTAAGCTCCAAATTCAACGCAGGATCGATCAAATCAACCAGCAGAAATGAAAACGCTTCGAAAAGGCACTGACTTAGTAAAGCCTTATTTCCACACAACGGCATTTTGCTAGCGAGTGGAATTTTCCACGATAAAAGATGACTTAGCCGTAACTTTCTTTTCAATTCTAGCAATGTGCTTGCGAGCATTGTCGGCTCGATTAGAAAATGCAGCTCCTCGCAAGGGCGCCGGAGCCACGGGATTATTATTATTATCAATTTGTTTTAAGTTGGCAACTTGCATAGTTATAAAATTAAAACGCTAATTCAAGCCAACAAAATTGAATCACAATGTTACATGAACATGTATAAGAAAAATAAGTCAATAAAATTACAAAATTCATCAATTTACAAAATTCGTATTAAAGATTGTGCAAAACTATAAAGCAGCTGCCCCTGTTGCCCTGATATTGCTGGGGCAGCACGAGGACAGGTGATGCCCTTTTCAAAAGCAACGTTCTCGTATATTCGCTACATCTGAAACTTTTGACCAATTAAAGTGCTGACAATGCCATGCACTTCACTCGACAGATGTTTTCAGGGGTTCTTTCAAAAACAGGTAGAAAGTAGTTGATGAGTAGAGGATACGAATTTCCCTAGAAATTCTAATAGCGACTGGGAGAGTTGTGTGTCAGCTCTCCAGTTTAGCAGTGCCCTTTTTTGATTGGCGGCCCCGCCGCTTCGTCTTCCTTCCGGCACCTCTGGGCTTTACGTGGTCTTCCAAAAGAGTATACAGATTTGGTTGGGTCCAGCGATGTGAACTTAGCGTTAATCAATAGTTAATCACTCTAAGATCACTGCTCGATAGTTCAATTGAAGATGGATAGGATACGTCAATTTTTTGATTTGTACTTTGAAAGCAGTATTAATCTCGAAAGCTTTCATTTGCATCCACCTACAAACTAGAAGAAGCCCTGAAGAAGTTCTGCATGGCAGGACGAAATATTGGCATCTAATATATATATTTCTTAAGTTCGCACATATTTGCTGTTGTTCTTCGTCGCATTGCGGTGTTCCTGCTTTCAAACTTACAAACTAGACCCCCGCCATCTTGCCTAAAAAAATATTTGAAAGGAAGCGATTAAATCAACGATAATTTTGATTTCATTGTGTTCCGCTTGCCAGAATTCACCCCGTGAATCCGATCAGGCAGTTTCTTTTTTCACTTTTCTTTAACTCAGTTCTTAAGTCTATGTGCTTCAAGACAGAAGTCATCGTGAGAGCTGAAGGAAAGAAAGTTTATGATGTTAAAGATGAGAAAAGAGATGCCCAACTATAATAGGTCCTTCACCAACTATAATAGGTAAAGGGGACTAGATACGTTCCGATGTTAAGGTCCAGAACGGAGAGCAGCAAAGAGAGATGTTGTTGGTTTTAGTGAGTGTGCTACTCTGAATAAATTACAAGTTACAGGATTACTAATAGAAATAAATATGTTAATCATTAGCTAAATAAGGGCATAACACGTGACAATACATGTGACACCAAGTGCACGTGATACTAGGCGCACATGACCTATGGTGTACACGTGATGTGTAATTAGATGAGCATATTCCTACTACAGTCTCATCCTCCTTATCAAAAAAATTGGCACAATTTTTTTTTCTACGAAATAAATGTACGTTAAAAGTTAAAACGACATTGTCCAATGATTAAGATTGTCCATGCCTAGAGGTCTACAAAACGTGAATTAAAGAAACTCCACAAGCTGTACTTCTAAGACTACAACAACAACACCTAAAAAAAGGTGAGTCTGACTTCGGGCTTATGAGGGAGTCCAGTACGAATTCAATATAATGACCTAGACCAAGACTGGGTTTGCAAACTTGATAGCAACAGTGTTTTGGTTGCGGAGTAGTTTCCATGCAAACAGTTCGAATTATCCGGAGAAAACGCTATTACGTATAGCAACATGGCAAGGGAAATAAGTCCTGTGGCTTAGCTTTGTGCAATGTTTGATTACTAACAAAGGAACAACTCTGAATAGAACCACAATTAGAGGTATTGTCACAAAGAGTTAATGAGTCCTTACACGCAATTCTGTTGTACGTAGGGAACAATACTTCTTCCTACTGTAGAAATTGGGCGTGGGAACATCGCAAAACTGTCCAGTTTTGAGGACGTGTCAAATTTCCAAAAAAACTTCCGTTTAGCGAAATTTTAGCAAACGAATTGCGTTTAGGCTTGTGCTAAAACGTAGAACAACGATGCAGAAATATACTTATCAAAACTTACGAAAATAAAAAGACAAGTCCATGTGTGTTTTGTAAGTTCAAGCGACGGTAACTCTGGTCTTGCTTCATGCATGGGCCACAACGATGCCTTCGGTGTCGGGTCTTCAATTCTTCGATCTTTGATGTTATTCTTCGATGTTGACTGAGGTTTTTTGTCTGCAAAGGGCAACCTTGAACCTTAAATCAAGCAGAATGTACGAGGTTTTTGTCTGCAAAGGATTTCCCAGGAACCTTACGTCAGCAGGATACGACGAATGCGAGGTTTTTGTCTGCAAAGGTTGACCAGGAACCTTACGTCAGCAGGATACGACGAATACGAAGGTTTTCATACAGTTGGAGTACCAGCAACCAAAATGACACCAGATCACCAAATCAGATGACAAGGAAGAAAGGTATAAACAAGTCTTCTTCATTGAAGGCGTGGCATGACATCCTTTACCATGAAGTCGCAAAATTCTGCATCAAAAGTTGTGTGGTTGGGTTGTTATGTGCGAGAGCGAGCTTCGTCCAGGGATCGATGCTTTGCTTATCAGCGAGCCGGGTCCTCCACCAACTATAATAGGTCCTTCACCAACTATAATAGGTAAAGGGGACTAGATACGTTCCGATGTTAAGGTCCAGAACGGAGAGCAGCAAAGAGAGATGTTGTTGGTTTTAGTGAGTGTGCTACTCTGAATAAATTACAAGTTACAGGATTACTAATAGAAATAAATATGTTAATCATTAGCTAAATAAGGGCATAACACGTGACAATACATGTGACACCAAGTGCACGTGATACTAGGCGCACATGACCTATGGTGTACACGTGATGTGTAATTAGATGAGCATATTCCTACTACACAACGGGGGGGGGGGGGGGTCGCAAATTTTTCCACAAGACTAACAAGGAGAAATAAACATCTCTGAATTAAATAGAATGATTCTTTTACATGAACGTACCATAGCTAAGAAAGATTGATTGAAAATTTATTTCCGTTGAAGTGAAGGAATTATTGCTGCATCTACCAGACAAATTTTTCCGTTATCCCTCTCGAAAAGAAGCATCGAAGGCTGGAGGAGGTGAGGGGGAGGGGGGAGAAGGACTCCACTTTGTTTTGGCAGTGTGCTACGGTGGCCCACGAGTGTCAAGGCAAAACTTTCTTTCTCAAGGCAAAACATTCTTTCTCAAGGCAAAACTTTCTTTTTCAAGGCAAAACTTTCTTTCTCAAGACAAAACTTACTTTCTCAAGGCAAAACTTTCTTTCCCAAGACAAAATTTCTTTTTCAAGGCAAAACTTTCCTTCTCAAGATAAAACTTTCTTCCCCAAGACAAAACTTACTTTCTCAAGACAAAACTTTCTTCCCCAAGACAAAACTTCTTTCCCAAGACAAAACTTTCTTTCGCAAGGCAAAACTTTCTTTCTCAAGGCAAAACTTTCTTTCTCAGGGCAAAACTTTCTTTCTCAAGACAAACCTTCTTTTTCAAGGCAAAACTTTCTTTCTCAAGATAAAACTTTCTTCCCCAAGACAAAACTTACTTTCTAAAGACAAAACTCTGTTAGGAGGGAATCAAAAAGAAACCAATTCAATGTTAAGTAAGAGCTGCTATCATGGCTGTTTTTAAAAGGGCCCATGGTACCCAAAGTTATCATTACTTTATCTGGCAGCGCTATATGTCAATGGCATGAGTACCACAGAAGATCGTAGCAGACATCACCGGGTGTTCGGTTAATCTTATCACGTGATGCTAGAAGAGTCAGGCGCACAGGGTTCGATCCAGGGTAGCCTCGCCACTTGAGCGCAATGATAGATGGTTCGCGAGCTTGATTAGGCTTTCTACCTCAAAGATCCTTATGCTTTGCGCTAAGAACCGTAACTTCACCTTTAGAGAAATCAACCGCCCTTGGAGTTCATATCAGAATTGCGAGCCTTACAGAGCTTGGTGGCTTGGTGTTGATGGGCATGACAAGCTCGAAAAGTTCGACTTCCCCATCTACAGACACATCGAAGAGTGAAGCAGAAAGATTTTATAGTTGTTGTGGCACTGGACCATCCAAAATGATAATTGCACAATCAATATTGAGGACGTTGTTGTATTTGTGCTCTCCTTTGATTCTCACAGTCGGGATCAAGAAGAATATGATAGTGAAGGTGCAGGCGAGTACGCAATTTTTAACGCCAAGCACAAGGATCTTAGAGGTAGAGAAAACCTGATCAAGTCTGTGACCCATCCATCATGACGCTCAAGTGGCGAGCCTATCTTGGATCGAACCCTGTCCTCCTGACTGTTCTGGCATCAAGTCAGAAGATTACCCGAACACCCGAGGACGTCTCTTTTGTGGTGCTCATGCCATCCATCCTTAGCGTGTGACAGATAGAATAATAATAACTTTGGGTGTCTTGGGCCCTTTTAACATTGAATTGGTTTCTTTTGGTTCCCTCCTAACAGAGTTTTGTCGTGAGAAAGAAAGCTTTGTCTTGAGAAAGAAAGTTTTGTCTTGGCAATGAAAGTTTTGCCTTGAGAAAGAAAGTTTTGCCTTCACAAAGAAGTTTGTCTTGGGAAAGAAAGTTTTGCCTTGAGTAAGAAAGTTTTGTCTTGAGAAAGAAAGTTTTGCCTTGAGAAAGAAAGTTTTGCCTTGAGAGAAGAGTTTTGTCTTAAGACAGAAAGTTTTGTCTTGAGAAAGAAAGTTTTGCTTTGAGAAAGAAAGTTTTGTCTTGGGAAAGAAAGTTTTGCCTTGAGAAAGAAAGTTTTGCCTTGAGAGAAGAGTTTTGTCTTGAGACAGAAAGTTTTGCCTTGAGAAAGAAAGTTCTGCCTTAAAAAAGAAAGTTTTGCCTTGGGAAATAAAGTTTTGCCCTGAGAAAGAAAATTTTGCCTTGAGGAAAAGAGTTTTGCCTTGACACTTGTGGGCCACCGTAGTGTGCGCCCTTGAATGATGCCATTGAAGGTAGTTGCCAGGTTGTCAACTTCAGCACTTTCAAAGACGTCCATACTTCTTTGTGAATTAATCTGAAGAATTTTAAGCGCGAACATTTGAGATGATTGCCTTAAGTGCATCGAGATATGATAATTCATGTCGAAGTTAGCAGCATTTTTTCAATGCTGTTTGAAACAATTTAATCAATTTTCGCGTATGAAGTTAAAAAGCAACAGACAAACTTTTGGCCTTCAGTTCAAGTTCAAGAATTGTCAATTGTCAATACACCTATTATCAATTTATTGCAGTTACCAAAGTGATTCCTCCCTTCCTTGATGAAAGTTGTTGATTCAAATGCACTTGGGGATGCACTTGGGGATGTACTTGCTGCTACGCTACGTAAAGAGAGTGTAGCAATTATTTCCAACGAGACACCACTTGAAGTAAATTCTATAAAAAACTCTAGTAACATCTTCCAAAAATTGGTTAAGAAATTCTTCTAGAATTGATCTGAGGCCATTTTGAGGTTGAGAAACTTATCCAGTTTTGCTTATTGTCTGCAAATCTTTCAAGCAAATTGTCATTTGCTAACACAAACATAAAAACAATGACTTAGTTTCCGTAAATGCTCTTTGAATTCAAACAGCCATGTTTGCAGCCTCTTTTTGTGCTAAATTGTGAAGGTTCAGTTTTTGTGAGAACTGAGAAACTATGCAAAATAAATTCATTGAAAGACTTGGGCCCAAAGTTACTAAGCAATTATGGAATTTTTCACAGAGGTCTGGAATGGCACCCTACGTAAGTGTTCCTATCAAATTTCAGAGCCAAGTCTCTTGCAGAAAAGACTTTAAGCCTAGTTTTCATTAAATAGTAATTCATCGCCGATCATTGTCTTAGAGCATCGCCGATCATCGCCGAAGCCTGAAGACAATGATTGGCGATGAATTACGATTTAATGAAAACCAGGCTCAGGCGCGCAACTAGGAATTTTAGGGGGCAGGGGTCCAGGCGACGAAAAGGGCACAATGAAAAATTCTGTTAAATGTTGATATTGCCCAAAACTATATTCTTCGGAGTTAAAAACTGAAGAAAGATTCGGGCCATAAGTCTAATGAAATAATAAACATTGGATAAACATTCCCTCTGAACCAAACAGAACTACAATAAACAGTCTCGTCGCCATTCCTGTATCAAGGGCAGTTTAAGGCAGATTTATAGAGGTGATTCATTTCTTCGTAAAGATTATGTTATCAACTGTTTTTGGTTGTTTGTTTGTTTGATTTTACTCCATCATCAGTTTGAGGTTTTCGCCTCCAGAATTTCCCAAAGTCTTGAATGAAGATCATGGTGGATATTTAGGGAGTCATTCAAACAGGATAGATGGCGAAAACATTCTCCTGGGCTGCTGTTCTATGAAGGCATCTACGACTGCACTGGGTGTTAACAACAAGTCGGGCCGCATTTGTATCAGGTTCAGGTCACTTTCACGCTCTGACGTCATGGTACTGCGATAGGCTGTCTTCAGGCGTCTCACTCCAGAAGCTGCTCTTTCTGCTTCACACGAACCAATGGGTGAAATACAGCCGATTACCAGTAATTTTCTTATCGAAGGGAACATGTCCCGGTCAGCAACACGAAGGGCATCTAAGAGACTGTCTGGTGGCTCTGGAACAACGTAAGCCTGTCTACCATCACATCTCAATTGTGATTTCTCTGGATTTCACCTTCTCTTGTCATGCATATAAAGCAGCGCTTTCCTTTGATTCTCCTGTCGTTGTTTTTCTTCCATCTCAGCTAATTTCTCCTTTCTATTCGCCATCTCCTTTTCCCAATACCTTTTCCACCTTATTAGCTCACTTTTGAAATGCAACCCATCATCTTCCATATCCGCAGAGAACTTGCTCTTTAGAATATCAACGGCTCTATCTAAATCAAATTCTTTGCTTAGCATGAGAGATGGTAGCAAGTTGAACAATTCCACTTGGTTTCTGTCTGCGAGCCTTGATTTCAGCTGAGTCGTAATGCTGTCAAGGAATGGAACAGCTACGGAGCGACGGAAATATTCTTCTATACCATCACTTTCGACGTTATTACGGAATCTACTCCAGCATTTGGCAGCTCTCGGTTTGTTTGGCTGAACATCAACTGATTGTGCCATCTTCACTGCTTGTTCATACCAGTCGGCAAATTCTTTCTCCACATTGGCTCGTTTCATGCAAAGGTCTTCTATGACACTGTCAATCATATGATAGGCTTGAAAGATGTCTTGGTTTCTTCCTTGTAGCTTCTTTACCAGTGGTCGTAGAGGCTCCATTGCGTTCATTGTCGTAATGAATGAAACTATATGTGCAAATGAAGTGCATGACGAATACAAGCCTTCTGCTCTTGTTTTGGTTTCTGAGTCCCAGACCCATTCCTCTTCAAAATCAGTTCGCAGCACATCATAAAACTCACTATAGAGTTGAGGCTTGAAGATAGACTCCATCACTGCAACATTGACACGATAAAGTAAATAGTATGACTCGAATGCACGATGACGTTCAACCCAGCGAGTGCGTGCCAAACTGACTATATCCTTCCTCTGTACTTCCGTGAGGCCCATTTCTTCGCCAAAAAAAGTCAGGAATTTTTCAAAATACCACTTTCTCTTTGGGGAGAATTCGTAAAAGAGGTTAACTGATGAAATGACATCCATCATATTGGTGATGCTTTGATTCTTACATGCAGCAACAATAGCAAGGTTAATCACGTGACTCCGACAATGTGTATATGCAGCATTTTGGGCCTCCTTCCGAACTTCAGCTTGTGCACCACACCTATCACTAGACATTGCCGCAGCTCCATCATATGCTTGTCCTCTGCAATCAGCCATAACAAGTTCGTTACTCTTCAATACCTCTACGATGCTCTGGCCTAGGTTTTTGCCAGAAGTGCGTCCTTTCATGTGCACAGACTGAAAAAACGTTTCTTCGACCTTAGGCTCGCCATGCATTCAGTTGAGATAACGGAGACAAACGAGTAGAACTTCTTTATTGGCAAATCTCTCTGTGACCTCATCTCCAATTACTGCGTAAAACTGCTCGCTGTGGATCATATCCTTTATCTGCCTCTTGATTAATAAAGCTGCATTGGCGATAATGTCATTTTGGGCCTTCCATGACAACATCTTTGCATTTCGCTGGCCGCTTTTTAAATGCTCCTTTACTATGGGGTCATACTTTGCAATCAGCTCGATTATAGCGAGAAAGTTACCTCTGTTTCCTGTACCTTCGTTCACGTCATTCACTTTCGTGTCCCTGTGCCCTCTCAGTGGAAGCCCTTGTTTGGAGAAAATTTATGTGCAACATAAATACAGTTAATTCTGCGAATGGGCTAATTTATTGTTATTTGACAATATACGGAGTATGTGTTGTGTACTTGTCAAATTCAGCGCCTTCTGATGTTCTCACCCATAAGGATTAAATAGATCTCTTCGGCGGATTGCAATTAACTCCCAACTGACAGGATTAAAGATTCATTTACAACTTTGGAATCCCCTCTTGGGTAAATGTGTTAACGTTGGGCTCAGTGGCCTGATGATGTAATCACAGCAGTTTGAATTCCAGCAAACAATAGTGCAGACCCATATAAGGGAAATAATAGAAACAGCCCTGCCCAATCGCTGAACGGGGCTGAGTAAGCTACCCAATCACAAGTTGCAAAGTGCTAAAACAATACACTACAACACGAGCATGGCCCTAAGAGTAAACCACATAGAAGATCTGCCCAGTTGAATTTGCCAAGCTAGCAAAATGCTGAAGGAAAGGAGAAGCATTTGAGGATCAGTTAAAGCATAGAAAGCAAGTACCTTCCTCAGCGCAGTGAGGTCAAGAGCAAAGCCCACCCACCACTCCCTGATAAAAATCCAACATGTTTCCTTACAGTCCGTCAATATTGCTTTGTATGTAGCGTTTATTCAATACAACATTTTGATTTGTACTTTCAAATCTTGGGGCCATCGAGGGAGTCAATTGTCCTCAGTAGGCCAATTTGCCGTCGACTACGAAAAGTTGGAAGCACGTTTTTCTCGTGCATGCTACAAAATCTACCTTATATGGCCCATTTATACCCACATCATGAGATACAGGTAAATCCGTTAGATGGACCATGTTTATCTATCTAATTGGATTTGCCAGGCACATCCCAGAATGGTACGGACATACCAGTATGGGACCCGCCCTTCTTAGGCACATCCCAAACAGGGACCCGCTTTTGACGTATCATTTCACTCTTGGGCACATCCTTGGACGGACCACCGGCCAAATATCCGTCCAGGACCCGCCCTCTAAATTTTACTGACACTGCAGAATGATTTGGCTCTCTGTTCTGCAGTGCTGGTTACCCCTTAGGACAATTGCCCTCCCTCGTTGCGTCTCCAATTCCCCATTTCAAGCCTTAATAGTTAGACTTAATTTAGGTAGTATTGTATTTAAGTTAGATTTAGATCAAATTAGCTTAATTAAATGACAGATGGGAAACGGTTTTTCTCTTCGCTTCCGTCATTTCTGATCAAATACAACCAGAACTTGATGATGAGACCTCCCGAGACAAACCTAGTCCCAATGAGGCCATGCAGCTAAGGGTCTAAGCACATGAGATAGAATTAACGCAAAGTAGTACTGCATCAACTATTGCTCCTAGTACGTGCTTGTTACGCTGATAGTATTGCGCTGAAGCTTTATCAGCTTCAACACTACTTTCGGGATGCATGAATGTCCTCATGAAATCTGAACCTTGGGCAACTAACTGCAGCCTTGTGGTATTCGGTCTCTGCATGGGCTTTGATCAATTCAGATCTCTGTATCTTTCGGAACGCTGAAGCAACAAATGCTCCTCTTTGGACCTTCTTCTGTGGTTTGTCAAATAAGACACACATTTTGCACAATCCTCCACTCAGTTCCGGGCTGTACACATGCCATGACCTCTCCTCCAACCAAGAATGTTGGTAAAACAGCGTCTTCTCCTTTCCATTCTTAATTATCTTCAACGAGAAGAGTTTTTCGGTGGCACTTGGCTTAAAATGATACTTCAAGTAGTTGTATTTTTCTTCATCCTTTAGGTCAGTCAATGACTTTCTACCAAGTACAACATCTGCTAAATCATAAGCCCGCTTAATTCCTTGTTGCTGATGAGAAATTTCCTCTTCGGCAGCACTTTCCCCAACTTTAGTAGATGGACTATCTTCGCTGCTGTCAATGCTCTTGTCATCTTCCTCACTGGTCTTTTCACCCACAGCAACATTTTCATCTATTTCTTTCCTTTGTACTCCTTGGCCTACACTGCTTTCGCCAAGAGACTCTGTCACAGAAATGGACTTTTCTTTTCTTGATGAATCTAGATCATTGCGAGGTGTTTTGAAAAAGGCAAGCTTTGTCTGCCCCTGGTCTTCTGCAGCTCGCTTAAGTGCTGCTCTCTTCTGCTTCAAAACTCTTTCTTTCCTAGGCATGGCTGTAGAATTAAAACCAATAATTAACTACGCTGTTTCTTATAAGCAGTTTCTCACAAGCAGTTTCCTACGAAGATACGTGTATTTCATGGGTTATTCTGTCCTTCATCATCATTAAAATCATGTTTACTCCAATCCTCAACAACCAACCTGAACAGCATGCTCAAGTCAAAAGGCCTAACTTTTGTATACTTCCTTCCGTAGAACCGTAATAAAGTGAAACAAACATTAGTAATGACATTAAAGCATGAGAAACGTTTGTATGTACTTACTTGGGATAACTGCAAGTACAAGGAAATTCAGCAGCCATGAACTTGAACGTAAAATGAAATAACAAGGAACAGAAGAAACAGTTGTTACTGACTTGAATTGCTGAACTAAAATGGCAATATTACTTGAAACCTACATTGACTGAATGAATGTTATGTCGATCATTCATCAGAAGGAACTATTATGCTGAAGTACGTATCCGGAATGTGTCATTTATAACTCATTAACAGCCACTGATCAAAGTGTTAAGATCAAAATTGAATCATTTCATTTCTAAACGGAAGTTTCGCATTTTCCCTGAAAAAGAGCACTCTTGCCCTTTGAGAAAAAGGGCAGGGGTCTGGACCCCCAGGACCCCCCCCTAGTTGCGCGCCTGAGGCTTTAACGTAAAACAACCCTTAAGAGCTCTGTGAATGCAAGATTATAATGAAATTTATACAGCACTAAGTGCAACATAACGTGCATCTATTGACTTAAAATCAGTTGTTTGTCAATTGTAGTGATCAAGTAATGAAGCTTTAAAAAGTACATTTGCAAAACAATCCTTTACAGCAAATCAATTCAAACAGATTTGATCATTAAATTTTTCTAATATGTTCGTTTCGATCTATATGACGTCAAAAACACTAACAGTGTCATCGACTGTAAGATTTTCTTACCTCGTCGAAAAGGAATAGGATTATACGGAACATCATCTGAGAGTGCTGATTAAGAGCTATCGAAAGTGGTCTATTTACCGCTCGTCAGGAAAAGTGGACCTATTTTAGTTGGCAAATTACATATTTTTTATCTAAAATATTGAGCTGTCTTTATCATAGCTGAGATTTTTTGGCAGGAAACAAGAAACATCGAATTTGAATCAAACGAAAAATTTTGAAAGTGGCTGTCCCTTATTGTCGCTTTACCAGCTACTCAGTTTGAGATTCTGCTCAATTCAGATTCACGTTACTCTTACCCTACCCTAGCCAATGACAAACGATCATATCGAAAAACAATGGCAATATAATAACGTAGCAATACCCATTTTTTTGATGAATTTTAACAGGAGGCTACCCATTTCTTACTACTTTGTTGGCGAATTTATGCCAAATTCACTTATGTTAAGGAACTTCTTCCAGAAAAGGACTTGTTTGGGGGACTTGAGCCAGAAACCCACCCATATGGATGACACATAACCGTACGCTTAACGTGTTATTTACCCCCTGGACACCCAAAGAATGTTGATTTTAAAGGTTATTGCCCTAGCACTCCAACAGAGTTGCCAATAGTCCTGTCATTCATATCTTATCATCACAGAGTAACATTGTACTGAGATGGAGAGCGAGAAATTGCAAAACTATGCGAAATTAGCAAAAGATGTTCCAACACTTTTAGGAGGCATTGCATAGCTCTTTATGAGTAAGATTAATCACAGACCACATTCAAAATTGACGTGTGCTTTACAAGGTGCCAGCCATGATCAACGCGCTAGCCAGGAAGCAACAGAATTTTAGTAAATGCTAGATTATGCACAAATTTGTTTAACTCTCCTTTGTAAAGAACCAACTTCAATAAATGAGTGCCAATATGGTGCAGAGGATACATATTCATTTAAGCCCAACTGTATTGTATCAATCTATTTAAAACTTTCACATTGGCTTTATTCTTATATTGCTTTTCTAGCTGTACAAATAAAGATTTGAATCTTGGACCTCTATCGAAAATACTTCAAGCACTTTTTACGTTCATGTTGCTTTTGATACTTCGTCTGTTGCTTCACAAGGAATGAGCTTTGATCTTGCTAAGAACTAAGAACTTGAGCGACTGCGACGCCTCGTTGCTCTCAAGTTGCACCACAGATTCCAACATCGTTTGAAGTATTTGAAGTTTCTCCAGTTCTTTTTGAGAAATAAGATCGTACCTTGTTAAGCACCCATTGCTTTGCAACCTTGTTGAACCAAAGTATAACTAGGGCGTTAATGACACAGTTCAGGTAAAGAGGAAGGACACTTAGAACATACATGGAATAGGCCACTTGATTTACATCGTCCGATCCAATAAACACATCAATCATTACAACCATTGTGGTTATGCATAGTGGCACATAGATGACCGTCATCAAAACTACCAATATCAATACACTCCTGTATAAATTACGCACATATTGAGGTCTCGTGGCATTACCATTTCTTTCTCTGTAGATTGGACTTGCTTCTGTAAACTTACGGATTCGAATGTATCCTTTCACGTACAGAGTTGAAACGATACAAACAGCTGTTGTAAGTAAAATGACATTGACAATAATCAGCAATCCAAAATTGTTTGATGTTTTTACGTTTGAGATAAATGTGTTTGCAATCGATAAACCAAGCATGCTAGTAATCATGAAGGCTAGAATATAGTAGATGTGTGGTGCTTGGAAAACTTTGTAAACTCTTGAACGTCTTTCTCGATTTGGATTCATGTTCAAATATCGATCAATGGCAATTAGAACAGTGATTGTTGCAGAGGCAAAACCGAAGCAGCCAGTTGTCACTTGAGCAGTTTGAAAGCCAATACATCTCCTTGTATCAACATTGCTGAGATGAACACTTGCAAGTAAAGGCATCGGCACAGCTCCATTTAGGAAGTCTGATAAACAGAGACACATTATAAGAAGGTTGGTTGTATTAATATGGACTTGTTTTGTAGCAATGAATGATGCCATGAGCAGGGCATTGATGCATACTGTCATTGGTGAAAGTATTGCACAACTCCATCCCATTACAGTTGAAACAAATGGAAAGCTGTTTTTATATATTTCTGCAAGTGAGCCACAATTTACCATTATTGAAATGTGTATCAGCTGCACAGGGCCTTATTAAATTTCCTTATTCCAAAAGGAGTATTAGTTGAGAGCTGAATAAAACTTAAGCGTTTGCAACAAAATGCTGAGCGCGACGTGAGACATAAGTTTCATTATCGAATCAGCTGAAACACCATAATTAGAAACAATAAGCATTAAAGCTTCATTGGCACCGATGTTGCCGTGAGTCAAGTAGTCATTTTGGAACATTTTTAAATTGGAAGGTCTAAGGTCTTCCCATAGCGTAGAACAATCCTTTGTCACAATAACTAAAAGTTTGTCCTGAAAGTTATAGGTTCATCATATTATTTAGAGCAACTTCTCTCATGAAGCATATTTATATCTAGTTAACGACAATTTTCTTGATGAGGCAAATGTTTCGCAGCTCTGAGCATGATCATCAATACCATAAAGCAAATCCTGGAGGACTTGAAGCCGCGAATTTCTCTTATCATTGATCTTAGCACTGCCATGAATTACCATTTGATGTGAAGCTGCAAATTTAGTTAGAACTGATATCATAGAAAGGAAAGACATCTCTTTATGTGCCAACGCATTCCATTATCAGAGCGGCCTGAGCTATGAGGTAATCTTCTGCCTTCTTGTGCGCAATTTTTTTGTCTTCACTAATTGAAATATGATTTAACTATATGACTACTTGATTGGAAGATAATCAATCATACGTTGTAAATACGGATTTGAAATTGATTAGGAATGCAATATAACTACACCAGCTGCACACAACATATATTTGGATTTAATTTGATCGCTGTGCTATCGATTATGCAAATAGATTTTCGTAGAAAGATCTCCATAACGAGGATGCAACAAATGAACCAAAACATTTAACGTCCGTTTTGAATTAGAGGTCATCTGATATTTGCGATAAAGTAAACTTTCTTTGCAAAGCAATTCTATTGTTGTTATTTGCGCGCATTCGTAGGTGACATCTAATTTGTGACACACTATAATACGCTTGGTGGGCTGTGTGACAGAGAGTACGTGGCTGATGTTCAAAGCAAAAATTTTGATGTATAAGTTGATGGCTAACTGAAGCCCTATTCAACTTTCAAGCGGAATCGTGCTTGCGAACAAAAGAAGATCTTTGTGAGAGGAATGTCCCGCCTAGTGAAAAGTAGGCTTTAGATGTGAACAATTCTTTTGCTGGTAAAGGCATTCATTTTTTAGACACAAGACATGCAAATGTTGTTAGGGGATTTGCATGGCAAAAAGAATCTTAAACTCGATTCTGTTCCATGATTTTACTTGCCATTGAAAAAATGAATTCAATACCATTGTTAGTTTTAGAAAGCATAGGTTCCAAATCTTTAAATCTACGAAAAAAGGTGGGTGTAAAATTCAATGACCTATTTCTTTAAACTGAATCTTTGGCCACGTTTCTATGATTCTACCGTTGGACTTGAAATCTTGAATATTTCTAGAAATCTAACAGAAAATTTCTAGAAAATAACTTATAGAAAAGACTAGGAATCTTGAATATTTTCGAACTTACAGCCTATTTCATATTTGAGCTCAATTTATTATATGACGTCATCAAATTTCTAAATCACAAAACCACGAGAGTGAAGGAGTTTTGCTTGATACCATATTGTAGGCATCCATTAACTATGGTTTTCTTGAAGATTATTGGACCTTTCGTCAACAGGCTTAGAAATTACTATTGTTTTAAGTTCTTTTCGATACTTTTCTTAAATTCTTAAAAAAGAAGAAAAACACTGTAATTCTGAAATGTTGAAGATTTCAGAAAAGTCCAACGGCAGATTTACTGTAAGATAGTTCAAGTTTCTTTGAAATAGGTCATAGAATTTTAAAATTCTATGACTTTTTAAAATTTGAAAACTATGCTGTTTTAGAAGAAGAATTACTGAAAGAACAGTAAAGCCTCACATTCAAGAAACCATTTGCACACCCTAGGCTGAAATATTTCTTATTTCTATGATACTTGTCAATTTTTAGGCTCAAGTTTAAGTTTCTAATTTATTTTCTGGAAAGTTCAAGAAAATAAGTTATGATAGCACTCGGCTTTTATTGATATATTAGCCATACGTGTAGATACGTGTATTTGATATCATTGATTGTCATGAATATCAATTAAGATTTAGGTATAAAGCCGTTAAATCTCAGGTATCTTGACAGAAATTTCTTATGAACTTCACATGAATTGAAAATTTCCAAGACCATCAGATTAGGACTTAAAGTCAATTAGAATAGAAAATAAATTATTTATTTGTCCATGCTAATCGCAAACTATTCTCAACAAAAATTCTCAAGTGACTAAACTTTTACGCTTTATTCCTGAAGTTCATTGTAGCTAAGGAAGAACATTTTAAACAAACATCATTTATTTCTAAGGTCAAAGAATGTCATTAGGAATGAATGTAAGAAATAAATTCAAAGTCTAAGTTTTCTTATTCAAATTCGAAAGCCTCGAAAGGTCAAGTTAAAGTTATTATTCATTTCACATGACTGCCTCCCTTTCGTCTTTAGACCAGCCTCCAGTCTGCCCTGCAACAACCTTCCTAGATGGTCGCCCTCTGATCTGTTTGTCTTATTAGGGCCATGCCAACAGATTCCACGAGTGTGATCCTTTGAAGTGCGGGGGCATTGCACCATTTTTAGGCCATCCTTGGTCACTGCCTTCCTCGATATCCGCTGCTTGGCTTACGAGAAGCGATTGTTGTAAAGTCTGTTCAGTTTCAAAATGTTCAAGCGCGGTGTCTACGCAGCATCTTGCAAAACTTCAATCTAATTGGTTTCTGCAGGAAGATATAGATCAACGGATCTGAGAGAAGATAGATACTCCATACCAACAAAATGGCATGCTCAATCATGGGGTCTTCGTTTCCTTGAATGATAACCAAAACAGCGTAGACTACATCTGGAACTGCAACAAATAAGATAAAGCTAGCAATGATGAGGCTTGATACATAAAAGAACCTTCCAAAACGTTGGTTTCTTCTTGCACTCCTAGGCGTTACACCTCTTTCCCTGCGAAGGAGCAGCCCTAGAATTGAGCTATAGGCAGTGACTGCTATCACCAACACAATTCCATCCAACGTTGGGTAAATAATCTTGTAGTAGATGCTGTAGAGAATGGCATAATCACATATGAAGAATGGAACTATTACAGCAGTCCCAATGATCCATGAGGCAAGAATGGCAATTCTAAGTTTATCTTTTGTAATTAATACATTGTGACGCAATGGTATAACTGTACCTAAGAGCCTGTCAAGTGTCAAGACAACTATTGTGAGATGATTGACACCGAATGCCCCTACATTGATGATATGAAGCACTTGATATGATCTCTGCTCTTCTCCTTCGCCAGTAATCTCCAGCACACATAAAGCAACTTCCGTGATGGAACCGATCAGTTTAATTAAGCTGATGTTTATCAAGATAACATTTTGATTACTAATTCTCGCTCTCAGTTTGGTTAGCAGGAAAATTCCAAGACCGTTCAGCAACAGAGCAACAGTGGCAACTGTGAAGGTTAGACAATAGAATATCATACTGACACTGTCTACCATTGTTGCGTGAAATGGCCCTCAGAATATCTAGCAAAATTGTTCGGTATAGAAGTGCTCGTTCTCAGTCTTACCAGCAGTAACTGAGAGTTCTCGCACTCCGTTCCGTCTTTAGCAGCTGCTGGTGCTTAGCAGGTGCTGGCAAAATAAGTTGGGAGAATGTTTGCTGAGCCTGACTGAAAGGCTGCAAAAATAGGTCCAAAGTTGATGTGAATGATGTGAATTTTCATATACCGGGTGTCCCAAAAGAAAGGTAACAGATTTGATCAGGGCTAGCGCTAAGAATTTAACTCCAGTCAATCGGAAATAGCCTTTAAACTAATCCTCGATAGTTTACTTGAAGATAGACACCTTGTTTGTTGATATTGGAGCATTGAGAGTAAACATTTTTGTATTGAAAGTCCAGATTTGCCTTCACCTCCAAACCAGAGCTTTTAGGCTTTGGCCTAAACTACAAGCGCGCTGTTGTGGGGAATCTCCTCAAGGATAGGCACAATGTAGGAAGTCCGAGGAGGGACCTTTGCTTTGTGCATGCACATTTGAGTACAAATGCAAAAACTGAAAACTGAAAAAGTCACTAAGGAATATCTTTTACTCAGCCAAAATGAAAATGAATTTACAAAGAAGAAACAACTTAAACACGATAGAGCACTTTCAAGGATCTTACCCTCGTGGGATGTTTAATCCTTTGGGTATAAGCGACGAATTCTTGTTTCGTAATAATTTCAATGATCAAAAATGCATTTTATTCGAACAAGGAAGATTTTTCCACACTCAAGGGAATCATTTCCCTGTAGGGTAACTTTTATTTGGCAGCGGAAATTCACAGCTTACGTAGAATGAACAGAGATATCCCTTTGGGAAAAAATTCTTGAGTTTGATTGTCAAGTTCCATTTGGATTTCTATTAATAATTTTTCCGAAGCACGAGGCTTCTTGTGTGTACTTGGCTATGAGTCAGGAGATTCCACAACAAGCGCGTTGACAGCCTAGGCAAAAACCCAAAAGCTCTGGTTTGGAGATAGAGGCAAATCTAGACTTTCAAGACTGAAATTTCTACTCTCAATGCTTCAAGATCAACAAACAAGGTATCTATCTTCAATTTAACTATCGAGGATTAGTTTAAACGCTATTTCCAACTGATTAGAGCCAAATCCTTAGCGCTAGTCTTGATCAAATCTGTTACCTTTTTTCTGGGACACCCGGTATGCTAGCCGAGGAGTTTAGAATACGGGAATTTACGGCATGTAGAATGCAGCTATATCGCAATACTACAATTTTATATGAAGTACCGCAATTGGCTGTTGCAGAAATGCAGCCAAAGTTGGAGTGTCAATTGCAACATTTACTGTCTCTCTTTTCTTTTAAGGAAGCAGCTTTTGATCTTGGTTAGAACCCACTGCCTTACTTTCTTGTTGAACTAAAATACAACAAGGAAGCTCACGGTACCATCTAAATGAATCCTAGGAGATAGCAAGAACATACAACCATATAATTTTTAAATGAAAAAGATGATCGTCATTGCCATGTTAATCGCAGCATGTGGGGGTAGTACCAATACACCACAGCACAGATTACGCACTTGCTGTGATCTTCTCACTCTGCCATTTCTTTATCTGTAGATTGGAATTAAATCTTGTGAAATTACGGATGCGAAGACATCATTTGGCGTGCGTAACTGATATTGCGCCGAAAACGAGTGTCAAAGTCTGTTGAATTGATACTTAAAAGGGAAGCTCGGTCAAAAATCGAAATATCAATTAACCAATACCCACGTGCGATCTGATGTCGTTCTTTCGCCACTGTTTACCTCTTAATCTTGCTTCTTGATGGCCGTCATCTTGCCCGACAAAAATACTGGATCGAGTGTTGTTGTTTGACGTCATCATGTGTAGAAAGCCATAATGTAGACTTATGACGATGAGTCTCTTGTTTCCCTGTGCTCTTTGACTTGATGGTGGCGCTTCGGTCAATAGACCTTTTCAAAGAGGTCTGGGACGGCGCGCTACTTTTCTGGAAGATGGCGGATACACGGGAATCTTCTCCGCGATGCTGAACTGGAGTTGCAGTGGGAAAAGTTGTGAACAAGATATGGAATTTAACTCTAGTGATATGGTTCATGAAAGACCAGAGGGGCTTCAGCATGAAAACAAATACTTGCTTATCACATGAACGCAATGTTTAGCACAAGCACATTTTACGAGGAATTGACTTTTATGCCTTCGAGTTGTTTCAGCAAGTTCGGACTTCGTGATGACCTCAGACTCGGTCAGATAAATTTAGATACATGTAGATTTCTGTTTGCGAGTTGGACTTTTCCCCGATAACTGAAGGAATACGAGCAATCGTATGTATCGAGAACTGTTAAGAAACAAACAATCATTCACATTTCTTCTTTCTAATGCTGAAGTTACCAACCATGCCTTTCCAAATCAATTCAGCTAATGAAAAGTTTCTTCGATCTTTTAATTTGTTCACAATTACGCCTAACAAAGTTTGGAGTGTTTTGAAATAAAGGATTTCTGTATGCACTCGTAAAATAAGGCCACTTACCTGCTCCAGACAGCTTAACTTGCACAAGATTCCCATTTACGTATTATTTGTAAAAACTTTTGCTCCGATTGAAAGTCAACACAACAAACTGCACAACTGCTCGCAACCAATATGCCACTAAGACTTTGCCTCCAAACAAAACAATATACGTATCACTTTACCAAATCTTTGACTTGGCATCTCTTCCACATTGTACAATCACGACACGACTACATTTTTCTGTTTTCGTTCTGAAATCCACAAGTGTTTTGTCGCAAACCAGTTTCTTTTTGTTTCATCCAAGAAGCAGAGAACGAAATGACGAATACAAATTTGATGAGGAATGTTTTCCCGCCAAAGTCTCTCTTTTGCTACGAGGCTCAAAGGGTCTATGAGAGGAAGGAGATGTTTGCCCCTATACGTTTGTACCAAAAGTGCCTTCGTATATCCTTAGTTAGGGCAATAGATAAGCTCAGGTCATTCATAAATAAAAATCTAACATTGGCAACTAATTATCATAAAATCCAAATTCAACGAACTCGAAGAAATAAACTTTTCCTTGTAAAATATCACTTTAATGTGATAACTAACTCTTTAGTTTGATGTTGTAAGATTTTGTGGACATTTCTGGTCCTTTGAGTGCACATTAGGGATTAGCTGGAGTTAATTTCGGTTTTTGTTGCACAACGTCGCCCACTGCAACTGCATTTTAACGTTTGCAATGCGAAGGGGATTCCCCTTCGCAGCTTATCCGCCATCTTCCAGAAAAGTAGCGCGCCGTCCCAGACCTCTTTGAAAAGGTCTATAGAGACTCATAGTATTACTATGAAAAACCTGACCCTATTTAGGCCCAAACTGAGCAATTTCTTCAGTACCAATCAGATTGCGAGATTTGTGAATTACTATTGTTAAAGTGTAAATGTGATAGAATTTACGATTCGATTGAAGAATTGAAAACACTCCCACGGGATTGAGATTCGAAGCCGTGATTCTTTCGTAATTCCATTGATGATTGAAGCAAATAGGGCCAAGTTTTTTACTGTTTCATGATGAGTCCCTCTTGAGCAAGGTTTACCGCAAGGATACAAGGGACTCATCGTCATCAGTCATCAGTCTAGCCATAAGGCAGCACATGCTTCAGCATGAAATCAAATCAAAAACATCGTGCAAACATTGACGTGGGCATGAACTTTGGTGGAGAGGGGTAGTTTGAAGTGCTGAAAATTATAGGGCGTGAATCAAACCAGAAAATGCTCCCCTGAGGCTACAGTGGTGCTAAGTTGGTGCCATTTGTTAAATCGGTTCCTTGTAAAATGTAAAATGTTCCTTGTGCTATATTTAGATTGGGGTATTAGGGTCAATGCTCTTTGAAGGAATATTTCAATAAAGTTGTTGCAGATTGTGGTATGGACGTGAAAAAATTTGGTTTCAAGATCAATTTGATACGCTAAAGAATTAGAATGTGAACCTAGATTGTAAAATGACTCCTGTGCTATTTTTAGATTAGGGTACTTGGCATCAGACCTTTAAGGGGTAATTTCAATAAATTGGTTGTAGATTGCGTTACTGAGATGAAATGTAGTTGTCAGGGACAAGATAGTATTCTGAAAAAGGTATTGTGTGGGTTTAAATTGTAAACCACCCCGGTACTATCTTGGACTGGGGCACTAGGTTCCAGGCCTCTAAAAGGGTAATTCTAATAACATTTTGCAGGTTGTGGCACAGAAATGGAATTTGATTTCGATGGAAAATTTGATATGCTGAGAAAATTAGATGTAAATCTATATTTTAAGATGTCCCCCGTGCTATTTTTAGACAGGGGTACCATATTCCAGACCTCTAAACTAGTTGTTTTAATAGCTTTGTTGCAGAATGTGGTACTGACATAAGACTATGTTTTCAGGCAAGCTGATACTCTGAAAATGATAAGATGTTGGTCTAAGTTAGAAAATGTACAATTTGCTATTTGGGTTGCCATTTCTTTCATTGTAGATTTTTCATATTTCATATTTCAAACATACTCATACGCAGGGTGCAAATTCAATAAGTGTATTGTTTTACAATTTAACCCTGCTCAAATCAAAGGACCTTACGAACTATTTACAAATAAGTTGCATAAAACATATACGTTTGACGACAATAAGCTACAAAATGAAAGATTTTCGTACCCCAACTGTCTCAACCTTGATTTGAAGGAGTATACCGAGGGGGACCTTCTTGATATTTCAGTTAAACTTGTTCCACACGTTTGTATCACGGTAAGAGAATGCCTTTTGGCCACTTACTGTTGGCATTAACGGTACTGCAAGATTATTTTTAGTGTTTCCTAGTTCGTGTGTGGAACTCTGATAGTCTTACGAATAGGTCACTAAGGTACTGTGGTGCAAGATCGTTTCAAGACTTATAAATCATCGTCCATGTCTCTTTCACAATCATTTCTTTGATGAACAACCAGCCAGCCAAGCTGCACATCATAAGGATTACCCGTAACGATTCGAGCAGTCCTTCTTTGTAAATTTTTTAGAGACTCTATTCTCGTAATACTGCTACAGCCCCAAACGGATTAGCAATATTTTTGGATATGGTTCTACAATACTACGATAAATGTCCTTCAAGGTTTCCATAGACCTCTTAGCCATTCTACGAAAGAGCCTGGATCAAGCGTTATTTTTATACATTTTTGTGCACGAAGCTCGTTCGAGTGGCGTTAAAGCTTCTATCACAATAGACGATTACGCTAAAGATGGCGGCGAGGAACTTTTTACCAAGATGCACTGTGTTCTTTAATCGGGTTCCTATAGAACCGTTAAGGATTCGTAATTAGAACGCAATGCACCTTGGTAAAACGTTCCTCGCCGCCATTTTTAGCGTAATCGTCTATTGTACGCATTCGAAAATTCTACAGAATGTAGCAAAATATCGTTCAATTCTGTTTCTTTTCAGAATAGCTAACAGATCTATCGGCACCGAAACATTTTGCAGTATTTCGAAAGGCCGATTCCACGAAAAACTTGCCCTTTTATGTTCTCTATTTGGCACCTCCACGTTAGACAATTGTCTATAAGGAGACCAAGGTATTTCACTTTGTTCACTAAATCAATATCAGTACCACCAACATGAAACACTGGCAACAAAGCAGGCTGCACTACCATTTTATCTACAATTTGCATTGATCCAACTATCATAGCCCGTGTTTTGATGACGTTCAAAGATAGCTTGTTACCTTGAAGCCATGAGTTCAACGCTTAACACCATATGCAATTCATCCACGGTTTAGAGGAATATGAAATCATGGCGTCATTAGCATACATGTTTGCTTCTGGCTTTCTCAATGCAAAGGGAAGATCATTTTTATAAAGCAGAAAAAGAAGTGGTCCCAAGCAAGACCCTTGTGGCACTCCGATATCAACGCATTTAATGTCAGAGGAGACGCCATTTACTTTGCAAAACTACTTTCTGTTATTCAAATGCGGTCGAAACTAATCATGTTCAATGCCACTGATACCATAAAATTTTATCTTTGATGATTGAACTTGAACTCGTATCTGTGAAATGATGGATGCGAATGTATACTTTGACATATAGGATAACCACTGCATAGCTTCCAAATGTTACCATCGAAGAGTTTAGAAACATCAGCCACACATGCTGCATTCATCTAAAATCCAATGTAATGGCATATGTGCTAGTAACAGGGAATTTAAAATTCCGACTGCATTTACCGTTACAAGATAGTAAGTTATTAAAGTAAGTTCTTTAAATCAAGATAGTAAGTTCTTTAAAAGACTATTGCACACGGAGAAGATCGTCCTAAATTAGGATTCATGTTTAGATATCGGTCAACTGGGATCAAAACAGTTAAAATTGCTGAGGGAGTTGCACTGAAGCCACTCGTAGCTCGGACGGCATTGGAAATGTTGCAAGGTTTTTTAAGATTGATTTTAGCAAGGATGGCAGCCACCAGAGGCATTGCCACAGCTCCATCCAAAGTTCTAATACACTGAGAAATATCATCAGAGAATTTGTGGTGCCAAGATGGATTTGTTTGGTAGGGATGAAAGAGGTCATCAACAAGACACTTAGAAGTACTGAGATAGATACAAATATAGCCTCACTATCAATAAAATTTGACACAAGTGGAGAGGTATTAAGATACATTCCTGCTAGCGCTCCTCAGCTTTCCATCTCCAAATGCAATAGCTTTTCTTCTGTAACGCCGAATCAAAATCAAAACATACCTTTGAATCATATTCCAACAGAAAAGATCACATATGAAAGATTCAAAAACTTTTTGATTCTTTGCACAGTATTGGAGAAAATCGGAAGTCAATAGACGATTACGCTAAAGATGGCGGCGAGGAGCTTTTGACCAAGATTCTTTGCGAATCCTTAACGATTCTATAGGAATTTGATTAAAGAACGCAGTGCATCTTGGTAAAAAGTTCCTTGCCGCCATCTTTAGCGTAATCGTCCATTCATCCCTAGATAACATGTTGGATTTGTGGAGATTCTATCATCAAACCAGAAAAATCTTTCCTTCTTTAAGCTAAGGGAATTTCTTTGCACTTAACGAAATTTTGATCTTTTGCATGTCATCGTCATGGGCAATCGTTAGTCATATTGAGATTTTTCCTGCAGTTTTGTAAGGATTCAATGCATGAATTATTATGAATGAAGGATTTCAAACTTCTGACTCTTCATGTGAATTATTTGAGATAATGAATTCAAAGCTTTTGTATGTCTCTTTGCTTGCAACTTTCTTAAATGATACATGTGAAGTTTTTGCAACAATTAACGACACGTATCAAATCAAATACATACATGTATCTACCCAGAATTCTCATTTTCATGGAACCATCTTCAATAGTGAAGATATTGATCTGTAGTTTGCATGTTGAATAGATCAAATACGGCTCTTCGCACTCACAAGATCAGAAAATGTGATGCGATTTTATCAAAATCTTTCATATCCAATTCCATTCCACTGAACGATTCCATAGTTATGCAACAGCAGAACTTCTTGTAACTATCCTGACGTGCATGCTCTTGAGCTGCAAACAAGCATTGCTATATATTTGAACTTATGATGAGCTGAATGACTCTAAGGCCATTCTGATTTTGCCAGACTGTCCCTACATTTAGCTCGCTATATTTCCTACTATCATTGGAGATTATCAATTGCCTAATTGTGAACAGATATTTATACCACGGGGAGGGGGAGGGGGTTCTTCCATAGTAAAGGTACCTGGGGATGTGCCGCCCGCAAGGGTATGCTTTTTGCCAATTTTAGTCCATTTAGTCGAGCCAATGGTATACATTTTGCCAATTTTCGCCCATTTAGTCTGGGCAAGGGTATGCCTTTTGGCAATTTTGGTCAAAGAAATGTCAAACTTCGGGAATTCCTGTAAAGAAAAGGGGAATTTTTGAAATAAATCCGGTTGACGACGAGACCATTGTGCCACCTTAAGTGGTTGTCAGGCCCTTGGCCCACTGCATTGCCACCTTAAGTAGTCTCCAGCCCCCTAATCCACCTCGTTGCTCGAAGCTAGCTGGCCTAAAGTTGTTCAACCTCTCCCCTCCCACCCATCCCATTTTTCTTTCATAGGATAAGCATGCAGACAATTTACATTGACTGTTAGGATTTAATGGCTTAGCACGCAGTTTTTGGCTCCAGTCAACTTTCCATATTTGGACTCAAGTCGATGAGTCAAATGTGCTTAATCAAAAATGAAGTTACGTTGTTTTGTTTTTTTTTTCATTGAACAGAACCTCAATCAATGAGCTTAGCCCCAAAAGTACATCTACGTTTGCTAATTTTTACTCAGTGCTCAAGCCAATGGCCAAGTTGCATTTTTTCTATGGGACTCAAGTCAATGAGTCCAATGTGCCGAGTAGATTGTTAAGGTTATACTAATATTAATGGGACTCAAGTCGATGAGCCCAGTGCGCCTAGTTTGATTGACATGATGTTGTTGTTGATTCGTATAACGGGACTCAAGTCGATGAGCCCAGTGTGCCTAGTTTGATTGACATGATGTTGTTGTTGATTCGTATAACGGGACTCAAGTCGATGAGCCCAGTGTGCCTAGTTTGATTGACATAATTTTGTTGCTAATTTGTCTAATGGACTCAAGTCGATGAGCCCACTCATACACCCACCTCCTCCCTGGGTCCGTGTTTTCTTTCTTTCTTTGCAGGTATCAAAGTGTCGCAACCAGCCAATGGCCGACTGTCTTCTAGCGCTCACTGAAGCTAAGAAACACAATTAAAAGTCGCTCACGGTAACATGGAAACCACAAGTTCTCGTCACCAAGTCAAGAAGTCCGGAACATGGCTTCCCAACTCAGAGAAGAAAGCAATACATGAAGCTTAGTGGAGACGTTGCATTAGACGAAAGAGCACCTGACGTGGACTGAAAACACGGACTTAATTTGAAAGAACATTCGTGGAAGAATTCCAGTCATTGAAGTCATGAAGTCATGAATGGAAAGATAAAGGCAAGGTATTAACCCTTAGAAATGGGTCGCATCCCCTTGTAACCCAGTTAGGCGGTAGGGCCATGTCAGCTAATGCTACCATGGCCAAGTCCTTTCCCACTCCCTCTAAGTTCACCTGGGTTGCCTTTGTAACCCCCTTTATTCCCTTGGGGGGCCCAACTTCCCCTTACATTCAATATGAATAACATTCAGTGTAGTAGAATTCCCTGACATACGACCTCATATGCGCCAAGCCTACTGTGTTACCTCTGTTGTTTTACCTCAGTTGGTTCACGTCTGTCACAATGGGCGATGGCTGTTAACCCAAATTTTTTTCAAATTGTGGTCCTTAGAATGCAAAAATTTGGCAAGTTTTGCCTACTCATGGCACTTTTGATGTAGAAATTAGTCTAGCCAAGGGTATCATTTTCAGAAAAATTGGTCTAGCCAACGGTGTCATTTTGAAACCGTGGGCGGCACACCCCTAACCGAAATTTAGCCGAGAACCCCCCCCCCCCGTGATTTATACTTTCTTGCTGTAGCAGCTGCAGACAACTAAGATTGTGCACTGAACATTTCAGTTCTGTGTTTTAATTGGAATGAGTGGAGTTGTCAGTTATCTGAAAAGAGCTTGTCGATAGAGATTGCAAATAGGTGGGGAGAGGGGCATTTTCCGAAGGAAAATGTGCTATGGTGCCATATGACATTTAATAAACTCAGCTGCAAAGGCTAATTGTTGGAAACGTTTCCATTCTTTTTACATTCTTATACCAATTCGAATTTAAAACGAGTTTTTAATCCAATGAATTGACGATGTTTTGTAAACCAATATTGATTATTTTGGAATTTCAGCAAAATGAGAAATAAGCTGTTTAACTAAGATTCGCTGAAAATCAAAGTCACGAATAAGATGATTGCAAAACATTTGACATTTGATTAGAGAAATCCTTTCCATTCTTCGCCTCTTGAGTAAATATTTTTTGACAGCTAATGATGTGCTAGCTTATCGTACATGAATTATGGAGCTACCATTTTATGCTATAAGCAAACTTTGATAGAGATTATATTAACGCCCTGTTGTTTGTCTGCACTTAATTTTCAAGACTGGTACCTCTCATTTTAGCACCAGTTCAAATGAGTCAATGTTTGCAAGAACCTTGGATCGATGTCTGGGTTGGAAAAAATAGCAATTGTTCCATGCAACACATGACGTAGTTGTATAAGAGCTAAAAGCAAATATTTAGGCATCCTTAGTTGGAAAAGTTCTAAACGATGAAGACACTGATTTAGAAATGCATATTGCATGTAGATACATTAAAATCGAAATCTTTCGGACAATCAACCTTTCGGACAAAATTTTGTAAAGTTTAATTGTCCGAAATATGTTGATGTCCAAAAGTTTCTTCGTCCGAAAGTTTTAAATTCATCGAAAATAGAAAAGAACAAAGAAGCGTAACATAAAATGTTAATTAATCAATGTTTTGCCACTAGTGTTTAAGTTTCTTGATTATTTTATCTAAAGGTTTTGGTTCCTTGAAGCGTTTCTTGAAGATATAGCAACACCTTTAAATTATGTTTACAGCTGGTTTACCATTGTTCAATCTCACAAAAATTACATTCAAATGTCCTTGTAGATGTGATGATCACCATGTACCCTTTGTAAGTTGATATTTATGATAGAATCGCAATTTGTTTTAACATCTTTTGGTATCGTGCTTGCTCTTTAATGTCGTATTTGTCCGAAAGTTTTTTGTCCGAAGTTTTTTTGCCGAAACTTTTCGGACCGAAAGTTTTCGATTTTAATGTATCCATGTACCGGTTGTCCTAAGGAAGTATACAGATTAGATATAATCTAGCTACTAGAACATAGCCTGAAGCCATTCGAAGTGATTTGCAAAACATACCTCAGAAGCTACTTGAACACAGATACCTCACTTCTTGATACTGATGCGTTGGGTGCTAAGATATCAATCTTCAAAGAACAAATTTACCTTCACCTCTAAAGCAGAGCTTTGATGTTTTGGCCTAAGAAAAATCTTGAAGCACGGTGAATAAAATCAACAAAACTTGAAGCATGAGGGGAAAAACTAATGACGGCACAACAGATGTGTTTTACAAAATATAGTCTTACGTGAGGCCGTGAGACAATTTATTTTGCATATACTATTCATCGGTGAAAGTATTCCCTTGAACATCAACACACTCTTGGAACCGTCGAATCATTCCTTCTAAAGAATTTGTTATCAGATCTCTCGGGAGTCAAGGCAGGAAGGTCTGGAGATCTTTGGGGCCAAAAGATGTCTCCTCTATTGTTAATGACCCGCTCGGGAAAGCAGCCTCAAAGATCCTTGATGATCAACCTGATTCCCGAGAGATCTGATAACAAATCACTTTCAAATGATTCGACGATGCCAAAATCGCATTGATACTCAAGGGATTACTTTCTGTGCCGCCTTTAGATTTTCTCCTAGTGCTTCAAATTTTTTGATTTTATTCATCTTACTTCAAAGATTTGCTTGGCTAAAACGTCAAAGCTCTGGGTTAGAGGTTCAGGCAAGGTTGTACTTTGAAAATTAACATTCTCACTCTCAACGCACTGATATGAACAGACGAGGTATCTATGTTCAAGTTAGCTATCGAGGTATGTTTTAAGAATTATTTTGAATTAATTCACGCTATATTTTGATCGCTAGGATCGACGAAATCTGCATACTTTTCTTGGTACACCCGGTGTATATTATCCTAAACAACGAGAAAGAACAGTAAGCTTTGCTTATCATCTTTTCGATTGGAAGTATTGACTTTCTTATTAAACTGCTTATCAAGGAAAACCCTTATGAATTTATCAATTAAAGATTTCTGTGAGCAGTTCCCATAGCGGACAGCCTACGCTTTACAGGGCTCCCAGTGAAAATTTTCATACGTAGAGCAAATATGAAGAGCACGATAGACAAAAACACTAGCAAGATTAGTTTAATATTTTTTGGAGGAAAGGCTAGAAAGATCAGTGCATAAGCCGGTAAATTTTTCTTTCGATACGGGCTAGTAGGGGACTTTTTATTGTCCTTAATTATCGAAACATCAAGAAAAGGTAAAGTATCGTCATTTTCTACTTTAATAGCGAGGTTGATATTTGCATGAAAATCATTAATGCATTGTAAGGACAATTAGCATACTAAGGGTTTTCAAGCACACAAAAAGTATCATAAAAAGATCGACGATAAGCAAAACTGGTTTAAAACCAACAGGGGGAATTTCATTCAAACAGCGGGTTAGAGTTTTAAGAGAATACATTGAAGTGTAGGGCCAAGGAGGGACCACATGGCTGCACCATCAAGCTGGCAATAAAGTTTCCAGTCAAAAATAAAGTGAAAGCCCTTAACAGCGGAACTAAGCAGCTTCTGAAAATTGGAACAACCGAAGGTGGGCTGTTTCTAGTGAATAGAATCACATTTATCGAGTAAAATGTTGATACAGAGTTTAATACATTCTCCAAAGGAATCTTAGTGAAATGGCGGAAACATCTAAGTTCGTCATTTATAATGAGCGACCGGGAAAGGATGATGGACGAAAGAAAGGGACTCCTTAACCATGTATTGATTAGTTGCAAGTGGTCGAAGAATAGGAACAGGACACTTGGCTGGCTTACAATCATATGTACCAATTGCAGATAGGATAAGCCTAGCTGGAAATTTAGGTTTATGAACCTTAGGTAGTCAATGTGTAATACTGGGGGTACTTCCCGAGGGGAATAATGAACGATGCTCCTCATAAGTTATTCTTTTCCTTTTGAAAGGTTGTTCCTAAATCTCGAATTGCGATACATAACCTCGAATCATGGCGTTGAATCTTCAATCTCGTCCGAATGCTATCGAATTCTAATGCTCTCGTCCGAATGCTATCATATTTGCGCTAAAGCCATATCCATTGTAATTCATAAATCTTTCAATCTAATTGTCTCTCTAGGAAGCTCAGATTTTGGGCCTAAATGGATCCGGATATTTAGGATAATCTATGAATCTCTGTTGACTGAACCGTTATCGTCAGGGCAAAGAGCACAAGGAAACAAGGGACTCAGGTCCTAAGTCAACTTGTTTGGTAGACTGACGACGTGATTCCTTGTATTCGTTCAACATTTATAATCTGATGTTTTAATTTCACTCATACAAAGGACTCACGACCAAACTGATTCTAAACAGGGACTAAAATCTTACGAAAAATCAGAAGAAACTTAGAACATCTTCCATCCTTCGAACGTCGAAAGAAAAGTCGAACGTCCCTTCGAAGGTCATTTCGAGCGTCGCTTCGCTTCGAGAAGTCGAACTTTGAACTAATGAGCCAATCAAACACTAACAATAGGCACGTGGGTTGACCATATTAAGAAAGTAGTGATCTGATTGGTCGCGCCGTGAACGCGGCGGACTTGGCCTAATTAGTCCCTGTTTTGAAGCGTAAGGACATAAGTCCCTCAACTGAAGCGATAACAACAACAACAACGAGCGTAAGTTAGAGGGACTTATGTAATGTAGTCTACTTGTTTGGTAGCAATGAAGAGGCCATCAACAAGGCATTTAGAAGTACTGTGATTGGGGCAGATATCTTTAAACTAATCCCAATAAAATTTGACACAAAAGTAAAGCTATTAAGATAGAATTCTGCAAGGGCTCCACAGTATTCCATCTTCAAGTGAGATGGTTCTTCCTTTAAAAGGCTCTATGGAAATCAAGTTACATTGCTCCATTGTTTTCAACAGGATATATCTCATGTGGAAAAATCATAATTCTTCGTTAATGTCAATATTCCAATCTGATGCACTTCAAGAGTTTGCTTGCTCCAAAATACCAGAGCACTGGTTTCCAATTGGGTCCAAATTTGAGTCATAGGATGGGGGTAACGTGAGTCTACGAGGTAAAATGGGCTTACGGAGGTTTTTCTAGAAATATCCTTCCCAGTCAAATCGAAGAAACGTTGGCCATTTTTATTGGCAACTTAGAAATTTGTTTAAAAGTATTCAACTGCCTTTAACAGAGCTGATACTTGTTAGCAGGAAACAAAAAGCATTGAATGTCAGCTGAATGAAGATTTTGAAAGTGTTTATGGTATGATGTCCTTTTACCATCTACTTATTTTGACATTTCGATGGATTTAAATCTACATTACTCCGTTCTACCCCATCCTACTCAGGCTAGCTATCCTGGGTGATTCAAAGAAAAAACACGCCCAGCGTTTGAAAGGCTACTGCTCCCTGAGTATACAAGCAATATCATTTTGCAAGACTAACTACTTAGCTAACATGTTCAATTATTTTTAGAAATTTTTCTGGATAAAATCGGTCACTCCGTTCAGAGTATGTGAGCGATTTTCTAAAATGAATCCCTGAAACCGTAAAAAAAGTGCTAAAATTACAATTAAGAATCCCTAATGTATTTACCTCACAGCGATGACTTTCAGCACGCTTTAGTACGTGCTTTTCTTTTGGCGAGTTGAAAAGTCGAACTGGTGTGAATAACTATTCCGGGGATTCCATCCTCCCATGAGGACAAAACACATGTTCACATCCAAGAGTTATTATTGCTAGGAAGGAGAACGAAGGGAATCTTCCTTGGTGTTTTCACTCGTTTTCGCAGGTTTTCGCAAGAGGATTTCTGCAGAAAATCTTCTATTTGGAGGGGAAGGAATGATCGACTAAAGCCGAGTGAGTTACTGAACCTAGTTTGACATATTGGGGATGAAATAAAACAATTCTCAATATCATCGCTTTGATATCCAGGGAGCAAGATTTTTTCAAACGCCGGGCGTTTTTATTAACTCACCCTGTAGAGCAACAATTTTAAAGCGCATAGCATCTGATTAAAACTAAGTTGAAGTCGCTTTACCCAACCATATCTTTTTACTTTTTGAGGCTCCCGGTAGATTATAGATAAACCTATCGACTGCATTTGATTGGTCGAAACTTAGCTACTTCTGATAAAGCTAGCCTTTCTTGTGTCAGTGTAATAGTCAAGTCTTTTAGACTTTGAAAGCTAAGCAAAGGTGCAAGCCTTCCCTTATTTTGTACGGTGCCAGAAGTGGCAATCGGACGCTCAAGGAAAACTAAGTGTCTTTTCATGAGAAAAAATTTACCACAGCTCGCGCCTTAAAGATGCACTGAGATCATTCTGAGAAGCAAATCGCATACCCGATAGATGAATAGCGAAGGAGCACATTTCATTGCCCAAGCAAACATATTGAATTTCGCATGACCATCACCTGCTGTGCAATATTATATGCAGCATTGATTACTCTCAGTTGTTGGAATGCATCATATGTTGTAGAGATTTCGTGGCCTTTGGAAGGACTATGAGGCAGTTCCTTATCGGATGAAGAACCACAACAATTTCTGAGTATAACTAATTGTTCTGGAGATTTCGATAAAGATATCAAAGACTTTTGACATAACTGAAGCAATTTTGAACCAAGAGTAAACGAACCATTGCGGGAGAATCATTCCCCTAATGCTAAAGACTCGATATTTTGCTTACAAGAAGAGATTTTGACAGGAAGTTTAGACCTAAGAAGAAACTAGCCATTGACGGACAATCATTGCCTAAGACTCCAGATTCGAAATTCTGCATCCTTAGAATATCTATAAGAACATTTATTAGAAGATCTGTATGCGAGTGTTTGTTTTGGATAGGACCTCAGGAAATATCTTAAAAGCTGGATGGACGCGGTACTTCAAGGGCACCGTTTTCCTAGAAAACACTTCAATGTACATCGGATTTCAAAAGTAAGGATGTCGAACATGGAATAAAATAACTTGAATCCTGATTTATATCCCAAGTTTCTCACAACAAAGGAAAAGGGCAAGTGATACAACAAACCCAAAAGTAGATAATAAGCAAATAGCGTAGGCATTCAGTCCACATCTGTTTTGAAAAGAGCACACTCTGAAACGAGAGGGCACTCTTTGATTTGTTACAATATCTAGTGGGGGTGCCACAGTGCTCTATTCCCGTTGCTTCTTACGTCGCTGACTTAGGATTGATATTTCTTTGAAGATGGCAGCATATTGTAAGGAACTCACAAAGAAATCAGCTGGCTCTTCATCTACAAAGATGTTGTCAAAGCAATAGTACATGCAACGGATTTACCTGTTTAGATTTCAGATAATATCTTACAACGAGAAGCAATCGAGGAAACTTCAAAGCAACTACATTGACAACACCAACAGAATGAAGTAATGGGAAATTGTGACTCAGTTGCAAATGTCAGTCAAGGTCAAAGCAGCTTTCCATTAACTTCAACTATCACAGGGATTGTGTTTGCAGTACTTTCTCCTCTAACCGTCTGCATTAATGCTTCGTTGATGGTCTCCCTTGTTGCTACAAACCAAGTCTATATCAACACTACCAATTTTCTTATAATGTGTCTCTGTTTGTCAGACCTGCTAAGTGGAGCAGTTGCATTTCCCCTATTGGCATATTCTCTTCTCAAAAACCATACAACCAACAACTGTACTGCTATTATTATTGGTCAAATTGCCGGCATCTCCTTGCCTGTCCTTTCATTGGGCATTACGCTGCTGATTGCAATTGATCGATATCTAAATATGAATCCAAGCCTGGACAGACGTTCACGATGTTATAACATGTTTCAACGACCCTATATCTATTTTCTTCTGGTATTCTTGGCCATCAGCATACTTACCTTATTACTTACTGGCAGATTCATGCTCCAAATGATAACTGTGGAACAAAGACACCTTGCATTGTTTAGCATTGGCAGCGTTGTCTTGGTAGCAATTGCAGTCTTTGTCATTGCTGCACTATACATCAAAGGATATTTACGCATTCGAAAGTTCACGGAAGCAAGTCCAATCTACAGGGAACGAAATGGAAAAGCGGCGAGACCCCAATACGTGCGTAATTTATACAGAAGTGTATTGGTTTTGGTTATCTTGATGTTGTTGATATATGTACCTATATGTGTAATGCATATAGCTGTATCGGTCTACACCTTCACTGCATCACATATTCAGCATTTCGTTGTTATTTTGTGCTATAACATAATTGGACTGCTAATGTACCTAAATTGTATCGTCAATTCGCTTGTAATTCTTTGGTTTAACAAGACTGCAAAACAATGGGTTTTAAGCACGATGAAATGCAATTTACGAAGGAGAACAGATGCTGTGAACTCTGCAAAAGACATTGCCATTATTCATCACTAATTTCAACAAAAGGCAACCAGCGGAAGCCAAATTCATAAAATCTGGAAAGAAACATGAAGTACCAATTCCTTGTCAAATACTCTTTTCCGAAATATTGATGACGAAGTGAAGCAACAGAAGTCCTCTTGCTGCCATCGGACGTATGACCTCATGGTAAAGATCCGACCCTTGAAAAGTGAACCTCAAGCTATTAGAAATAACAAGCCTCTCGGCTTGATTTTCTTAAACCATGCAAAACCCTTTTACGGTGCCAACCATATTCAATATTCAATTTTCGTCTTAAGTAGAATCGACATTGTTAAAAGCTGGCCTGAGCCAGGTCAAAAATATGATCTATTGCACTCAACAATTTTGCCAAATCCGGCTTCATTGCTTAGCTAAAGAAACAGTATGTTTGTGGATGTTTCTTTAGCTTACTTATATCAGCTGTTTGATATAGCTATGTCTATTCCCTTTAAGAAAAAAGAAATAATTCATCGTGCTATTTTGAATTCAAACCCTTGGTAATTACAAGTTTGCAACTAAAGGCGAACATTATACGGTGGAGCCACCTAGAAAGCGCCATTACATTTTCGCAACGGAAAGTCATAGCAAACAGCACATATGGATGCAAATGACTTAATTTTATGTCATACAGCCATGAATTTCTTTGCTCGCACAAACCTGTACAAAATGCTTGGTAGTAGTCTTTATCGATACCTAAAGTTTAGAATGAAATGAGCTTTTAAGACTCACTTTTTCTCAATATTCTTGCTTGCACCAGAAAAGAAGAAACTTAGGGGTCTTGTGTTGCTATACCGCTAAAAAGCACTCCTTGGTAAATTTGTCAATTGAGCATATAAACTATTAAGTTTCATCGCACTGATATACAGCTTTGGTCAACAATTTAAGACCACATTTTTTCGAAAACTTTTCTTAATGTACAATTAGATCTATGTAAATTTTTGGAAATCACAATGGGAATGCCGATAAGGAATACCCACGAATTGTGCAACAGTGTGTGAGACAGCGGTGAGAGGATCGTTTTGATGGGGATACGAAGTGTTGACACTCTTGATAAGCAACGAATAAAGGTTGAGCTCCTTACCACAGGTTCATAGCACTATCTTTTCTCCTCTTGCTTAAAACGCTGACTGTGTAGCTTTTCATACAAATTACGTAAGGGATGTAAACCTTGCTTGCGCACGAACTTGTAGACTCCTTGGGGCTTCCTCTAGGATCACTACTTTTAGTGTTCATATGCCAAAATATTGTAGTCTAGACGAGAAGGAATATTCTGCAGTAAACATATTCAAGAATTGAGGCTTTGAAGAATGTTGAGTAGAGTTAGTATAGGAATTGTTTGAAGCTGAACGGATTCACAACGATCTTTCCTTGCACACGAGACAATAAACGCAAGACGAGATGGTGACTGAGATAGCCTAATAGAGCAGTGTACGAAATTAAATAGGACACAAGCAGATCAAAGGGGGACGATCTGCTACGGGGGAGATCTGGGGTTGGCTTAAAGTCCAAACAGAAGCATTCATATGCACAATTTTGGTAACTTCAAACTGCAATTCCTCTTCACTTGCTGATTCGATCTCCTCAGGACCTTTGGCTCTGAATGGCCTAATATCTTCTATATGATAGTAGATTTATAGATTTTAGAATCTGCTTAGTTTTTGCTTTCGCATTATTTCCATGACTTCTGCAATCTGGATGAATGTGCAAGAGGTAGAATCATGTAACAGTCATCGAGAGTCTCATTACTATGGCAACGAGGAGTGGAAAAATGATATGTGACAGTCTCCAACTTGCCCAATGAAAGTTTTTTATAGTATAATGTTTCATACGTATGAGAATGTTATTCTATGTTGTTGTTGAATTACATTCAAAATGCATTGGGAGTCCTTTGCCCCCTCCCCCTCCAGTGGAAATGAGGTGAATGAATGAGGAACATGTTCTGATCTGTACAGGGAAATCCTAACGTGTTATTATTAGATCAAGGAAGATTAAGGACCAGGGAGATTTTGACTAGAGCAGTGGTCTATTTCATAGAAATGTACGTTGTATACAACTGATGCGCATTTTCTTCCAAAGCAATCAAAAATCCATTTAAATTACGACGTGTACATAGTTAATCGTCTTACAAGCAAGAAGTCCCTGATGACTAATAAGATAAATAACGCGTAGTTGGTTATTGCATAACTCAGTCTTGCCAAATCATATGAAAATATATGTTGTGTCCAGCTGCTGTACTTTCATTGTCTTTCCAAGGCAATTTGAATTATACAGGGCATAGATGTTTACTTTATAACTTGCACCATCTTGCACAGTGTTGTGTTTTAACTTCGATATCATCAGCTTGAGGTTCATCAGAGAATTTGTCACCTGAAATGAAACCATAGATGAGAGCAATACCAAATGAAGTGCCACAGAATATAAATGAAGAAAGATGCACTAAATTGTGGCTGAAATTTTCTTTGAGTTGCCTCAGAATGTCAGAACATCGTGAAGCATATAAATTTTTGAATTCATTCAAGGTGGAAGCATCGTTTCAAAGGATCGGTTGCTCTAGAAGTATGATCAAATAAACTTACGACTTAAAGTCGTGATGAGGAAGGATCGTTCCTTATAGCTACTCAAGATTTGCATTGTTTGTGTGATTTCAAAGTCAATTTTGAATAGCATAAACTTACTGCTTTCCATTTGGATATTAATCTATTTCTTACATACTCAGACGCTTAAATGAGGGAGTGTGTCAAATCACTGCCTGCCTATCCGCAGCCATATCAGTTTCAACGGAGCTTAAAAACTATCAGACTTCAGAATAAGGAGATTTACGAGACCGTGCTGGCAACAATTAACCCGATTCTGTGATGGAAACGTGTGGATCTCTTTCAGAAATATATCAAAACAGCTTTTCATTTGTTCTTTCTATCATGGGAGTAAGCAGTGCAATTTTTTCACCCATCACAGTATGCCTTAATGCCTTGCTCATGGCCTCTTTCATTGCGACAAAACAGGTCAGTCTTAATACTACCAACTCTCTCATCATGTTTCTTTGTTTGTCAGACTTGGTAAATGGAGCAGTGTCAATGCCTCTATTGGCGAGTCTTCTTCTAAGCAATCATGGCATGGCGAGATGTCTTAGGTCTGCTATTGGCAAGTTGACTTTTTTCTTTTTCAGTTATCTCTCAGGGACAATAACTGTTCTGATTGCTATTGATCGATATTTGAATATGAATCCACACCTGGAAAGACATTCACGACTTTATAAAGTATTCCAGAAACCTTACATTTATTATCTGTTAGTAATTGTGGCTATCATTATGCTTTCCTTCTCTTCGGCAATCACATTGATAGGTAGAGAAAATTCAATTATTTTTGGGCTGCTGATGTTGGCCAGTAACATCTTAATCGCATCAGTGGTATCTGTCGTTGCTACTCTGTATATCAAAGGATACATTCGAATCCGTACGTTTACAGAAGCAAGTCCAATCTACAGAGAAAGAAATGGCAATGCTACGAGACCTCAATATGTGCGTAATTTATACAGGAGTGTATTGGTATTGGTTTTGATAATGATGCTGGTCTATGTTCCACCATGCATAGCAACCACAGCCGTAATGATTGATGTGTTTATTGGATCGGAAAATATAAATCGGATTGCCTATTCGATTCATTTTCTAGCTACCTTACTGATTTATCTGAACTGCGCCATTGACGCCCTTGTTATACTTTGGTTCAACAAGGCTGCAAAGCAGTGGGTCCTTAGCAAAATACGATACTGTTTCGCAAAGAGAACCAGAGTGACTACAAACATTTCAAATGATGGGAGAATTGCTGGTCTAAATTAGGATCAGCCAATCGCCGTAGCTGGACATAACTCTGGTATCCAGTGAAATCGTAATGCTGATAATGTGTGAGTAGACTAAAGAAAATATACGAGGAAACCCTGGAGCTTATTGTCCTAGAAGTGATACCCAAAATACCAATCCTTTCATATCGTTACTAGTACAGAACTTCTACCGATGAGACTGATTTTCAACTCTCAAATAATAAAAACTTTAGCAAGGTGGAAAGGAAATCATAATTTTTTGGGAGACAAATCACGATTTGAAAAGTAAGAGTGTAAGAGTGATGGTACTTCAAACAAGATAGAGGGTGCGTGGATAGAGCCATTAAGAACTTGAAAATACCTTTCGAGGTATAATGAAAGCACTAAATTGGTTATCTTCAAAGGTTGCAAAATGTCTGAAAAATGTTAATCTAACAGATTAAAGAGTTACCGAGAGAATCACAAAAAGTTAACTCGTTTGCCATGTTGTGAAAGACACAGTGAGGGTGCTGCTCAAACTAAATCGTTAAGGTTTTAGCAAAGGGTAGCTTAGAGGTGACCACTTTTTGGTAAAAACACTCATCATTTAGATCCACACATTAGAAGCTGGAGGGGGATTTGTTTGCGAATAAGAATGCCGCAATTATTCTGGTCCATCACTTGCTTGTGATTAACGGTTAATTTCAAAACAACTGCCTTTTTAGAAGTGAAATTTACATTTTCAATGGACCAGAGTCGAACATGGAATTCTTGTTCCCATGCAAGCAAGCCCCTCACCAGTACCTTTCTAATTCCTTTGATCTAAATGATGAGTGACTTTACCAACAAATTTCTTATATTTAAGTTTACCTGTTACTGACAGATTCACATCTCAGGCTTGAACATCGGCCACGTACCTCTTCTTCCAAAGTCTGGTCAAACGTATCAACTTTTTGACTCAAACAGCATATGAATATCCAGTGTGCTGTACACACTCAGCATTTCCACTTCCATCAAATGTTGATTATTGTGCGTTGTACATTTGAAGCCGGTATGATTAATCTACGATTGATCAATTGATGATGAAATACAATATTAAACTGTTATGGATTGTGTATCGTACTTCTTCCTACAATTTTCATCTTTTCCGTACATAATCGAATGTTCAAATGAGTGACCAGAGATTAGTGTGATGCCATTAAGTCAAAGAATCTGTGCTGTTCTGATGTCACACTCAAAGAAAACGAGGCTGCTCTATTGTCCTTTTACCTCTTAATTGCTACTAGCTACTATCGTGTTTTGATGACAAATAACGACGAAATTGCAACGATTTGTGGCCTCAGCTACCAGAATGTTTAACTAATTTACAATGATGACAAATAACGACGAAATTGCAACGATTTGTGGCCTCAGCTACCAGAATGTTTAACTAATTTACAAATGTTACGAACTTCAAAATATGAAAATCGCAGTTCATGACAGCAGCTGGTAATTTTTTTTCTAGCATTAGTCATACCAGGTCCGGACTTTTCCTTTAATGCTACAAGGCAACGACAGTTTACTAACGATTAATAGGCTTGCAACGATTGAACTTTAAAATGGTGACATTTTATTTGTCAAAGTAACATTTAGATACGAGAAAAAAAGCAAAACAGATTTTATATAGATTGATGTAAGGATGGTTCAAGAATTAGAAATAACAAAGCTAATTGCAGGAAGTTACAGAGGAAATAGAATAAAAAGTTGCGTTATAGCACAACACTAACGTCTAGCAGACTGTAGTCAATCGGTAGTGCAAGAAAATAGCGGACTTCACTGAAATTGCTTTTTTCGTTTCATGGCATTTTAAAGCGAAATTTGGCTTCTTGTTGAAGGGGGTGTGCTATGGTGAATAGGCAATTTACAAAGGGAGCAAAGAAGACACTCGGACACCGCAATGTTTCTTGGGCAGTCCATATTTCAAGGCGCATGTGTAACATCGATCTGAATAAGATCTTTTTGGATTGTCTTGCTCTTTTTAAATGCAAGCTCTCAATTTTGCAGAAATCCTTTACCTCAACGATTACCAATGATATTGACTTGAAGTCGTCCAATACTGCGAAACAGTCCAAGGTTAAAAGATTTCCTTCGAAGTTTCTCGAAAAAGCTGAGAGAGAAGTATAAATGACGGCATCAATTGCTTGCACTGCTAATCAAATCGTTATAATATCATATTACAAGCTGATTCAACTTCTCATTCAAGTTATTGAGCAACTTTGTAAGAATCCTATGTTTTCTTGAGCTACCACGACAATGTATCTACCATAAATCAAGTACAAGTTATCGAGAGAGTTGCTTCTATGAAAACAAGGAATAAGAAAGAAAGAAATACAAAACATGGAATAGAATCAACTTTTGATAATGTTAAAATGGTTAAAGTTACATCATCTGGCAATAGCAAGGATGCATTTTGTAAAATAAAGAATTAATTTTTGATTTGGACAAAGTTATCTGGCGACTTCAAAATGGATTTTATTCCTTCTATTCAGTCAACCACAATATTTAGCTCAGTTTAGAAAAATGTTTGTTGAGTGCACCAGAGGCCCGGGTTGGTCACTGCAATGTGTAGAATAACGGGTATGTGCCGCCAATAGGGATGAGTTTTGAGCCTCGAAAATCCCTAATTATGGGTGTTAAAACTTAGCTATTCCACAAGAAAGTGAGCAGCTTTTTGAACTTTAAAAAAACTTTTCGCGATTCTTATTTTTATCGCTGCATTTTTTTTTCGTTCTAGCTCTAAAAATTGGTTGTTGGTAACTTATCTTCCATCTTAACCAAAAAGCGGAGAACAAGGATTGCGACGATAATCATATTAGTGTTCATTCCAAGTTTGACAATTCCAAAGTTAGTTAGACAAATCCAAGAAAGACACTTTCAAGTTAGACAAAATTAATTAAGACATATCCGATGTTATTAGAGAATTAGAAAATGATGTTGACTAGTCCATGATTAGTTGACGTTTCGAAGCAATTATCCGTGCTTCATCATCAGAATAAAATGTTCCAACAGCACGAGGCTATATTTATACTCAACAATTATAAAAACATGTTTACAGTTGTGCGTGAAATGAAAAATTGATTTCTGGGAAGTTCAACAGGCTCCCCCCTAAAATTATTGAAAATGGTTTTGAAAGTCGACAGAAAGCTAATGTTGGGCAGCACATCCCCATTACCGAAACTCCAGTCAAAGCCCTGGCACTCAGAGTTGTGAAGTCCAGCCATATGAAAGGCCAATCGCTTTGTCTTCTCGGAAACCTGAATCTTTACTTTTCAGCTCACTCGTGCTGCATCGTCCTAAGACTCATTACATAAGTCCTTCTAAATTTTGCTTGTTGTTGTTGCTGTTATCGCTTTAGTTGATGTTATCGCTTCTGTTGTAGCAACAAGTCTGTAGCGGGAGCGAAAAAAGAGACTTTTGGAGTGATTTCATAACCTTCTGTCCTGCTTATGTTATGATCTGTACACCGAAAACGATCAGAGAAAAAAACTTTGTGATCAATTGTTTTTGGAAAAATCCACTGCGCACAGCTGCTGTAGCTTTATCGTACTCCTAATCAATTATGAATCTGCTTGGATTTACGACGCGTAGCTAGTTGATTACCTTCAATATGTAAGTGTCTTAAAGTTCAATCATATTTCAATCAGTGAAGAGAAAATAGCGCGTAAGTGCGTAGGCGGTTACTCATATTTCATGCCATTTACTGTGGAATGAGAAGGAACATACATTGCTGTTCTTCCTCTTGATCGGAACAGTTCTATTCACATTTTTCATTTACGTGAAATCATAATAGAGGGCAAGTGTCAAGAAACGTGATTATAAAATATGGCCATGCACCATGTTGTCACCATAAGCTCAACAGGATTGGCTTCATGGCGTAGATGATCATGCTGAAAGTTGCAAAACACTTGTCTCATAAAGAACTTTATCAACAACTAGATGTGAATATGCTCTTTATGAGAGTCGTCTATCTTTAAATGTGATGGACAGATGACTTGAAGTTATTGCGGTAGACTATTGCTCTACATTACAAAAGATGTTCTATTGAAAAATTGTGCCAACGAACTACTTACCTTGCAGCAAGATCAATTTTAAGAAAGTTTCAACTTTACTGTAACCCATTCTTGGAATTTTGATTCATTCGTTATGAAAAAATCTACGCCTGCTTTGCATGGAACGATTGTAACATGTCACATTCAGGATTTTAATAGACATGTGCAAGTTTTGAGTCAGCTTTTGAGTGAGACTCCAAAAGAAACTCTAACGAGACGTTACAAGTAACAAGCTACACAATTTAGTGATGATCTTCAATTGTGGCTCACTTGCAGTAATCTTTCAAAAGAGCTTTTCTTTTGTTTCGACTCTCATGGGGCTGAGTTGTGCAATATTGTCACCCATCACAATGAGCCTTAATGCCTTGCTCATGGTCTCTTTCATTGCTACAAAACAGGTCAGTCTTAATACTACCAACTTTCTAATAATGTGTCTGTGTTTATCAGATTTCCTAACTGGAGCTGTGCCAATGCCCGTACTGGCGAGTGTTCAATTCAGCAATGATGATACGATAAGATGCATTGGCTTTAAGACTGCCCAGGTTACAACTGGGTGTTTCACTTTTGCCTCTGTATTTCTCACAGTGTTGATTGCAACTGATCGATATCTGAACATGAATCCAAATATCGAAAGACGTTCAAGATGTTACAAAGTCTTCCAAGCACCCTATATCTACTATTTTCTAGCTTTCGTGACCACTAGCATGCTTGGTTTGTCGATTGTCAACACATTAACCGCCAACGTAAAAACGAGATCTAATGTTGGCTTGCTGATAATTGTCAATGTGATTTTACTCACAACAGCCGTCTGCATCATTGCAATCCTGTACATCAAAGGATACCTTCGAATCCGTAAGTTTACAGAAGCAAGTCCAATCTACAGAGAAAGAAATGGCAATGCCACGAGACCTCAATATGTGCGTAATTTATACAGGAGTGTATTGATACTGGTAGTTCTGATGATGCTTATCTATGTGCCACTGTGCATAACAACCATAGCCATTTCGATTGATGTATTTATTAGATCGAGCAGTGTAAATCGGTTTGCCTATTCGATGTACAGTTTAGCTGTATTGCTGCTTTACCTGAACTGTGTCATTAATGCCCTTGTTATGCTTTGGTTCAATAAGGTTGCAAATAAATGGGTCCTTAGCAAGATGGGATCTTGTTTCTCAAGGAAAGATACCAGAGAAGCAGTAAACATCTCACGTGATATTCGAAGCGCTGGTGTAGCTGGAGAGCCGCCAGTTGCGATAGTCATGCAAGATAGATAAAGCACGGTCAGTAAAGACCAAATTCCCCGAACTTTCAATTGTACAACTAGAAGAGCAAATTGGGACTGTGCTCACAATTAGGATCAAAGATAAATTGATACAGCAAGGCTCAAATGAAAGATCAAAGAGTCTTCTACACTGTAGTAGCACCAATCACTGAATTTAGCTCTTTTCGAAGGAGAGGTAGAGAGATTTGTGCATACTCTGGCCTTTGCCTAAGTTCTGTTGAAATTTCCTGGCTAAGGCTTAGACTATGGATGAAACCTGAAGAATACAACTGCACACTGTAAGTCTGCAGATAGATGAGTTGTTTACTGTTCAATGAAGAAACAGTTATCAGTTTATTGAAATGCAGCAGATGTACAAACCTTTGATGGAACAAAGAAGGCATCGCAAAACTTGTCAACTTTAAAATTAGTTTTATCTGTGATTCAAATTAAAACTTTTAGTCTGATAGATTTATTAGTTTATTTTCATATGCAACATAGCATTTCACTTCATATTTCTACTGTTATCACTTGACGATTGAATGAAAAATTGCTGTCATAAAGTACTGCAGTGATATTACTTAACGTTAGAAAGTTATAGGTATTTCTGAAGATTGGCACAAGAAAGATTCCTGCAGATGAGCCAGTAGAACAGAGAGCATGTTTACAACCACATTCCTCTTGGGTGAATGAAGTAATGCTATCTCATGGGAGGGTTACGTGCAAGAAATGCCACTCCAGGCTTTCCAGGTAATCGTAACACCTACGGCAACGCAGCTGATTACCAAGCCACTGAAATTTGAGTAGTAGCAAAATATCCTATTTAGAAACGTGATCTGGTAAAAACTAACGCAAAGACAAAATTAATTCATGATCTTCATAATTCTCTTGAAAAATATTTTTTTCAACACAAATGTGTCCATAAACAACTCCAAGGGTTTAATGTGATAGGTACTTATTTTTTCTAATGAATTGTGTAAAAGGAAATTTTTGTAATTTATCGTAATAACAACTGCCAACACAGCAAAAAATACCAAAATTTCCCCATAGTTCTTGGATGGGAATTTAAGGGAAATGGACAAGTTTCTTTGGGAAATTTAAGGGAAATGGAAATGCAAGATATCTTAAAATTTGAGTAATTTGCTATTGCACAGATCACTGATTCCAGTCTGCTTTCAACGGGGAGGATTCATTGAGATGTGACCGGAGAAAATTTGTTAAACGTGACAGAATAACTTTTTGCTGCAAAGATGTGTTGTAGGAAAATGGCCAGGACACATAGTAATCATTTTTTTGTTATATCTGCGTCCTCTCCATACTGATGATGGCCCTCCAAGCAAATAACTGCATCTTGGCTCTTTAACAACATAAAACATGAAGGCATTGTTATATTTATACCAGGAGCATTCTGACCTTGGCATCTACTTTCCTGTGCAAAGGCATTACCATGCATTCATTTTTATATAAATCAATGCTAATTGACAGCAGAGCAGTTGATTTGTGTTTTCGAGGCAATCATTTCTTCACAAGTCATTCACTTTTTGAGAATGTTATAGCTCTCGAAAGTCCATAGAACTACATTTTTACGGAAGAATCTTGCAAATATGGGTTAATGCTGGCTTGGGAATTACTTATTTATAATCAGAATGGAGCTGCCATATAAAGCAAATAGGTGTATGTATGAAGGGGACACACGTCATGTTGAATGGCAAACATTTACTATGAGATTTTTACTTAAAAGTAATATTTCCTGAGAATTAACAAAACAGATGTAAAGTGGCAAATCTCCGTTAATAGAACATTTAGTTATTCTGCAAATGGTCCGGATCGATCGATGTTTTTATACATTTTGATACAAAAGGTTCGATTGAGTGGCGCTTGAACTTCTATTTTATGCACATTCAAAAATTTCACAAGCTGCATAAAAATATATTTCGGTTCAGACTGCGTACACGAAAACGGCACATTTTTTGCCGGCAGATTTTGAAAACGGCAGGTTTTGAAAACGGAACTCTAACGGACACATTTTGGAAATGGCATCGTGTAAACACCTGAAAATGATGAAAACAGAACATTTTTAGACACTCTTGGAACGAGACTGATCAACTCTTAGGGTGTAGGTAAGCTTCTTTTGAATCAAATTGTTGCAAAGAGTTTTTGGCGTCTAAGTTCCTACCGTTTTCAAAATGTACCGGCATTGTGTGAACGCCGTCTCAGATTTTTTTCAGAATGACTAAAAGGCCTATCAAAGAACAATTTTCTCCGATTTCTTTTCAATGTCATGCATAATCATACCCTTTCTTCAAATATTGGCAATATAATGTAGCAAATCATCACCTTTGCCAAGGGATAAATTCTCCTTGAAGATAGATAAAGCTATCTTTATGTTTCAAAGAAGTTCCAAAAAAGAAACATGATAGCTTTTGTCAAGAATGCAAAGTATCAGAAATGCGTGAAAATCAGTTAAGTTCTCTATGATCATTTAATGACAAGTCCAGCATTAGTAATGCTTCACTGTATGTCTTCAATTTGTACAACTTTCTTACTCTTCTCTCTGTAAAATTATCTAGTTTGCGAAATGTATTCATTTCAAGTCTGCGAAATTTATTCATCCATGCAAAGGCTAGATGAAATATAGTCTTCCGTTCTTAGCGGCTGCAGGCAAAGTCAGGCTGGGAGAATGTATGCAGAGACCAAACAATATTCTAAAAAAGCAGAAATGCAGGTGATGCGAATAAAATGATTACAATGAGGAAATCTATTTTATATAGCAATATGTAGCAATATTATTAGGATATTACAATTTCGTCTCAAGTACATGAGGTTGACTTTGCTGAGCTGCAGGCACACTCACGGCGTTGGTTGCAACATTTACAGCTTCTCCTCTTCCTCTAGGGAAACAACTTCGGATCTTGGTTAGAATCCATTCCCTTGCAATCTTGTTAAAACGAAATATGACAAGAGTGTTAACGATACAGTTTAGATAAATCAGCATACAAACTAATAGATAGCAAGAACATACAACGGAATAATTCTTACGGGATCCCATTAAAAAGACGAGTGACATTGCTATGCTGACTGAACATGTGGGTGCAGACAATGAAATACTTAGAATCACCAGTACCATTACGCTTTTATATAGATTACGCACGTACTGTGGTCTTGTTGCTTTGCCATTTCTTTCTCTGTAGACTGGACTTGCATCTGTGAAATTGCGGATACGAATATATCCTTTTGCATACATAACTGTCATCAAGGATACAACAACCATTGTCAAAAACGCACTGGAAGCGTTCAGTATTGCAAAGTGTGTTGATTGAATACTCAAGGTAAAAATGCCAGCCACTGAGATTAAAAGCACTCCAAGTGTAACAGTAATAAGAAGGTAATAGATTTGGGGCTCTTGAAAGACTTTAGCAAATCTAGAACGTCTTTCCAAGTTTGGATTCATATTCAAATATCGATCAATTGCGATCAAAAACGTTAGAGCCGCTGACAGTAATGAAAAGAAACTACTTGAAATCTGTCCTGTAACAAAACCACTGCAGCTTTTCATATCATCCATCTTGTGAAGAGAAAAAGAAAGAACGGGAATCGTTATAACTCCATTCAGAAGATCAGACAAACTGAGACACATGATCAAAAAGTTTGAAGTGTTTAGATGAACTTGCTTTGTGGCAACAAAGGATACGATCAACGAAGTATTAAGGATAATTATGAAAGGAGAAAATATTGGTATGGTAATTCTCATGATGGATGGCACAAAAGGAAAGCTTTTTTGGATGATTTCAGCAAGAGCTCCACAATTCTCCATATTTCAATCTCTACGTTGGTTCAGTGTTAACTATTGATCATATTCTATAATCTAGAAGGAGTCTTGATATCAGAAGGCATTCTTCATGTTTCTGATCGCCGAAATTATTTGGGCCGTTGTAATAAAAGTCTCACAGGATGTCGTTTGACGGTTCTTTATACACCACAAGTATACAATGATACACTACGCAAAGGCATCACTTGGCTTCGCAAAGAGTAGAACAATACAAGCGTCGTAAACTGTCCAATTGGACTGTGATCTTTCAGAATGAATTTCCAAAAGAAAGTAAACTCTTTGTAATCTTGCAAATCTCTTAGATCAAATCAATTCCTTGCAAGTCATGTTGTAATTATCTTACTATTTCAAAAGACATGCCAATGTCAATAAGACTTCAAACCTCATCTTCGATTTCACGATTCAATTTTTCTATGATGTTGTACAACGAGTAATGTGACACATCAATTTCCTTGATGTTGATATTGATCAAAATAATTCCTCTCTCTGTAATCTATCTAGACAGATGTTTAAAACTTGCTGAAAATTTGAAATAGTTTTTGCATCCACTTTAAATGGTTCAGAAGAACTAGCTTTCTTCCCTTAGAGATGCAAAGGTAAAAATTCATTTGTCCACCGCTGCACATGTTATTTACCTGATTATCTCCCAAGCAACCCAAGCTGTCTTGATGATTGTTTAATGATTAGCTTCTAACTAGACAAGTGTTTAATACCTTAGGATCACAAAACATCTTCAGCAGCTGTTTCTGCTTCAGATTTGGCATCTATACATTATTAAATATTCAAAAGTACAAGTTTATTTAACAGTCAAAGGCTAACTTAGATATCAAATTTTTTGGTAGAGATAGGAATCAAATTTTTTGTCAATTTTTGCCTATGTACCACAGCAAAAAACCTGCAAAGTCTCATTTTTGAAGACCAATCAGGCAGCGAATGAGAAAAAAGATGGAGACACCCGTTAAGATCCTTGCTAAATGTTACGTACCTTTATACAATGCAACCAGGAAAAAAGCTCCTTGAAATTTGCCAATTTCTTTGACTGTTAATAGAATTTTTGCTTGCTCGGAAAATTCCACTGACTGGAAATCAGCCCTAGGAACCTTTTCTCCTTGGAGATAATGCAAGCACCTTTAAAATAATGACGTAATCAATTCTAGATCTCAGATCGTAATATTTGCATGCGAGGTGTTCTGTTTTTTGTGTGCATCAATGATAGGATATTACTCTCGAATACCGAATAATCGTCCCCCCGCTTATTAATTTTTGAAAAATTTTCCAACCCCCCGCTCTTATTCCAACCCCCCCTTTTATTAATTTTTGGAAAAATGAAATTATAGTAAGCATAGTTTCTGAATAAACGCAAGAAAAAGTCTCAAGAAGTGCATTCAACACAACCAGAACTCAAAAGTAAATGTATCAGTAACATCACTGTTCACATAAATACATAAGAGATACGTGTTTACCAAAGAAAACGACTATTTTCTACTTTTCCAAGCACCCCCCCCCGGATTATTCCAACCCCCCCGATTATTGTTATGTCAAACCATTTCCAGCCCCCCCCGATTATTCTCACCCCCCCCCGTTTATTCGGTACTCGAGAGTACAATTTCGTCTTATGTAGACCAGTTTGGCTTTTTCTGAGCTGGTGACATAATCTCAACATCATCTACAATGTTTATTGTTTCTCTTCTACTGATAAGGAAGCAGCAACATTCGATCTTGGTTTTGCCTTGAAACTTTGTTAAACCACAATATAACAAGGCAAAGGCAGCTCACGCTTAAATTTGAATAAATCAGCATGAATACTAAAAGATCGCAAGAACATACAACCACCCCGGGGGTGCACTACACATATTTCGGGTACGGGGACGTGCCATCGGGAAGGATATCGATTTTCTAGATATTGGTATAAAGAACGGTATCAGTTTTCATGATTTTAGTATAAGAAACGGTACCGATTTTCAAGATTTTGGTATGAAATATAGTGTTGGATATACTTTTTCGAAAAATTGGTACGAGGAACGGGTATGTTTTTGAAGCCTTGATGGCACCTCCCCGACCAAAATCTGGTCAAGTGCACCCCCCGGGACAACCACATAATCGTTACGCGATCCTATAAAAAGACAATAGTGACATTGCCGTCGTGAATAAGCATTTGGATGCAGTCATTGAAATTTTAAGCCAAGGATTTTAAGATTACTGGCAGGGCCTCAGAGAGGATTTATGGGCCTTGCGTCAGAATCAAACTTGGGCCCCTTGTAAAACGGGTTCGGCCAAGTACGCCAGTGGCATGCACGTGCGCCCGAAGCGGACATATAGGTGATCTGGGGGTCACGCTCCCCCAGGAAAATTTGTGAATCAGCGTTGCTTGAATTACTGCTCTGGTAGCTATTTGCGCTTCGAAATAAAATCTCTGAAGTCTTCTCATCGAACTATGATAACAGTCAATGTTTAGAAAACTGAGAAAGACCGATCTAGACAGGACTACTGCCCAAAAAGGACATTTTTGAATAGAGAAATATCGGGTGAGCGGTGCTAAAGTTCAAAAATTTGAAAATTCATTCATTCATTCATTCATTCATTCATTCATTCATTCATTCATTTTCACTTATTTGGTCAGTCCACGTGAACTGCTATTCTGCGGGCCGTGGCAACAAATTTACAAATTAGAGGACCGATATGATGATAAGAAATGGTGATAAGACAAATGACGGAGATATAAGGCGACTTATTCCATTGTATTTGATGATGTTGAGAGATTATTAAAACAATTGGACAAATGATGGCAGGCACCCATCTTTTGTTCTATATTTAAACTAAAAGCTATATATCCGTCATTTGTCTTTAAGGTGGCAGGGGATGGTGCTTGTTTGGCATCCGGCTCAAGTTGATTCCAAAGCTTAAAGGCAGCCTGTCACGTAACTGATTGGCCGCTACAATCACAGCTAACAACGGATTTCTTTGTGAATCTGTGTATTTGAAACAAAGGAGGGCTAATCTTCTTGACTTTCTAAGGCCGTAAAAAGTCAGAGGATCATCAGCCATTCAAATTTCCTATTCTTTGTATTGTCATTATCACCCAATCAAATGCGTGACAGACTGCCTTTAAGTCGAAGAAAAGAAATAGCTCTCTGGACATTGTTAGATTTCCGCAAGGGTAGCGAAAGATCAGTATCGGTCTTTCTCAGTTTTCTGACATTTCGAGTTGATTTTTTTCTCTTTTGCGAGACTTTCACATGCACCTGCCGCCGAAAAGTGAGGTGGACAGACGAACAGAGTGGGTTAGGGTTAGGGTTAGGGTTAGGGTTAGGGTTAGGGTTAGGCTTGCCATTAGAAGGACATTTATGATTACGCCCTCTAGAACGTCGGGAAACGGCCTTTTACAAGATATGATAAAGTTTGTGTTATGAAGGAGAAAGCAAAAAAATTAAATTTGGCATCTATCTTAAAATCACCTTCAAAAGTTTATAGGAGAAGATCAAGGAAATAAATACCATGGTTACCATTTTGTTTTTGGCTTTGGTACCCAGGGTAGGAAATAAAGTCCCAAGCCAACCTACTCCTTATGATGAATGAAATCACCCAGTCCAACCTTTTCCATCGAACTTAGACAAATTGGAAAATCGATCCTCAAAAAAGTGAGGTGCACGTGCCCACTCTAGTCCACCCCATGGTACCGCCCCTGGCTCCGTTCTTAGTGGTTTAGGGAAAGAAAAGCTGCGAGATTGCGTCTTCAGACACCAAACAGTATGCTACGAAGGTAAGACCACAGGTGGTTTGAGTGAAGTGAAATTTTATTAACACTTTCTGAGAAGATTCAATGCAGGAGTTTACTATGTATCCAGACATAGATTTACAATGAATACTACTATTTTCCAAAAGGATTAGTACAATACATTCGATTAATTAGTATGATACAATGAGGAGCAAAAAAGCATGATAACGCCAAGGCTGACAGAGCAGAAACTGCGTGAAATGACGTCATCAAGCAATCTGAGATAAGGCAGTATTTGGATAGATAAGCTTTTTGAAACGATAAATCAAGAGTTCTAGGCCTAATGACTGGCCTAAGGAACAAAACACAAAGCGTTGCCGAATTTTGGGATCTGTTGCTGGAAGCCAGCGGGCCTCAAAGTTACGAGTTTTCACGCATACGTGCGCAGTTTCTGCTCTGTCGCCAAGGCTATAACGCTAACGATGACAAAAAGACGTTAATATTAACACAATAAGCACTTTCTAAGTTAAACACCATACTCTAAATATGTTGTAAATTACAGGCAATTGACATTTGTAGAGAGAACTGCCTGGAGAAAATTTAAAAAATGCAAAACATTGTACACGCACCAAGCCTAATAAATGTTGACAAAACGGGCCATTTTAGGAGCAGTTGAATTGATTTTAGTCCATCAATTGTGATACCTCAGTTGAACTGATTTTATGCACAGCATATGACAATGAGAGAACTTTACGGTTTCTTGGCAAATAAATCAACATGACGTTGCTGAACTGTAGACACTATTGCGGCATTATTTGTAAAGATTACAGTTTCTCCTCTTCTTCTTCTTCTTCCAACGAAGCAACTCTGGATCTTGGTTTGAATCCATTGCTTTGCAGTCTTGTTAAACCAAAGTATAACAAGGGAATTAATGATGCAGTTCAAGTAAAGTAAAAGTTCAGCAAAGTGATGAAAAGTATGTACAACCATTAAACTTTTTGAACCAATAAGAACGTTGATTGTAACTGCTATATTTCCAAAACTTAGCGGCACATATACCATCATCATCGTGACTACCAAGACCAACACACTTTTGTATAAATTGCGAACATACTGTGGTCTCATCGTGTTGCCATTTCTTTCCTTATAGATTGGGCTTGCATCTGTGAAGTTACGGATGCGAACGTATGCTTTTGCATACAGGATAGCAACTGCACAAATTCCAAGTGTTACTGACAAGGAGCATAGAAATAACAGCCACCCAAAAACCATTGACTTAACATCCATTGTAATGGCAAATGTGATGGTAACAGAATAAGTTACAAGTCCGATTGTAATACCGGTTACAAGATAGTAGATGTTTGGTCTTTGAAAGACTTTGGCACATCGAGAAGATCTCTCCTCTAAGTTTGGATTCATGTTCAGATAGCGATCTATTGCGATTAAGACAGTCAGAATTGCTGAGAGAGCTACAAAGAAGCCATTCGTAGCCTGAGCAGGATTGAAAATGTCGCAATTTTTGTTAAGATCAATTTTATAAAGGATACTAGCAACAAGGGGCATTGCCACAGCACCATTTAAAAGGTCTGATAAACTAAGACACATTATAAGAAAGTTTGTAGTGTTGAGATGAACCTGTTTGGTAGCAATGAAGGAAGCTATCAACAAGGCATTTAGAAGCACTGTGATTGGTGCAAATATCGCTAAACTGATTCCCATAACACTTGAAACAAAAGGAAAGCTATTGATATATGTTTCTGCGAAGGCTCCACAGTATTTCATCTTTAGATTTGATTGCTCTTCCTTTATGCCGGTGTACAGAAATCAAACTATATTCTTTTATCTTTTCCAACAAGACTTCTCTCTACTGCTCACTTTTGCGAATTCTTTGAGTAGAATTTGTTTCCAATCACTCATCGATTTCTTATTTGAAGGTTTCTTGGACTGGAAAACATGCAGCTCTAAAATGAAAGAAGATGTGTCCTGCATCAAGTTTAAGGAATTTCTCTGCACGCACCAAAATCTTTGAGAACTTCAAATAATTCTCATCTCTTTGGGCAATCTTCAGTCATATGCATGCTGCTCTGTACCATGCAGAAATGTCCAAACTCAAGGTATTAAACTTCCCATAGTTATCCATTTTGAGTAGATGCAATGAGAGCATAACAATTCTCTAACTCGAAGATTTTTTAGACTCATAGCTATAAAACAATGCCAATAGTTTCTGCATCAAGATAAAGTAATTTCTTGCACTGATCAAAATCGTGCTGACATATATGTCATTTTCATGGCGCAATCTCCAATCACCGAGAGATTCTTGAGCAATAAGTAAACAAATAAAGCATTACAAATTGCACTACGAACAGAGCATTGTTTTGTACGACGTTTCGGGCATAAGCCCATTATCAACTACCTTGTGCAGCTTGTAAAACTAATCGAACACGAACTATAATGGATGAACAACTTCAAACTTCTCATTCCTGTGCATTCTATGGAGAAAATCAATTAAAAAGTCTCGGTAAGTCTATAACGAGACCATATTTTTGATTGATACAGATGCAGCTATAATTTCAAAACCAATTATCGTTTTTCGTATGGGGCACTCTTTACTGGTGAAAGTATTCCTTTATGATTTGTAAACTAAAATCAATGAAATAATGCTCTTGGCAGCTACGAAAGCAGCAAATATCATGAAAATCTATGAAGTCTTTTCATTTATAATATGACTCCATTAAGATTCATCGTAATTATAAGACCTTAGTATAAAGACTTCAGATGCTCATGATATGTATGTCCTTGAACTGCAAACAAGTTCTACCAGACTTTTGAACTGCAAACAAGTTCTACCAGACTTTTGAACTGATGACAAGCTGAATGACATTAAGACCTTTCTGATTCGTCTGGCTGTTCTACATGTAGCTAATCATCATTCCCTATATGGTCAGCAATTTATTGATCTTTAATATTTGAGAGAATACCCAATTACTTCGGAATGCTATGTTGCTCTTGCAGCTGCGCACACCTTCGATCCTTCATGAAACGTTTCAGTTGTAAGCCTTAATTACAATTATTGAACTTTTAATATGAATGACCACTGGCTCATTGAGGAGAGGCCCGGGCCCCACAGGTCAAGGAATGGAAGGGGACCACGCTTTTTCTACCTTGGATCACCCCGTCCTATGAATTCGTAAAATACTACTTTTAGATGGAAATGCGCTCCTATGCACTCTTAAAAAATAACCTTCAGATGGTTAAAGAATAATTTAATGACGAAGCTAGTAGGCCCGCGGGCCTATGAACGTTGCTCGAGGAAGATTGAAAACAAAGAAAAGATACATAATAAATATTTCTCGGGGTCCATAAGAATCCCGGGCACCCTGGTAGCTATCCTGGATACCCTCCTTTCTCGACGGTCCTCAATGACCATCAAGAGTTTTGTCAATAGCGATTGCAGGAAGTTGTCTTCGAGGGGTCATTTTACCCATATACATGTGTTATATGACTATTAATCCTTTCATCCCTCAAAGCGCCATTTGGCCCAGTAAACTCAATGACTATGTCAAATTATCAAACAAACTTACATGACTCTGGAGCCATGCCATCTTGTTTGCTTGGTTGCTTGGCATGCCACGAATTGGCAAGTTGGATATTGCATTTATGGCAAGATTAGACCTTTGATTCTAACACAAATGTTCTGATACAATCTCCAGGATCTACAGGTTTATTGATCCATCCAACTGTTTATGTTGGGCTCCCTTGGTTTGCGTGGAGTTGGTTCTTCATGGACCATATGGCCCTTCCAAGAACCTGAGGTACGTTGACCTTGGTTGTTTTGTATCTCAGGCCCAAAGCAACGTTGAGGCAACCATAGAAGATATCCTTCCTCTGTCTTTTTACTTGACATTCATTGAACCATGCACAAGGCATGGACAAGCCAAAGTACTCCCGTTTTGGTGGTGGGCAAACTGAAGTGCTTCGAAGATACTACAAAAACGGACCAAACCCCCCCTCCCCCTTAAAGAAGGAAGAATTCGCACTCAGAATGTTATGAATAATGAAATATCGTTTTCTTCAACTGTCAATAGACAGTTTTTTCCAAAAGACGTCAGGACTTCTCGTTACTATCCTGCCACCTTTTTGTCGTTGAAAAGGTAATCATAAGGTCTCAAAATGTTCATTCAGACACGAATGTATCGAAACGTTTCAATTCAGATGGACATTCCACCGATGATATGGCAGTTTTGGGACTATTGTTTGCGGAGAAAGATTCAACAAAGGGAAAGACTTTAGAGAAAAGAATAATCTTCAAATTGGGACTCTTTTGCCACACGGACTTAACAAAAGATTTTCGTTCATATCTTAAAATCTTTGTGTAGTAGGATTTCTTTTCGAATCCTTCTCTTGCGTCGCATACTTGCGTCGCATTCTTTGCTACATCCTAGTTACATTCCACGTATTACCTGCTCTATCTATCGTTCTTTTTCTATTCTAACGACCTGATCGTTCTCTACTTCGTTATTACTGATGAAGGGTCATGCCAGAAACGTCTTATCGTAACATTCAAGGCTATGTGCATTATTTATATTGAAATCTTCGTGTAATCGTAATATCATAGCCACACGTACCAACCATTGACATATTTATCTCAAAATGTTACTTTAAGATAGGTGAAGTGACCAAAATTTGTGTCTTGACTTCCAACAAGGGGCATGTGGCTCAACCCCCAAAAAATATCCCAAGTGTATCTTGAGAAGGAATTTATTTTCAAAAAACTTCATGAAGAAACCTAAGTGTAACCTGAACTTATTAATAATGAACTTCCTACTTCATGAAATGGATCATTAACTTCTTGTTTTGATAGTTCAGGCATTAAAGCGTTGATAAACTAATGCTGTAAGTGACTAATTCTAGATATTGTCCTTATTCTCTTTACGGTCGTTTGCCGACTTATGCTGTTTTACAAAAATTCGCTGAAAATCAAAGTTACGAATATGATGATTACAAAACATTTGACATTTGATTAGAGAAATCCTGTCCATTCTTCGCCGCTTACATAAATATTTTCTTGACAACTAATTATGTGTTAGCTTATTGCCAAAGATGTAAGGAACTACCAACTTATGTTATAAGCAAGCTTCGAGAGAGATTATGTCATCGTCCAATTGTTTGTCTGCACCTAATCTTTAAAATTGGTACCTCTCGTGCTAGCGCCATCTAAAAGAGTCAATACTTTGCTAGAACCTTGAATCAAGGTCTCTGCTGAAAGAAACAGCAATTGCTACATGTACTGAATGACGTAGTTGTAGAGGAACTGAAAACAAAACATTGAGAATTCCCTGGTTAAAATTTTCTAGATGTTTTATGCACTGATTTAGAAATGCAAATCTCATTTAGATCTTTGTCTTTGTTTTCATATTTCATATTCTTGAGACCTCTTGTAGCGTTCCTTACTTAATGTTATTATTGTTAAGTTTTAGAATGATGAGCCTCAACATTTCAGACTCTGCAATCCTAGAATCAATTTGTCTGCATTCTTAATATGATAGTTGGGCCTCTTAGGAAAGGTCAGTTGTTTGCCCTTGAACAGGTATAAAGTCTCTGTTGGCTGGAGATATCTAATCTTTTGCTAGATACATAATGCTTGGAAGTTCAAAAATTGTACTAACCATCGCGGCATTGCTTGCATTACTTATGTTTCATTTGTCCTTGTGAGTAAAGTACAGCTTACTTCTGGTTAGAACCCAATTCTTTACAATCTTCTTGACCCAATGTACGGTATAACCAGTGAATTAAAGATACAATTAGGATATAGTGGGGACTTGGCAAAACAGTGGCGGAAATTATGGCGGGGTTGGGGGGGGGCAACTGCCCCCCCCCAATTCAACAAGACTCGGAAATTTTCCCGTAGAAGTCGGAAATTTCGAAGGTAGGATCGAAACTGGAATGAAGAATGAGTCGCCCTTGAGAAAGAAAGAGTTTCTATTTTAAATGAGCAAACAAAATGCTCACGCTCTATCTACAGCATATCTTTAAGTTTTTATGCACTAACAGTCCTTTCAAAAACGAGAAGAAAGTGGTTAGGTATAGGTTAGGTACAGTATCGATATTTCCGAGAGGTGTTGGAGCGTGATTGGGAGAGTTCTAAGCCAATATAAAGGTTGGAGTTTTCAAAATTTTCCTTAGGACGCAAACTGCAAGACGAACGATCCAAGAATTGTCAAACTTTCCATGTCAATGTTTGGGGCAGGCAATAATTGGATGGCGAGAAGCGTTCTAAGACAAAGTAGAGGTTCTTTACCCAAATTTGTTTGAGAAGAAGCTACTAATACTCTTCAAATATTCAAGCTTGTCACTGACAGATAAGGGATCCAAGTGGTGTTCTTAGTGAAGGTAAATTGTGTTTGCTCATGCTCAAAGAATTTCATCCCCCAGATTCCAGAGGGCTCTTCGACTTACCTTTATGGTATATTTTGTCTTTTCCTATCAACTTTTATTGAATACAGAAAGTTGTGAAATATGATATACCTATTCCGTTAGCACATTTAAGGATCCTTTATAAATCAGGTCTTCCAGCAAAATACCTCAAACAAAAGCAATTCTCCCGACTCGGAAAATTGATGGCCCTTGCCCCTCCACTCAAAAAGCTGAATTTCCGCCACTGTGGCAAATAATAAAGAATATACGACCATAAATCTTTTGAACCAATTACGACTAGGATTCTAACATCCTTTGGGCACAACAATACGCTGCATGCTGCATAAATTAACGTCATTAAGATTACTAAGAATGATACACTTCTGTTTTAGCTCTGACCGTATTGTGGCTTCATTGTGGTGCAACTTCTTTCCTTGTAGAGTGAGCTTGTTGAGGGATGCGAACTTATCCTGGTGGCATCGAGAATAGGCATTGCACAAGCCATAAATGCTGTCATTAAAGAGTTAATTAAAGCTCATCTTCCCAAGGTGTATCCAATTGATGTACAATGTAATGGCATATGTGTATGTTAACGAATAATCTAGCATTCCAGTGGTGAAAACTCTTACAAGATAGTGGATGTTTGATATATCTGCCCTTCTCTATTTAACAGGTCTTATAAACTGTTGCACATTATAAGGTAGTTTGAAGTGCTCATATAGGCTTGTTTGGTAGCAATGAAAGAGGCCATGAAGAGGGCTTCTAAAATTACTGTGATTTGCGCAAGTATTGCTAGACTAATTCTATTACACTTTAAAGCAAATCTTGGGTTCCAGTTTTCCACCTTTAGATTTGATTACCATTCCTTTCTAAGGCTCTATGGAAAACAAACAATATTCTCATTGATATTGTTACAGGATTTATCTCATATGAACAGATCTTAATATTGCATTGTAATTCCACATTCTAATTTTTATGTTCTTCAAGAATGTGCTTACACAAAAAGGTCAAAGCTCTTGTTTCGAGTTAATTGCAGATTTAAGGTTTCAAGGTTTACATTTCTAAATAAATGATTTGTGGTAAAAAATTTCTTAACAGTCTTAAAAGCGAAATCATCATAGCAAACCAATGGATACACAATAAAATTGTAACCTGTATAGAAACACCATCCACTCCTGTAAAAGAAACATAGAGTAAACCTGTAAGTATAGAGAAATCTGTTGAGAATTCAAGAAAATCAATTAATCATTTACCAAAGACGTCATTTCAACGAATTATTGACCAAATACGCGTTTTGTCGCATACTCTTTCGATTGGATCATGCAAAGAACAGATTACATCCCGGTCATGTCATTTATCTGTTCTTCCCATAAACCAAACTGAAGACTGTGCTACGAAACGCGTATTTGGTAAATAACTTGGTGAAATAATGTTGTTGGGAAGTGATTATTCTGATTTCTATCTAGTTACAGGTTTATTCTTATTCGATTGCTGTTCTTTTGCAGGAGTTGATAGTGCTCTCTTTACGGGTAACAATTTTATCGTGCGTCCATGTATTTGTCATGATGGTTCCGCTATTTATGGCTTGTTTACACTTCCTTTCTCAAAGCCCAAATGGCAGCGAACAAAGTTTCAATGTCCAAGTTGATAATCGAAAAACATTTTGAGAATGATTAACAATTGATTAAAGCTGTCTCTGGACCCAATTAAATCTGCTTTTTTTACATCCGGTAGATTGTCAATTGAAAATATATACTGCATTAGATTGTTAGAAACTTAACTATTTGGATACAAAGCAGCCTTTGTGTCAGTGTAATAATCAAGTTAGTTTGACTTTATACAAGGTGCAAGCCTTCACTTATCCCTTACGGTGCTGGAAGTGGTAATAAGACGCTGAAGGAAACTAAGTATGTTTTCATGAGTAAAAATAACCACGAGCAATTCTGAGACCATTTTGAAGGGCAAATACGATGAATAACGAGGGAGTACGGTATGTTTCATTGACTATGCAAACATATGGGATTTTACATGACCATTACCGGCTGTGCAATATGAAATGCAGAATTAATTTATCAGTTCTTGGAATGCATCATGTGGTGTAGGGACTCATTGCCTTTAGCAGAATCATAAGGCCGTCATTCATCACTTGATGAGCAACCTAAACAATTCCTGAGCCTATCAAATGGCTCATGAAATTAGTTGCCGTTAAAAACATCAAGGACCCTTGACATAACTGGAGCAATTTGAGAGTAAGAGGAAACAAGCCATTGTAGGAGAATCGTCACCTGAAACTCAAGATCCGATAATTTGCATACAAGATGAGATTTTGACGAGAAATTTAGACGTAAGAAGAAACTGGCTATTGATTGACAATCGTTAACTAAGGCTCAAGATCCGATATTCTGTAAGCAAGTAGACACCTTGTTGAATGATTTAAACGTAATAGTAAGCAAGCCATTGAGAGACAATATTCCTGCAAGACTCAATAACCAACCTGTCTGCCTAAAGGAAGAGATTTTGTCGAGTAAATAAGACGTAAGAATGAGCTGGCCATTGAGGAAAACTCATTGCCTAAGGCTCAAGCTTCAACGTTTGGTATACAAGACTTGACTGTGTACATGGCCTCAGGAAGAATCTTAGAACTTACAAGGGCAAGGAACTTCAAGAGCACTTCTCCATCTAGCAGCACTTTGATAAACATCGGTTTCAGCAGATGGGATGTCAAATTTAGCAAAGGGAACTTGAATCCTAATGTGCGTATGCTTTCCTTTGCTGCGAAGGAAGGGAAAATGACATAACAATCTCAAAGGAGGTGATAGCAAAATCAGATATTCTGTTCAAATCGGTCTTGAAAGGTGCACTTCCTGAAGCAAAAGGGAAAATTTAAAGGGGGACGGAGGCACTTTTCCGTATGCCCTCTTCTTCCTACTTCTCTGATTTAAGGTTGATGCTGCTAATTTCTTTGGATTGAGCGGCATCTTGCTGTTCGAGAACTTGCAAAGAGCTCTGTAAGCTTATCAACTACGATGATGTCTACGAAGCCATAGTACCAGTACTTGACTCATTTGTTTAGATTTCAGCTAGAATTTATGACAGGAAGCAACAGGAAAACTTTGATGCAACTGCATTAACATCATAAGGAATAATGGGAAATTGTGACTCACTTGCCAAATTCTATCAAAGCAGCTTTCCGTTGGTATCAACTATTGCAGGGATTGTACTTGCATTGCTTTCACCTCTCACCATCTGCCTCAATGCTTTAATGATGGCCTCTTTTATTGCTACAAAGCAAGTTTATCTCAACGCTGCCAATTTCTTATGATGTGTCTCTGTTTATCAGACCTGTTAAATGGAGCTGTGGCACTTCCTTTACTGGCATATGCTGTCCTCCCTAACCATAGTTCCAATAATTGTGCTGCTGTTATGATTGCTCAAATTGCAGGTTTCCTTTTCCCTGTCCTTTCAGGAATCATTACGCTGCTGATTGCAATTGATCGATATCTGAATATGAATCCAAACCTTGACAGACGTTCGCGATGTTACAAATTGTTTGAAAGACCTCATGTCTACTTTCTCCTAACGTTCTTGAGCATCAGCATATTTGCCATATCACTTGCAGGCAGGTTCATGCTCTACTACGTGAAAACTGTGGAAACAAGACACCTAGCAATGATAAGCCTTGGCAGTGTTGTCTTGTTAGCAATAGCAGTCTATGCCATTTCTGCACTGTACATCAAAGGGTATTTACGCATTCGAAAGTTCACGGAAGCAAGTCCAATCTACAGGGAACGAAATGGAAAAGCGGTGAGGCCCCAATACGTGCGTAATTTATACAGAAGTGTATTGGTTTTGGTTATCTTGATGTTGTTGATATATGTACCTATATGTGTAATGCATATAGCTGTATCGGTCTACACCTTCACTGCATCACATATTCAGCATTTCGTTGTTATTTTGTGCTATAACATAATTGGACTGCTAATGTACCTAAATTGTATCGTCAATTCGCTTGTAATTCTTTGGTTTAACAAGACTGCAAAACAATGGGTTTTAAGCACGATGAAATGCAATTTACGACGATGAACACATACTGTGAACTTTGCAAATGATATTGTGAACATTCATGCAATTGGGCAAGAGGCAGCCGGTGTTACTGAAAAAAATTTGTAGAATCTAGAAAAAGACAGCAAATACCAATTCCTTGGCATGCCCCTCTAAGAACTCATTATGACGAGATGAAATATTAGAAGTCATCCTGGTGCAAACTGTCCTATGTAGGGCCGATACCAGCCATGACTGCTGTGGTAGGAATGCTCATTACACATCACGTGTACACATTAGATCACGTGCAACTAATATCACATGCACTTTGTGTCACATGTATTGTCACGTGTAAATCCTTATTTAGCTAATCATTAACATATTTATTTCTATTAGTAATCTTGTAACTCCTAATTTATTCAGAGTAGCACACTCATTAAAACCAACAACATGTCTCTTCGCTGCTCTCCGTTCTCTGGCTTGCGGAACGTATCTATACCAACTTTTATTAACTTCGATCCTTTTACAATGGTGGAGTACCCGGCTTTGAACTTCCTGGCTAAGTTCATTAGCAAGCAAGCCCCAAATTCAGCGACATGGTATGAACTCAACTGAAAATCTCCTGACCATGCATGTCAAATAAAAGATCGTCATGCCACGCATCGTGATCGTCGCTTCTGGCTCATCTGGTGTCATTCAGGTTGCTGGTTATCCTCGATTATAAAAACCTCCCGTTTTTCGTCGTACTGCGTAGGGGGGGGGGGGGCGAAAAACGAAAATTTCTCGACGATAAAAACTATAAACAACAACAACAACAGTTGTAGGAACATACTCTAACTTTATGCATTATATGACCGATCTAACTCCTAGTAACTAAAATTTGGCCGCATTTCGCAATCCAACCTTGAAATCAACACGATTAGTGAATATCGATCAAAAAATGCTGTAAATTCAATAACTTCTGTTTGAATATATATTTTAACACTAATAAGTTCATGTTTTTTATCCATTATTTCTCCTCAAAATCCTTCAGAATTAGTCATTTAAATCACAAAAATTCCGAAAAGAGAGTAACATTTTCCGACAAATGTTCTCTTGGGAGGGGGGCCCTCCATTGGCTTCGGCCCTGGTCGTATGACCTGATGGTGAAGATCTAGCTCATGGAAAGTAAACCTCAAGCTCGGCATTGTATCGCAAAACTCGCAGAAATCAAATGATGTCAGCTTCATTTTCTTGAACCATGTTAATGGCATTCACACCCTTGGCAATGGGGGTAGTAACCATGGACAGAATTTACCTCTGCCTTCATAATTATACCATGCACATGACAAATCAAAATATTCTCGTATTGTTGATGAGAAAACTGAAGTTTTTTGCAGATTGTAAAAAAGGGACCCTCCCTTACAGAAGGAAGAAATCGCATTTAAAATTTCATGAATGATGACATATCGTCAACTTTTGACTGTTAATGAAACCTTTCTAAATAGCCTTATTTTTATGACTTCTGGTTGCTCTCCCACCTTTTTTGTTGTTGAAAAAGTGATCATACAGTCTCAAAATGCTATTTCAAGATCGGCTAAGTGAATAATACTTGATTGTGACATCCTAGAGGACCCATATGGCCATACTCCCAAATTTAACTAAAGCATGCCTCCACCTCGATTTGTTTTCAAAAACCTTTTTGCAAGCTAAATGAAACCTGAACTAATCAATATTGAAATTCAGATCTCATGACATAGATTTTCAACTCCTCTCTTTGATAATTTAGGCATGAAGGTGTTGATAAACAAAAGCTGTAAGAGACTAATTTTTCATAACATTGTCATTCTCTTTACGCTCGTTTGCCGGCTTTACATAAAAACAAGCTTCACATAATGAGTTTATGCTGTTTTGTTAAACTAATATTTGATTATGTGGGAATTACTTTAAATGAGGATCGTGCTGTTTTACTAAAATTCGCTGAAAATCAAAGTTACGAATGAGATGATTACAAAACATTTGACATTTGAATAGAGAAATCCTTTCCATTCTTTAGCGCTTACGTAAATATTTTTTGATAATTAATTATATGTTAGCTTATCGCCCAAGAATCAAGGAACTACCAATTTATTTCATAAGCAAGCTTCGAGAGAAATCATATTAATACCCTGTCGTTTGTCTGCACCTAATTTTTTAAAACTGGTACCCCGAATGTGATGTTAGCAACATCCAAAAGAGTCAATACTCTGCTTGAATTAAGGTGTTGGTTGAAAACAGCAAATTGTTACATGTACTGAATGACGTACCGTGTGTACCAAAAAAGGTAACAGATTTGATCAGGGCTAGCACTAAGAATTTAGCTCCAATCAATTGGAAATAACCTTTAGGCTAATCCTCGATAGTTAACTTGAAGATAGACACCTTGTTTGTTGATCTTGGAGTATTGAGAGCAGACAATAGACCTTTTAGCTATTCTACAAAAGAGCCTGGATCGAGCGATATCCTTATACAATTTTATACTCCAGGTTCGATAGAGTGGCGTTAAAGCTTCGATCGCAATTGTCCACATTCGAAAATTCTACAAATTGTAATGAAATATCGTTCGATCCACATTCGTTTTCAGAATAGCTAAAAGGTCTATTGCATCTTGAAAGTCCAGATTTGCCTTCACCTCTAAACCAGAGCTTAAAATGCAAAAGCAGTTTTTGGGAATCTCCTCAAGGATAGGCATAATGTAAAAAGTCCCAGGAAGGACCTTGGCTTTGTGCATGCCGTTTGAATACAAATTTCAGAACTGAAAACTGATAAAGTAACTAAGAGTTTACAAAAAATGAATTTACAAAAAAGAAACAACTTGAACACGAGAGAACGCTTTCAAGGATCGTATCCTCGTGGTTGTTTGATACTTTGGGCATGAGCGAAGATTTTTTGCTTAGTGATAATTTTAATGATAAAGAGTGCATCTTATCCAAACAATAAAGATTTTGTCCCACCCAAGGGAATCATTTTCCTGTAGAGTAACTTTAATTCGACAGGCAGCAGTAATCCAAGCTTTCGTATAATGCGCAGAGATGAAGCAGAGATGTCTCTTTGGGAAAAAGTACTTTAGTTTGATTGTTGGGGATTCATGGTACACCCCTTAGTGTTTCTTCGCTTTGCTTCAGGTTCAACTTGACAGCCAATCAGCGCGGGGACTATGAACTCATGCGCTGTAGATATCACTTGATCATTGAAGTATTTGCAGCCGTTTCGAAGATCTTTGCAGTGACAGCGAGCAGTAAGGGAAGATTCGTAACTCGATTCACGGAAACTTTGCTTATGTTTTATCAATTCTTGACTATAGCTGTATTTTATATGTGCCTGCAAGATTTCATGACGTATCATTCTGCAAGCTTGGTACAGAAGTAAATGTCAAGCGATTGATCTTGCATGGATAAGTTGGCCTAAGCAAAACATCAGAGCTTTGAGCATTGCTATTGAAAGCCCAATTATCATACTTGGATTTGCTGAATTGACAAAATTTAGCGAACCAATGTGATTGGACACAAAAACCCAAACGAAGCTGGGTAGGACTATACCATTTACTTATCAGATAGATTCATTTCTTTGCCATGCTTCCATGAAACGATATCGTGAGGGGTTTTGAAAACTGTTATTATTGTTCCCCCATCGAAAATTGATTATTCTGTGGCGGACGTAACAAGGGCAGATTTTGTAATACAATAGCATCAGTCGCTTTGGTTCACACCTCAATTCAAAGCGATTAGCGAATCCAGACAAAAGAAATTCCCTCAAGCAGAAATTGAAAACAAACGAAGCCGCAAAGTTGCCCTGAAACCAATACGGCGAACTCTCGTTTGGTGCGGGCGATAGGAGGTTTTTAAGAGAAGGTATGTGCTTATAACGAAAGAAGATGGATAAATCTAAAGTTCTGTCTCGCGGATTTTGTTTATTTGATTCAGGAGCTGAGGAGTGACTGCGTACACCTGAGCAATAAATATGCAAAATTGTAATGCCCTCTGCTCGGTTTCTGAATCAAATAAACAAAATCCGCGAGACAGAACTTTAGATTTACCCTTCTTCTCTTGTTCTAAGCACATACCTTCTCTTAAAAACCTCCCATCGCCCTCACCAAACGAGAGTTCGCCGTACTGGTTTCAGGGCAACTTTGCGGCTTCGTTTGTTTTCAATTTCTGCTTGAGGGAATTTCTTTTGTCTGCATTCGTTAATCGCTTTGAATTGAGGTGTGAACCAAAGCGATTGATGCTATTGTATTGCAAAATCTGCCCTTGTTGGCGGATGTGGTTTCCTGCTAACGTCTTACTACTAGTTGCCTTTCAAATGAAAAAAAAATTCGTCATGCAAATAGTGACATTACGTAACTGTATCGACAAAATTTTACACACTACGTATGCGTTCATATAGTCCTCGGGATACTGTCCACTGCCTCTTTGACTTGAGCTCGCACTTATCCCCAACAATTCAGGAGTTTCCACAACAAGCGCGTTGACAGCTTACTAGGCCAAAACACAAGGGCCATGGTTTGGAGACATGGGAAATCTAGATTTTCAAGATTAAAATTTCTACTCTCAATTGTCCAAGATCAACAAACATTGTATCTATCTTCAATTTGACAATCGAGGATCAGTTTAAAGTTTATTTCCATCTGATTTGAGCTAAATTCTTAGCGCTAGTTGTGATCTAATCTGTTACCTTTCTTCTGGGAAACCCGGTAGTTGTAGAAGAGCTAAAAGCAAACATTTAGAAATCCCTAGTTAAAATCTTCTAGATGTTTTATGCACTACTTTGGATAGGTCAGTTGTTTGCCCCTAAGCAATTATGTAGTCTCTGCTGGACGAAATTACTTACCAAATACGCGACCACACTCTTCAATTTGATTCAAGCGAAGAACAGATAACAGCCCGGTGGTTTCATTTTTCTGCTCTTCTCATGAACCAAACTGGAGAATGTTCGACGAAACGCGTTTTTGGCAAACGATTTAGTGAAATAATGTCGGTGGTAAGTGATTACTAGATTTTGTTGCAGATATTCTCTCTAGTTACAGGTTTACTTTAGAATTGACTCAATTGACTGCTGTTCTGTTACAAGAATTGATAGTCTTCTCTCTATAGGTTACGATTTTATTCTGCGTCCATTTGTGTATTATGATGAGTCCGCTGTTTCAGGCTAGTTTGCACGTCCTTTCTCAAAGCAAAAATAGCAACGAACGAACTATCTGTGTCCAAGTTAACAATCAAGGAATACTTAGAGAGTACTCATTGATTAAAGCCAGATTGATGAAACTAACCAGATTTGTATGCTTTTTGTACATCCTGTAGATTGTCAATCGAAAACATCGTCTGCATTTGATTGATCGAGACTAAGCTGCTTTTGTGTCAATGTAATAATCAAGTTATTTTGACTTTACTGAAGGTGCAAGCCTTTGCATATCCCTTAACCACGGGGGGGTTCTCGGCTAAATTTCGGGTAGGGGGGTGCCGCCCACAGTTTGAAAATGTAACCGTTGGCTAGACCAATTTTTGTGAAAATGATACCCTTGGCTAGACTAATTTTTCCTTCAGAAGTGCTCTGAATTGGCATTTTCTAGGCAAAACTTGCCAAATTTTCACATTTTCTAGACCAAAATCTTTAAGAAGTTGGGTTTTTTTTTACAAAAATTACCGAATTTTGACATCTCTTTGACCAAAATTCCCAAAAAGCATACACTTGCCTAGACCTAACTCGACTAAAATTGCCAAAAAGTACACCCTTGGCTAGACTAGAAGTCCGAAAAAGTATACCCTCGCGGGCGGCACATCCCCAGGTACCTTTACTATGGAAGAGCCCCCCCCCCCGTGCCCTTAACCTTATAGTGGTTGGGCTGTTTGATAGAAGTTGATAGAAGGTGCTGAAGGTGGTAATTAGATGCTAAAGAAAACTAAGTATCTTTTCATGAAACAAAATAACCATCGTCAACTCTGAAACCATTTGGGGGCATTTGGCAAAATCCGATGAATAACGAGAGAGCATATTTCATTGACTATGCAAACATATGGGATTTGACATGACATCACCTGCTGTACAATATGAAATGCTGAATTAATTCATCAGCTCTTGGAATGCATTTTATGGTGTAGAGTCTTGTTGCCTTTAGCAGAGTCATAAGGCCGTTCATCACTTGATGAACAACCAAAACAATTCATGAGCCTATCAAATGGTTCTTGAATTTATTTGCCATTGATGATATGAAGGACTTTTGACATTACTGGAGCAATTTGAAAGTAAGAGGAAACAAACCATTGAGGGAGAATCGATACCTAAAGCTCAAGATCCGATATTTTGCATACAAGATAAGATTTTGACGAGAAATTTAGACGCAAGAAGAAACAGGCTATTGAGTAGAAATCGTTGCCTAAGACTCAACATCCGATATTCTGTACCCAAGAAGAGATTTTGATGAATACTTTAGACGTAATAGGAAGCAAGACATCAAGAGACAACATCCCTGCAAGACTCAATAACCGACCTGTTTGCATACAGGAAGAGATTTTTTCGAGTAACTTAGACGTAAGAAGGAACTGGCCATTGAGGAGTAATCGTTGCCTAAGGCTCAAGCTTCAACGTTTGGTATATGCAAGACTTGACTTTGGGCATGGCCTCAGGAAGTATCTTAGAACTTGGAGGGACTTCTTCATAAAAGAAAAACTTTGATTCACATCAGGTTTCAGGAGTAAGGGGGTCAAATATAGCGAAATATAACGTGAATCTTATGGAAATCTTCACAACGACAACGAAAGGAAACAGGAACTGACATAACAATCTCAAAGCAGATGATAACAAGACCTGGCAAGACTAGATATTCTGTCCGAGTCGGTGTTGAAAAGGAGTGCATACTGAAGCAAAAGGGCACTCGTTGTTTGTTACAAAATTTAAATTGCTTTGATGCCCCATTGTTCATACGTCTCTGATTTTGAATTGATCATGACTATTTCGTTGGATTGAGCGCCATCTTGCAGTACGAAAACATACAAAGAAATGCATCAGTTCATCATCTAGAGTGATGTATCCAATGCCGTAGTACCTAAATTTAACCCAAATATTTGGATTTCAGCAAGACTTTTATCACAGAAAGCAACAGGGTGACTTTAATGCTACTACCTTGACAAGATTAACAGAATGCAATGATGGGAAGTTGTGACTCAATTGCATACCTCTATCAAAGCAGCTTTCCATTAATGTCAGCAATCACAGGGCTTGTGTTTGCAGTACTTGCGCCTCTCACCGTCGTCCTTAATGCTTTGTTGATGACCTCTTTCATTGCTACGAAGCAAGTGTATCTCAACGCTACAAACTTCCTCATAATGTGTCTCTGTTTATCCGACTTGTTGACTGGAGTTGTGGCACTTCCCCTAATGGCATATGCTGGTCTCGATAACAGTAGTACTAAGAACTGTATGGTTGTTATAACTGGTCAGGTTACAAGTTTCTTTTTTCCTGTCCTTTCAGGAAGCATTACACTGCTGATTGCAATTGATCGATATCTGAACATGAATCCAAACCTGGACAGACGTTCACGATGTTATAAGATATTTCAAAGACCTTATGTCTACTGTCTTCTGGCATTCTTGACCCTCACCATACTTGCCCTATCACTTGCTGGCAGATTCATGCTCTTGACGAAAAAATTGGAACCAAATGACCTTGTATTGGTAAGCCTTGGCAATGTTGTCTTATTACTACTTGCAATCTATGTCATTGCTGCACTGTACATCAAAGGATATTTACGCATTCGAAAGTTCACAGAAGCAAGTCCAATCTACAGGGAACGAAGTGGAAATGCGGCGAGACCCCAATACGTGCGTAATTTATACAGAAGTGTATTTGTTTTGGTGATCTTGATGTTGTTTATTTATGTGCCTATATGTGTAGCACAAATAGCAATATCAATCTACTTTTTAACCGGAACACAAATTCATCATTTTGCTATATATCTGTGCTATAGCATAATTGGCCTAATGATGTTCTTAAATTGCATCGTCAATTCACTTGTAATTCTTTGGTTTAACAAGACAGCAAAACAATGGGTTTTAAGCAAGATTAAATGTAATTTACAACGGAGGACAGAAGATGTAAGCTTTGCAAATGGCGTTGCAGTTATCCATTCACTTCAGCAACCACCAATCGATGTTGATGAGACAAATTTGTAAAATGGAACAGGAAGTCTTCAATGGAGCGATACCAATGCCTCTTTTGTCATCAAGTATTCTTCTCAGCATTAATTATGCTGAGATGCAATGACGGAAATCCTCCTGGCTCACAATGTCCTATGACACAATGGTGAAGATCACTCGCTGGAAAAGTGGATCTCAAGCTAGGCGTTGTAGCTATAGCCCCGAAAGTCTTAGACATGCTGTTCAAATCATTTAATTCTTAAGTTGCTGCTTGAGAAATGACGCTATTTCTCTTTGGCAGAAGTCTTCAAAGAAATTTCAAGATCAGTGCGAGCTGAGTTTTTAAGACTCATTCTTCCTATATATATGTATGTATGTATGTATCATTGTCAACATAAAGAATATTTACAAGTTATTATAATAAACATAAAAAATAGATACAATACAATGCTCTTTAAGGTTAAAAACGTAAAAGGAAGACACCCCTAATTACAGTGGCAGGGATGGCATTAAAGGGTCAAGCAGACCTTATTTCCATAACGGTCCCCTGAGAGGTGCTGGTATAACAGAAAGAGAATAAAAAAAAGAAAACAAGACAGTACTGTAGTTGTTATCAGTACAAAACACGGTTTGTGGGACAAATATGGGAGGGGTGAAGACGGGTCTTAATAGAAGACGTATATGTCATCTTCACTTTCCTCGTTTGTACCAGAATAGAAGCAGCTGAGGAGTCTGTGTTGTTATATTGCTAATAATTCACTTTGGTGAATATCTGTCACGTGAACACATAGCATGAAGCAATTACACGGAACAGATATGTTGCTTGATTATTTAGACCTTAGGGGGGATTATCTCGAAAACGCTTATTGAAATCGTATGAATAAAATAGAAGTGAGAAATTTGAAATATTTGCTTGAAGCGATACACAATCAAAAACATCAGTTCGTAACAGCTTTGGTCAAGTTCAAACCACAATTTACTGCACTCTTTTCTCCCATCGTCGCGTTGTAAATAGCTTAAAGTGTTCTCTATAGGGTGGAATTATATGTTTGTGATTTTGCTAAGCTTTGTGTCTTCGTATTTCCTTCCATGATTTCAACAACCTGGAACATTTTCCAAAGGTTATGATCAAGCAGCAGTCATCTATGGTCTGATTACTATGGCAACGAGGAATAAACAAGCAACAAGTAATGAACAACATAGTTTGATTCGGCAGATCTTTTTATCTACGATAAAGAAGCACATTTTGCTTCCTTCAACCATTTAATAACCAATTTTAGACAAACATTGCTCTTCTTTGCGTGATAAATAAATAAATGCTGACATCAGCAAAGACATTAGTGATGCGAGGCAAGGATTTAAAAGTACGAATTACAAGGGTACAATTGCTATATGTTTCAATCTTGTTTCAATTTGAAGATACAACGCGACAAAGTCCATGTGGCTATTCACCTAATTAAGCAACATTGCTGAATTTAACAATCAGTCACATGACATAAACGAAAACAAATACGTAACCTTGCTTCCCTTATAATGTTTATTACATTTGCGAAATTCCAAGTTTCTGGCACTTTTTCATGAGAATGACGAGGGGGGGGGGGGATTTTTGCATCCAGTAATCTCATCTAAATTTCAAAATGCCTTTCTTAGAAACAAGTAGTCCTACAATTCCAGCATACTTCAGGCAATGAGGTTTTTACGAATAAATAGCACTCCTTTGATAAATTTACAGCTCAATCGTGCCAAGTCATATGGAAACATATGTTGCATACAGCTGTTGTTCTGTTATTTTGTTCGAAGGCGATTTTCACCTAATTATACGACGTGTAGTTAATTGACTTTCAAGCAAATAGTCTTACAGTAGTAAACACAGTAAGCAAATAGTAGTAAGCAAAGGCCATTTGTAAACACTGGCATTGGAATACTGGCATCGGCATTGGAATTGGCATTGGCATTGGAATTGGCATCGATATTGCACATGTACAACGAGGCATGCAAAACTGATCCGGGGGGTTATGTGACTGCGCTTTACGCTATTTATTTGCATTCTACTGCAAATTGCATTTGTTCAAAGTAATCTGTCAAGCTCAGCCCAATCTTTTCTCCCCTCTGAGGGCATCAGCCTTCTGCATTCGTAAACAAAGTCAACAAATCAAGTCATGGCTAGGGCAAACTGAAGTCGACTCGTAAGGTTAGCCGAGAATAACCTGACGTAAAAAACATGTTTGAAGTACCCAACTTAGAAGCCCATGATCTTTCTGCAACTTTCTAAAAGTTCTCATTATTTGATTACTCAAACTTCGTAAGGATCCCTTAAAGTTTACACAATGCGCCTTGTGTGAAACAATGTGAAATACAGACAGATAAGTTTATAGGTTCCCTTGACTGAAGTAACAAGTTTCTTAAATAATTTTGGCTGCGGGACATTTAATTCCCGAAGGTCTCGTGCACCTTCTGGTAAGATTCCGTTCGTTCTCAAGTAAAGTCCATCAAAAGTCGGTAAAAATCCCTTTGTTTTGAAGAAATGCCCCTCAGTTTCATAGCAGTTATGTATGGCAAGCCGTACCGGCAAAGATTAACTTTTGTGTGTATGTCATATGTACTGTATGGTGTGTATTTCAGTTGTGTTTGAGTACATTTCAGACTTATGTGTGCGCATTTCAAACTTGTGTGTGTATGTCAAACTTGCATGTTCCCAACTGCACGAGACTTTTCGAGAATGTCCCTCGGCCAAAATTATTTAAGAAACTTGTTACTTCAGTCAAGGGAACCTATAAACTTATCTGTCTGTATTTCACATTGTTTCACACAAGGCGCACTGTGTAAACTTTAAGGGATCCTTACAAAGTTTGAGTAATCAAATAATGAGAACTTTTAGAAAGTTGCAGAAAGATCATGGGCTTCTAAGTTGGGTACTTCAAACATGTTTTTTACGTCAGGTTATTCTCGGCTAACCTTACGAGTCGACTTCAGTTTGCCCTAGCCATGACTTGATTTGTTGACTTTGTTTACGAATGCAGAAGGCTGATGCCCTCAGAGGGGAGAAAAGATTGGGCTGAGCTTGACAGATTACTTTGAACAAATGCAATTTGCAGTAGAATGCAAATAGATAGCGTAAAGCGCAGTCACATAACCCCCCGGATCTGTTTTGCATGCCTCGTTGTACATGTGCAATATCGATGCCAATTCCAATGCCAATGCCAATTCCAATGCCGATGCCAGTATTCCAATGCCGGTGTTTACAAATGGCCGTAAGCAAATAGTCGTAAACACATTTTCAATCAGAGAGGACTTGTAAACAGATTGGTTGTATTTGGTTGCTGCATAACTCAGTCGTGCCAACTCTCATTGACAATATACGGTGCATACATACAGCTGCTGTGCTGTTATTGTGTTCGGAAGCAATTAGAAATTTCCCAATATACTACATGTAGTTAATTGTCTTTTAAGCAAAGAGTTAAATCACATTTTAATCAGACAGTACTTGTAAATGAGTAGCGCTTAATGGATTAATGCATAACTCAGTCGAGCCAGATCTAATGGAAATATAAGTTGTATACAGCTGATGTACTTTCATGGTATTCCCACGCAATCACCTCAATTCATGACTTGTTGTTAATTGTCTTACAAGCAATGCAAGAAAGCCCGACCGATTGTGCAAGCTCAATGCGTATCGCATAGATGGCTACTTTATAGCTTAGATCACTACTGAAGGAAAGTTTAGGCTAAATCAGTCTTTTGTTTTAACTTTCATATCATCAGTTCGAGATTCATCCTAGATATGTCACTTCAAATGTAATGATAGATGAGAGTAATTCCAAACCAAGTGTCATGGAAGATGAATGCAAAACCAAGCACCACATTTTTGGCTGCAAGTCTCTTTGAGGAGCATTCTGCTGCCAGAAGACCATGACAAAAGCTGCAAATCATCTCTACTATCTAGATGGAAATACTGTTTGATAAGATTAGTTAACATGATGAGAGAGGATCGTTAAACTCAGGATCTTCACAGCTTGTTTCATTTCAAAGTTAGTTCTTGAATTAATCATGCCAGTTTCTTCCTTTGAATATTGCGGTGTGTGCTCTATATGACGATTCTAAACGAGGAGGTGTGTCATGGCACTGCTTCCCTATCCACAGCCAAGCTTTCAATTTCAAACAAGCTTAAAAACTGCCGGATTTCGGAATAAAGAAAAGTTTGAATGAGAACGTGCAAGCAACACACTAGAAAATTTAACGATGGAAGGGTGTGGATATCTTTTAGACTTCTATCAAAACACCTTTCCGATTGTTTTAACTATCATGGGAGTATGCAATGCAATATTGTCACCCATCACAGTATGTCTTAATGCCCTTCTTATGGCCTCTTTTGTTGCAACAAAGCAGGTGAATCTTAATACTACTAACTTTCTGATTATGCTGCTTTGCTTGTCAGACTTCATAAATGGAGCAGTGCCAATGCCACTTTTGGCAAGCATTCTTCTTAGCAATCATGGCATGACAACATGTATCAGGTTCGCAATTTTTAGGTTGACATTCTTCTTTTTCAGTTTCATATCGGCAACAATAACTGTTCTGATTGCTATTGATCGATATTTGAACATGAATCCACATCTAGAAAGACATTCATGGCTGTACAAAGCCTTCCAAAAACCATACATATATTATCTTTTCGCCTTTGTGGCTACTGGTATGCTTTCCTTCTCTTTGGCTAACATTATTATAGGCAGAGAAAACTCAGTGATCTTTGGGTTGCTGATAACGGCAAATTTCATCTTAATCACATCAGGCATATGCATTGTTGCTGCTCTCTACATCAAGGGATACATTCGAATCCGTAACTTTACAGAAGCAAGCCCAATCTACAGAGAAAGGAATGGTTCTGTTACGAGACCTCATTATGTGCGTAATTTATACAGGAGTGTATTGGTATTGGTTTTGGCAATGATATTGATCTATGTACCACTATGCATTGCAACCATAGCTCTTATGATTGATGTGTTTATGGGATCGGAAAAGATAAATCGGGTTACCTATTCGATTCATGTTTCAGCCACTTTGCTGTTTTGTCTGAACTGCGCCATTAACGTCCTTGTCATATTTTGGTTTAACAATGTTGCAAAGCAGTGGGTTCAGAGCAAGATACGAACCTGTTTCTCAAAAAGAACCAGAGAAACTGCAAACATTTCAAATGATGTCGGAATTGCTGGTGTAGGTCCGAATCAGCCAGTTGCCTTAGTTAGACACATTTGTGGTACCTAGTGGTATCTACCCTGGAGCTTATTTTCTTAGGAACGACACCCTAAATCAGCAATTGCTTAGACTTTGACTGCAGCGAACACTTTCTGCCAATTAAATGTGGAATAGCAACTTTCGAGAACAACTTTCCAGCAAGTGAACAGCGGATGAACAGCTCCATCTTCCAGTTTCTCAGATTCTCCTTGAACGAACTGGCAACGAGTGGCCTAAGTAAAACTGTTTCCAAATCCCTTTCGTTGTTTCTTCTGCAGTCTCTACGCCTACTAACAACTGGATAACATGTTGCTCGTTACAGCTTTTCAGCGTGTTGACTTTTTTATTTCCTTTCTTTTTCTTGGAGGAGAGCGTAACTCCGCTATCGGCATCATCAGCCATTTTGAAGTGTTTGATCTCCAGAAAACTGATCATGGTGATCACCCCATACACTGCAAGAGCTCTCGAGTTTCATTGGGTAAGACACCAGATCTATTTTTAGCTCGCCCCCGTCCTTCTACATGTGAAGGGGGGCTGGGCAAGCTTGAGTGGCTATATATCTCCGTCAAGTAACTTTCAATGTTCAGCCGTCCCGGTACTAGGCTTTCATAAAGCAGTTTCTTACCTAAACCTGTACATGATCGACTGTGGCCGCAAAGTAAACCAGTATGTGAAAGCAAACAAATACAACAGAAGGACTGCAAAAGTCTGTAATAGCTCATGGACAATGTAATCATAACTACAGCAAAACCCATGTGTAAGAACCTAGTGATTAAAAACATACAAGCTGGAATTTTGAAATTAAACCCCCAATGTATAAGGACCTAATCAGGCTGACTTCGAAAATTGTACGCTCTTATACGCGTGCCTTTACTGCATTCAAATAAGTGAACTTTTCAGTGTGTACCATGATAATGATGTTTCGAGTAAGATAGGAATCAAATTTTTTAGCCGATTTTGTTCGTGGCAAATGGCCCGAAATCGTCAAAGCCTCATTTTAATGGACCTATCAGACTGCCGATAAGCGAAGAAGACAATAGAAACTTGTGGTCTTTCGAAACTTTACCTACCTCCATAAAACGCAAGCAGGACAATAACTGCTTGAATTTTCCCGAAAATGTTTGCAGAAATCTACTTGCCAGATGTTTGGCTATCCTGAACTCTATTTCTGAGACAAGCAGTTCTATTGAATTAATTTTGCAATGCCCTGTAGACGTTTGGACCAGAATCGAGCATGGAATCTTTGTTCCCATGCAAATGCTATGCCATCATTTATCTATTTTTGAATCAAAAGATGAATGATTGTACCAGCAAAAGAAACGTTCGCATCTACGTTAGCCATTGACTGGCACATCAAAGTTTTAGTTTTGAGCATCAGCCACGCACTTTCTGGTACATGGCCCGCCAAACGCATTTATGGACTGTTTGTTACATGTTAGATGTTACCTGTAAGTGCCCGCAAATAACTAGAAGCGACGTGCTTTAAGAAATTTTGCTTTATCGCAAATCTCAGGTAACATCTAATTTTAGGTTGAGTTCGGCTTATTCTACTCAATTAGAGCATCCTTGTCGTTGCAATCTTTGCAAGGAAATCTATTACTTTGGTCGATAACAAGATGATCAAACTACATGGAAATACGCGTGGTGCACAGCTGCTGTAGTTTCATTGTTTATTGCTGTGAAAAAGAAATCCGCTTGAATCTACGACGTGTAGTTAATTATCTTCCAAGCGAGAGTCTTATAGTCCTACTTCAATCAGTGAAGGCAAAATAGTGCATAAGAGAGAAGATCGTGCCACTGAAAGATGAATGCTTGGACACATCCAGTGTTGTTTATCCTCTGACTCAATGATATCAGTTCTAAACAGGTTCTAAACAAATTTGCAGGTTTATATCAAATAAAATTTTACAGCAATGCTGAAGTCAGTGATTGTGGGAATTGGCGGCTTCAAGTCCTCCAGGATTTGCTTCATGGCTTACATGATCATGCTGAAAGGTACAAGAAGTTTGCCTAATGAAGAATTTGAACAAAACTTGGATGTAAATACGCTTGAGGAAGGCAGCTGCTGACGAGCATCTAATTTATGGTTACGTTAAGTTAGCGTGGCAGAGGATTGTTCTACGCTATACAATGTAAAAATGTGCTAACAGACAACTTCCCTCGCAGCAATACCATTGCCAATGAAGCGTAAATGCTTAGTGTATTCTAATCTTGGCAATTTAGTTTATTCATTCCCAATAACCATTCATATTACTGGGGCTGTTGTCTCACGTCGCGTTTAAGATTATGTTGCACGAGCATAAGCTTTGGTCAGCTCTCTACTGAGACTTCTTCTGAAGGAACCTTAACGACCCTGTTCATGAAACGAGCTATACAATCTAACAATGGTAAATTGTGGCCCCCTTCCAGTGGTATATCAAAACAGCTTTCCATTTGTTTCAACTGTCATGGGCTTCAGTTGTGCAATATTGTCGCCACTGACAGTATGTCTTAATGCCTTGGTCGTGGCCGCATTCATTGCAACGAAACAAGTCCATCACAATACAACAAACTTTCTTATAATGTGCCTGTCTGTATCAGACTTCCTAAATGGAGCTGTGCCAATGCCCTTACTTGCAAGTGTTCATCTCAGCAATGATGATGCGGTAAGATGTATTAGATTTAAGATTGCCCAGGTGACAAGTGGCTGTCTCGGTTTTGTCTCTGTGTTCCTCACAGTCTTAATTGCAGTTGATCGATATCTAAACATGAATCCAAACCTTGAAAGACTTTCAAGATTTTACAAAATCTTCCAGGCACCCTATATCTATTATGTCATAGCCCTTGTAACTACTAGCATGCTTGGTTTATCGATTGCCAACACATTTATGGCCGACGTAAAATTATCAAGCAATTTTGGGTTGCTGACATCTGTCAATGTCACTTTACTGACGATTGGAGTCTGTGTCGTCGCAACTCTGTACATTAAAGGATACATTCGAATCCGTAAGTTTACAGAAGCAAGTTCAATCTACAGAGAAAGAAATGGCAATGCCACGAGACCTCAATATGTGCGCAATTTATACAGGAGTGTTTTGATATTGGTAGTTTTGATGACGGTCATCTATGTGCCACTATGCATAGCAACCATAGTCGTTTTGATTGATGTGTTTATTGAATCGAGCAATGCAAATCGGGTTGCCTATTCGATGTTTGTTTTAACCGTATTGCCTCTTTACATGAATTGTGCCATTAATGCCTTCGTTATACTTTGGTTCAACAAAGTTGCAAAACAATGGGTCCTTAGCAAGATGCAATGCTGTTTCTCAAAGGGAACCAGAGAAACTGCAAGTATCTCAAGTGATGTTAGAATCTCTGGTGTAGCTCAGAATCAGCCAATTGCCGTGATTACGCAAGTTCCTAATTCCTTGTGATATCAGAACTTATTTCTTGCACGACTACAGTTGAGCTATCAAAGGCAGCATGCAGTTATCAAAGGCTCTCGATGATATCAAGAACTCTGTACTTTGTTTGTACAACAATAAGAGCAAAGAAGGATCATGGACACAGACTGTGGCCACTTTTTAAATTAAAGATAGAAGATACATTAAAGGCGTAGGTCTCAGATGAAGGAAACATATTTTAGAACAAGCTGAAAAACTGTGTCCACTTTTTAAATTAAAGATAGAAGATACAGTAAAGGCGTAGGTCTCAGATGAAGGAAACATATTTTAGAACAAGCACCTTGGCACAATAGAATGTGCAAGTAACGTCAGTCAGTTTAAAAACAGTATTTGAGATTTGAAGGGATCCAATTGTAAGTATCTGATATGCAGATGAAGCAAAATTGTAAATAGTTAGCACCGGTTGGCCTTTATTAGTTTGTATAGCTATTTTTTGGCCAACAATAAGTGAATGTAGTATCAAGGCTGTAAGGTGTCTTCTACGCGTTGTTGCCATCCATAATTGAGTTTGTTTCTTTATGAAGGAGAGGTAAACAATCATGTTCATACTCAGGCCTTTGCCTAAATGCCGTTGTCTATTTTCTGGCTTGCGCTTAGACCATGATTGAAGCCTGAAGAGTACAACAAAACATTGTGGATCTTCATACAAAGAGATAAGCTGTTTGCTGTACAACGCAACGAAGAGACCGTCATCGGTTTCTCAAAAATGAAAATTGAGAATGGAAAAGGGCAAACATGTCAAGGCAAAGGGACTCCTAGGAATGCAGCTTTGTGTGCATCGATTGTGCAAAGCAGCTATGAACTCCAGTAAGATTGTTTTGGCATGAAAATATTGAGATCTTGCGACACATTTGAAGCCTTTATCTTTGCCTGGTGGTTGTAGCTTCGCCGTGTACCTCCACATTCTTTCGCATCCTCTTTCTTTTTGTGCACTGTTGGGCCATTGAAACAAAGAGAAATTTCATACCATTTGCAGATCAATGATTACATCATCTGCCCTGCTATTTCAGTCATAGGTTCTGAAGGTGATGTTGCAAATTTAAGAAGTTTACGAAATTCCCCATCGCAAATTAGCTTGTTGCCAGAAGCGCTTTTCATATGTAAAGGTTTGAAATTGTGGAATGTTCTTTCAGCTTAAATCAAATCATTAAAAACTTATAATGCATTCAAAAAGCATATCAGAATTTCCACCAGTGAATGTTGATTCTCTCTTTCATGCTTATATAGAAAGCAAAGATTCGAAATCTTTGATTGGCTGACGCACAGACACACCTTAAAAATTTTCACACATTGAAAGCAAATGCCGTTCGAAAATTTGAGATTACATGACGAGAGACGCCCTTTGACCGGTTTGTACCCCTTCCCTCTAAGAAAGTGTGGCGTAAAATCTGTTACAATATTTTCGAAATCTTTTTCTCGTACGGGTTCAACAAGCCTGAGGGCACATTTATTTCGCGAACTTTGCTGATGTTCCAAATATTCATAATTACGGCTTGTTGAAATCGATACAAGCGTTTTTCCTGTCTAAACATAGGCGGAAAACATGGGAAGAAGCAAAAATTTCGCAGATAAACAGTAAATTTGACATTCAAGAACAGCACGCCATCGATTTCAAAAATCCTTAGTCACGTTGGCCTAGTTTGGTCAAGGAATGAAGGCCAAGTTTGTGGTTCTTTTTACGACGAATGCAAATCAAAACTTACTAAGAGTTGCCACGAATGCTTATCTATCCACATTCCATTTGTTTAGTGCATGCAAACAAACAATTATGCAGTAAAGTAATCATAAAATCCTTCTCCTTGCAGCCTCAACTCCCCACACTTGCTATTCTTGTCTTCAAAGCAATTTTATGATGAAAGTGAAATTGACATCTTCATAAAACTCCAGAACATTGAAAAGGTGTGACAATTTTAAGGGTGTGTCTGTGCGTCAGGAAATCAAAGATTTGGAAACTTAGTCTCTGTAAAATAACCCTCCAGATTTGCTCTTATGTAGCAACACGGCTCACTTTAAATCAGTCCTGTAAGTCTGATGTGGCCATCGTGCCCAACAAGTTTAAAATGATTTGAAATGAAATGAAGCTGATAGCAAGTAATTCATTTTTTGAAAATATTGTTATCTATCGCTCTTAAAATTCGAGTCATTTGCTAAAGCACAGCTAATAGATGTCAACCCTTTTTCCATGAGGGTGACTCATTATAATGAAAATGTAACAGCTGGTAATGAGATTTCAGATCCAGTTGCTGCTGCCATCGAAAAATACCGCTCTCATCCTAGCGTAATGTTGATAAAAAGCCATTATGAAAATGTTGAGGGTTTCAACTTTAGAAGGGCTTCAATTGTAGAGGTTCTTGAGCAAGTTGATAACCTCGATACTAAGAAGGCCTCGCCTATTGGTAGTATTCCCGCTAGGATTATTAAAGATAATGATGACATAGTTGCCTCCCATCTGCTAGACCTCTTCAATAAAAGTGTGGATGGAAACTTTTTTCCTGATGAAATGAAAGACGGTGATGTTAGCGCACTTTTTAAAAATAATGACTCGTTTCACAAAAAGAACTATAGACCAATAACAGTATTACCGTCTGTCTCCAAAGTTTTTGAGAGACTTTTGTCTAATCAAATGTTACCTTTTGTGAACAAGTTTCTCTCACCTAAAGTTTGTGGCTATCGGAAGGGGTACAATACCCAGCATGCTTTGCTAAAATTGGTAGAGACTTGTAAGAAGACCTTAGACAACAAAGGCTTTGTCGGAGCAGTCTTAACCCTATCTGGACCGGGCTTTTCTGAGCATCCTCAGGCCGAGGGGGGGCTAAATTAGCCCCCCCTCAGAACTCCGAATTGATAAGGGTTAGAAAGATGAAACTTGGCTGTCAAGTGTAACTTGATGTGAAAAGTCCGAATATCTAATTTACTTTACTGTAATTGTTGTACTTTCGATGACGTCATCAATTTTCTTTGTTTCTGGTCAAAAACAGTAGTCTTGCTGATTTGACTGAGGAATCTTATTCAGAGGGAATATTTCTCTTGTTTTAAGTTTTAATAACAGATAAAGCATTAATTTATTATAAAAACATAACTTTTTGAAAAAATAGTGAAATTTGTTATCTTATATTTATTACCTAAATTCATTAGATATATGACGTCACCAATTACGTAATCAATAAGAAAATTAAAAAATTGAGCAGTTATCATATTCTCTTATTAATTGAGGGTTGCACAGAAAATTTCAGTGCATTATCTTCATTCTGTAAAGAATTATCTTAGTTTAAAGTTATAAAGGGAGGGGCCAAAATTTATTGAGATTTCTGTGTCTTTTTCACCAAATACTAGGAGGTGGCATTTTTCTTCATTCAATTTCATAAAATTGAATGATACCGTAAAACCGTAAAACAAACAAAAATTAAAACTACTCTCTCAAAAAATTATTGTATTTCCAGAAATAAATAAGATATCACGACGAAATTTGAAGAGAAGATGCGAAAAAGATAGTTAGGAAAAGTCACGAAAAATAAATAGCCTACGAATTATCAAAAAAAAGTTACTCAGAAAAAACTGGGAGGGGGGCTATTTTAGCCCCCCCCGATCCAGATAGGGTTAATGGACTTATCCAAGGCTTTTGATTGTCTCAACCACGAACTTTTGCTTGCTAAATTGAATGCATACAGCTTTAGTACAGATGCCATACAAATGGTGCATAGCTATCTAACAGGTAGGAGGCAACGAGTCAAAGTAAATGGCTCATTCAGCTCTTGGAAAGAAATGAAATTAGGCGTCCCTCAAGGATCAGTTCTAGGGCCTCTCTTGTTTAATATATTTATCAATGATATTTTCCTTTTGTTGAATGCACAAGGAGATACAGGAGGTTACCTTAAGACTAGAAAATGATACTGTTAAACTAAGCAATTGGTTTGCAGAAAATTTTATGAAATTGAATGAAGAAAAATGCCACCTCCTAGTATTTGGTGAAAAAGACACAGAAATCTCAATGAATTTTGGCCCCTCCGTGATCAAAGAGAGCAAAGAAGGAAAATTGTTAGGCGTTGTAATTGACCAAAAGCTAAATTTCAAGCAACATTTAAATACGGTTTGCAGAAAGGAAAGTCAGAAACTACATGCTCTTGCAAGGGCTTCAACGTATATGCCCAAAGAAAAAACTAGAATGGTCATGAGAGCCTTCATAATGTCTCAGTGTAGATACTGTCCGCTGATATGGATGTTTCACGATAGACGTGTAAACACAAAAATTAACTACATTCACGAAAGAGCACTACGAATAACGTATCAAGATCGGACCTCTACTTTTGAAGAGCTGTTAATCACAGATAATTCAGTCTCTATTCATCAACGGAATCTGCAGTTGCTTGTCACCGAAATTTACCGAACAAGGATGAATCTAAATCCCCCATTTATGAAAGAAATTTTCGTGGAAAGAGAAATACAATATAACTTAAGAGTTACAAACAACATATATGCACGTAAACCTAGGACTACAGCCTATGGATTAGAAAATGTAAGCTTCCTAGGGCAAAATCTTTGGAGAGACTTACCATTGCATATAAAGGAGTCCCTAACTGTAAACCATTTTAAAAAGTATATTAAGTTTTGGAATTTTACATGCAACTGTAGATTATGTAAGACGTACATTGTAAATTTAGGTTACACTTAGGGTGGCTATGCTGGCCGCTGTAGTGGGTCGCGGGCTGCCGTCCTGCGGGGGCCGCCCTCTTTGGGGGTTTTCTGCTTCTCGGGTGCTGCTCGGTCTGTTGGGGGGCGGTGGGGCGGTGTTGTTTTGCGTGGTCTCGGCTTTCAAAGTTTCTTCTATTGTCGGGACTGTGCGGAGCGGCCGCCTCTCTTCTGCTTTTCGGCGGGCTGGGTGGGGCTCGGGGGCGGGATGGTCCCTGGGGGTGGCTTTTCGCTGGGCGGAGGCTTGCGGCTTTGCGGGGGCGGGGGGCATAGTTACCTTAATATCTATGATATTAATTTATTCTAGTTTCTTGCTGTTGTAATTGTGGGTGGCATTAATTAGCCTAGTGCTATCACCTACGCCAACCTTAAACAAAGAATTTATTATTATTATTTTATTTATAATGAAATGTGACCTCAGAAACCATGTAGTGGTTGGGCTATCTGATACTTCCTATTTTGGTTGGGGGAGGGCAAAAAGCCCTCCCTACCTAACACATGACTGGTAATAGATAGAGCAACCAAATTTGGTGTGCTAATAGCCTCAGGCATGTAATTTTTGAAAATGTAAAAATTAACCTTTAATTAGCCATCATTTTTGGTCACGACAGCATTTTCCTTTGTGTCGTCAAGAAAGTGGCAAAATTGGCCAAAATCAGGAAAATCGCCATCAAATTAAATTGGAGCATAATTTCTACCTAAAAGTGATGATTATGATAGAATACATCAAATAGCATTAAAAAAGAAATGCGCAAAATATTCAAATTCTGCTCTTTTTTGCGATAATTGAGATTTGAGAATTTGCAATTTTTCTAGGGTCAGTCCCAGAAAATTGTCTCCCACCCCCTCATTTTTCAAACTACTTCAATGAAACTTTCTGAAAAGTTGTGCAATAGGTAGTTGCAACATGTCAAGAAGTTTCGTAGTTATAGAATGTTTCCTCACAGAGCTATTAAAAAAATCTACTATTTGCCCCCCCCCCCCCTCCACCAAAATAGGGTTAAATATGACAAATTTATCTACTGATTTTAGAGGTGTCATGTACCAAAATGGCAAGGCCACATAGCTACTACTGGTAAATCAACAAAAAGAATTCCAGTTTAACCGCTCATGGCTCATTGGATATCGAGACCATGATGTCAGCAAATGTTTCATTTAATGGTAGACATGTACAAATCCTTTTTTACTATTTATCTGACAGAAACCGGCCACTCCAAATAGGACCAAAGGTGATGCGAATGAAGTGCTTTAATTGAATGAAATTGATTGTATACAGCATACAGCAATAATACAATATTACAATTTCGTTTCAAAAAAATTAACTGGATTTTTCTGAACTGTAGGAACAGTCGCTACATCATTTGCAATGTTTACAGCTTCTTTTCTCCTTCTAACAAATCCACATTTGATTTTGGTAGCAACCCATTGCCTTGCAGTATTGTTAAACCAAAATATAACAAGAGAGTTGACACTAAAATTTAGATAAATCAGCATGCAAACTAAAAGATAGATGGAGCATGCAACCACATAATCGTTAGGTGACCCCACGAAATAGACGAATGACATTGCGATGCTGACTAAGCAAGTGGGTGCAGTCATTGAAATATTAACGATAACTAGTACCAACACACTTTTATATAGTTTACGCACGTACTCTGGCCTTGCCTCTCTGCCATTTTTTTCTCTGTATATTGGACTTGCATCTGTGAAATTGCGGATCCGAAGATATCCTTTGGCATACATAACTGTCATTGCGCAGACAGCAACGAGTGTCAAAGCTCCACTTGTAGCGTTCAGTACTGCATAGTGTGTTGATTGAATGCTCGAGGTGAACATGCCAGCCACCGAGATTAGAAGCACACAGAGGGCCAATACCAAAAGAAGAAGGTAAATGTAGGGTCTTCGAAAGAGGTTTGCCAATCTAGAACGTCTCTCTAAATTTGGATTCATGTTCAAATATCGATCAATTGCGATCAAAAATGTTACAGCGCCAGAGAGCATATTGAAAAAACTGCTTGAAATCTGCCCTATGAGAAAACTCCTGCATACTTTTGTATCCTCAATGTTGAAAAAAGAGCTGGAAAGCACAGGCATCGATATTGCTCCATTCAAAAGATCAGACAAACTAAGGCATGTTATCAGGAAATTAGAAGTGTTTTGATGAACTTGCTTTGTGGCAATAAAAGAGATGATCAGCAACAAGTTAAGGATGATTGTGACAGGTGAAAATATTGCCATAGTAATTCCAATGATGGGTTGCACAAAAGAAAAGCTGACTTGAATGATCTCGGCAAGAGCTCCGCAATTCCCCATATTTCAAAGAATCGTGTTTCTGTGCCTATTCCTGGTTGGCTCAGCTTTGCTATCGATGACTTTCTATGATCTTAAAAAATCTAGATATCCAAGGGCATTCTTCGTGTTTCTGAAAGTTCAAAAATGTGCGTGCTGATGTAATAGAAGTTTCACAAGCTGTCGTTGGAAAGTGCTTTATCTATCGTAGGTATACATTACTATTCATACCTTAATATCATTAACTGTACATTTTCAGACCATGATAGCAATTGGCTTTGAACAGTGAAGAAAACAGGCGTTCTCAACAATGAAGCATCGGTGTAGCCTTTGAAGACTGATTGTCGATCATGAGTTAAAGTACTTTGTAATCTAGCAGGTCACTCACGTCGAATCGACTCCTTGCAAATAATTTGATAAACATCTCACAAATTTGAAACAAATGCCAGTTATCAATAGGGCTTCAAAATTCATCTGTGGCAAGGTAAGCACAGGCAGGACATGTTAACTTGACTCCCAGTCAATCAGCCAATTTTCCTATGATATTAAAGAACCACTAACCATGTGATAGTTTCCCCGTTGTTATTGCGGATCATAATAATTCCTGTCTTTAATCTCGGCAGATGTTTGAAACTTCCTAGCAACTGGAAACTGTGTAAGCTTCTACTTTAAATATTCAATGAAAACTCGTTGCCTCCTTGAGTGATGCAACGGTCAATCCAATCCTCACAAAGGTGCAAATGATTTCCCTCATTCCCTCCAAAGCTTTGTTTGAGACATGCTTCAATTGTTAGCTTTTAATCAGGCAAAGGCTGCATTCTATAGGCACACAAAGCAATTTCAGCAGCTGTTCCTTTCTTAGACTCGGCATTATGTACATTATTAAATCTTGAACCGGTTGAGTTAAAAGACAACACGTTCGGTTTTGGGAGATTTTGAATAATAGGTATGGGATCGATATTCAAACTGAAATAATAACGTATGATTATTTGGGTAAAGTGTAATATCAGTCATCAGCTAGACCAAGAAAACAGGAAAGTGCCGTATAGGCCTATGCGTGACTGACGTATTGATAAGTGTTGATACACTGACGTATGCGTGACTGTGCATACATGACCTACGTTGTGGGGACCAACATAGCTATGCACACCAGCGTTGTGGGGACTGTTCGAGTTGTGGGGACACTCACACTGACCCCACAACGCAAAAGCCTGGAAACTGCTTAAAACATGTTAAAATAGGAGAAATTCTTTTAGTATGCGATGTCCCCACAACGTTTGTGAGTATATGTTTGTGAAAGTTGTGGGGACATGTGAGTGCTTGTGTAAAACTGAGAACCCAGTATTTGTGGGGACAGAAAACACACACTTTCTTTTTTCGAACTTCTCAAGTAGTCAATACTTGCAAAACTCAAACTAGAGCAAAACAATTTGATTTTAACAGCAACAAAACCTAATTATAGCACAATTAGGTTAGATTTGAAGATACACTCTTTCGATTAGAAACTGTTTATGCTGTTCGTAGCCTCTTCTAGAAAGTTAAGAAATTCTACTGGAATCGATCAGAAGTCAATAGGAAGTTCAGAAACTTTTCCAGTTTTTGCGTATAACTTGCAAGGGAATTTCGAACAAAGCTTTTCCAACCCAAATGATGAAAAAGGTTAAATTTCAATTTCTCCTTCTGTTCTGTTCTAAAAGGTTCAAAGAGTTGTCCTCGGGAATTTTGATATGCTGTAAAATACAATTTTGGTCGATTTACAAAAATCTACAATAAGCTTTACAGTAACATTTAAGGCCGAAATTCAGAAACCCTACAGCAACGTCACGAGGCTCACGAGTTTCTAATAAAAAAGCATACTTCAAACATTCACAAGTAAAAAACTAGACATTCGAGAAATATACTTCAAATTAAGTTTCTATGTAAAGTAGCTTTTAAAATGCAGTCTTATCTCAAACGTCTATGCATGAAATGTATGATACTTACAAATATTGTGTCCTGCTTTAATTTATTCCAAAGTTCCCGCAAAGCAAAACGTTAAATGTACCAACCAAAAAGATTTGTGATACAATTTGCGGGATTTTAAGGAATACTCTAATTTCAAATAAAACACCATTTTCTCTATACATTTGGCACTTTTTAATGTTTGTGTCCAAAAAGTGTTGATTGACATGCAAGATATCATTATTTGGGTCTAGATCTGTGCTAAAACAATTGCAGATCAGAAGCTTCGGAAATTATGCAACTATGTAAACAAAGTTAGACGCTGCAAATTTGGAAAAAAATCATTTTTGACAAATCTGAATGAGGTATGCAAATTGTTAATCGAAGTAGAAAACAGCATATTAGGCCCTTAGACAAAATATTACTATTGTACTAGAAAAGATGAGTGTATAAAAAGTCATTTCTAATGAGAAACCTAGTCAAAATGGGTTGGTTGAAGCATGGTATGGTTGAAGTTTTATACTGCAGAAGAAAGATCAATTCAGATATAGAGTTGGTTTAAATCGATCATTTCTTTCAGTATCTACTTGTAACTTCGTGATGTAGCAATTCTTGTAAACAGGCATCGTTTTTATAAGAACTTTACGCTTTCTAACAATGCCAATTAAGTGAATAGGCCCTGTACATACAAAATAAATAACATTTCCGTCTTTGCTCCAACACAGTGCATGCACTGTTTTAATATTTTGGCACAGACACAGTATGTTTTTAATGCCTTTGAAAGTCATACGAACATAAATATCAATAACTGAAGGTGTAAATTTTGGAATCTTGCAAACTGCTATTTTCTTAAATAGGTATCATTACGGAAGGAAAGACCTATTTCTACCAAGTAAATTTTAAATCAATGCTACCCTGTTTCCTATGCAGATGAAATGAATATATCTTAAATCAATTTGGCGACAAAAATTTTAACTCCAAGTATTTTCTGACAACTAGTTTCCATTTACGAAGAATTTTTTAGTTTTTCGACGTACTGCTTATATTGGTACTTAATATTAAGCCAACTTCTGTCCTTGAGAAAAATAAGTGTTCTCCTTCCTAACAATAATTACACTTGGATGCGTTCATGTATTTTATCCTCTTGGGGGAATGGAAGCCCCCCAAATAAGTTATTCATACCAGGGGAGGACTTTTTCATTCCCCAAAGAGGAGTAAAATAGCGTGCTAAAGCGTGCTGATCTCATTGCTGTGAGGAAAACAGATTGCGGAAAGTTGCCCCTAATTTTAGCACGTTTTTAAGGTTTCTCGAAGGGAATCTTTTCAGAAAATCCCTTGCAAAACCTCAACAGAGTGATCGATTACAGCCAGGAATATGTATAAAATGATTGAACATGTTAGCTATTCAACCAGATATTGGAAATACCATTGCTTATGCACTCATGGAGCAGTTGCCTTTCAAACGCCAGGCTTTTTTGACTCGATATCATATCATATAATATCATATCAAAAGCAAACTAAAAGAAATAATTAATTTCGTTCGAGCTTTTTTGCCCTATTGAATAAAAAAGTGGGATCATAAAGACAAATTCATCTCTTACCACATTTGGTTTTACAAACAGACGACTTGTTTGCCACTGATGTTTGAGAGTTTTTGCCAGAAACTGATGTGACATCTTTTGATTCTTCAATGTCTTTATCCTCTGTTTTAAGGTATGGTCTTTTGCGGGCAGCATTGTGATTAGCAGCAAGGGGCATCTTCCAGTCATCATCATCATCATCATCATCATCACTTTCATCATCACTTTCACTATCTTCATCATCTGGTTGGTAATCGGAGCCAGAATCGTCAGACTCACTACATTCCTCCTGACAAAAAAGAAGAAAAATGAAGTTCTCATTACTACGACAGAAACTATATCAAGCAGTTCTAGAGCAGATTCATCTATTTGAAAAGCTACAAAACAACAAAATCCAACCGCACTCTCAGTTTGAGCGATGTAAAAAACCCCACTGTTTTGCTCAAAGGCTAGTTTGGATCCGAATGATTTCTTCCGATATCGGTGACGATTAAAGACAACTAAAATATGTATTCTCCAAAAACTTTCAGCTCCAGAAACCTTGGAAAAAATCACTCGATAAAAGGAATGCTCCATCATTTACTTTGGAGGTTTTACGAGCATACAAAGATTTTTCATTTTCATGGATAGGTATTCAAAAAGCAGACCACTGAACCTAGTCTTAGGAAGCATAATAACCTAACCTAACTTAAACTTATAATGTCTTCTTTTACATATTTCAAGGATATATGATCACTCTATGTTCTCAAGTGTTTCATGGTTTATAAATATAAGCCTACAGCCTCATCTTAGGTTTAGGTGAAAGACTTTTTTAGAAAGAATGATAAAACAATGGTACTTCGAGAGTTTGGACATAAACTTTCTCTCTGTGCTACTCTGTGTGAGGCTCCTTTACAAAAGAAAGCCTTATGGAAATACAAGGACAGTCAAAAACAAAACCATTCCAGTTTGAAAGGCCACTGCCTCCCTGAATATTAAGACTATAATACTTGCAAATATGTTGGTTGATATTGAAGATGCAAAGATAGCTTTCAAAATTTATCTAACTAAAACTGGCCACTCCTTTCAGAAATTAAGGTGATATTCTCGCGCAAGCCATTTCGAAACAACTTCAAGACAGGTCTAAAAAAATTATGATAAAAGTTTCCCATTACGATTGCCTAATGACTTCCGACAACATCTAGCACCTTTCATCCCTTTGGGTAAATGAAATCGCCCGGGATAACATTGTTGCACTCCTAGGGATGCCACATTCATCTTCGCAAAAGGATAAATCGTGCTAAAGCATACGCAGTAAGGCAAAACTACGAGGTAAATTTGATCGTGATTTATGCCGTTTTGAAATTTTTGAAGGAATGTTCTGGAGAAAATCCCTCTTAAATTCTAAAAGGAGTGGGCGATTTCAAATAGGCAAGTTTTCAAATATGCTTGGGCATGCCTACTATCAAAAAATGTATTTGCCACTGCCAGTACTACCGGACAAAGCCTGCAGCTTCAAAGCCATTTGCAAAGTTGCTTTTAATTGATAAGTACCTCAATAGCTATTGTACCGGGTGAGCCAGGAAAAGGTTCCCACATTTGAAAATTCATAGCATCAAGAGAAATCCACGGGTCTGAATGATTCAAATCTTGATTAAAAGCCAAAAGATCGAAGTATTTTTGTAACTTTTCTCACTGTCTCACGAGCACTAGAAATATAGATAAATTCAAACATAGAGAAATTTAATGGTTGAAAGATCACTGAAAAAGGGCCCAAATCATTGATCAAATCATAAAGGATTGCTCACACTGATAAATAAAGAAATGCCATTTTTCATGGATGAGAGATATCCACTGCACATGTATTGCCATGGGACTGAAAATCTTTAGTATTTGTTTGAAAATTGATGTCTTACAACTCTTGAGAGAGGTAAGACGCCCATTGAATATTACTCTGTGTAGGGAGAGTCCTTACATCTTGCTCAACGTTTCAGGCCCTTTTTCAGTCAGTTCGCAACCATGAAATTTTGATAAAGTTAAATTCATCCATACTTCTAATGCTGCTAAGACAGCAAGAAAAATCACAAAAATATTTCAATCTTTTGGCTTTTAACTAGAATTGGAGTCTTTCAAATCCGCGAAGTACTCTGGGTGCTATGAATTTTCAAAAGTGGGAACTTTTTTCTGGCTCACCCGGTATTAACTTAGATCATGAATTTAGTTTGTCAAAATTGGTCACGTCAATCTCAAATCAATAGCGGTATTGAAAAATTAATGCAATTTGGGAACGCTAAGCTACAAATGCAAGACTGATCATTTTGAAAATAGCTTGAGAGTCAAATATAAACATCTAAATATTTTTTCCGCCAGCTCGAATCTCGATATTCAATATTCTGGGAATCATTGCAATTGTTTTTTGCTAAAAAATTAATGTGAAGTAACAGGCAATGAAGATAGGTACTGTTACGTACTGTTACCTTCAATAAAAAAGATGTTGATGACTTCCAACCATCATCATCAGTTTCTGCAAATTCTGGAAAATTGCCGTTGATTCCAGAATCATTTAAAATGCTCTCCTGCGAAGAGAAATTAGATAATGTAATGAGAACGTTGAAAAAATGATCATAAATCAACAAAAAATTTTCAAGGGTCAGGTATTATGAGAACGTTTCAAAACGCAACGCCTCAAATCAATTCACAAAGATCATTCCAAAAAAATTAAGTTTCTTCACTCGCTTTTGCTTTTGTCCGTTGCTTCTTGCTTTAACCTCCTTTATACCTAAACTAATATTGTTAGATAGAATGTCCCCAGAATGAAAGTGAGTTGATCTTTAAATTTCTTTATTATTAAATTAATATTGTTCAATAGAGTGTCCCCATAACAAAAGTGAGTTGATATTTAAACTTAATTCTAACTAAATTAATATTGTCAAACAGAATGTCCCAATAACGAAAGTGAGGTGATATTTAAACTTCATTCTAACTAGATTAATATTGTTAAAGAGAGTGTCCCCATAACGAACGTGAGTTGATCATTCAACTTCTTTCGAACTAAATTAATATTGTTAAATAGAATGTCCCCATAACGAAAGTGAGTTGATCTTTAAACTTCTTCATAACTAAATAAACATTGTCAAATAGAATGTCCCCATAACGAAATTGAGGTGATCTTTAAACTTCTTTCTAACTAAATTAATATTGTTAAATAGAATATCCCCATAACGAAACTGAGGTGATCTTTAAACTTCTTCATAACTAAATTAATATTGTTAAATAGAATGTCCCCATAACGAAATTGACTTTATCTTTAAACTTCTTTCTAACAAAATTAATATTGCTAAATAAAATGCCCCCATAACGAAATTGAGGTGATCTTTAAACTTCTTTCTAACTAAATTAATATTGTTAAATAGAATGTCCCCATAACGAAATTGAGGTGATCTTTAAACTTCTTCATAACTAAATTAATATTGTCAAATAGAATGCCCCCAGAACGAAAGTGAGTTGATCTTTAAACTTATCCACAACTACAGGGTGTCCCAGAAAAATTGTGCCCCGTTTGCCTGAAGATTGCGACAAAGCAACAAAAGATTCTCACTAACCTTTTCCATGATGTTGCTCTTCAGATGTTCAATTAAAGTTTGCCACTGTCCCCGTGAAAATCCGTTGAAAAATGATGGAGCTATGACTTTCAGAAGAACAAATTTGCCTGATGACTGAAACCAGCGGTCGGCCATTTTATCTTGCTATTTTGCAACGATAAACAGCTTCATGGATGAACTGAAATAGCAGCTTCTAATGTCATAGCTCTCACGAAAATTCCAATAATCATCAGAGAGTTCAACTATTTTGTACCCCACGATCTTTGATGGAATACAAAAATGAAGATAAGAATTCCCAAGGCAGTAAAACATCAAAGGTTTCGACAAAAATATATTTCAAAGTAAATTTGTCGCCTTCCCTATATAGATTTCTTCCTTAATTTGTTACAAGTAATTGTTGATTTACTACCAAAGACAATGAACTAAAAGAAACAATAGAGGCAAAAGATTTTGAACTGATCAATAAACTAAATAATTGGTTCAGACACTCCTCACACCTGCAAACAAAACGTGACTATATGTTTGTCATTACCGTTTGGTTGTTTATTATCTTGGGGCCCTTGTCTTCGTTTTGACATTCAATCAAGGGTCGTGGGGTACGAAATAGCTGAACTCTCTGATGATTACTGAAACTTTCGCGAGAGCTATGAAATTGGAAGTTACTGTTTCAGCTCATCCATGAAGCTGTTTACCGTTGCAAAATAGTAAAACAAAATGGCCGACCGCTGGTTTCAGTCATCAGGTAAATTTGGCCTTCTGAACGTCATAGCTCCATCATTTTTCAACGGATTTTTACGGGGATGGTAGCAAACTTTAATTGAACATCTGAAGAGCAACATCAAGTAAAAGTATGGCGAGGACCTTTTGCCGCTTTGTCGCAATCTTCAGGCAAACGGGGCACAAATTTTCTGGGACACCCTGTAAATTAATATTGTGAAATAGAATGTCCCCATAACGAAACTGAGGTGATCTTTAAACTTCTTCATAACTAAATTAATAATGTTAAATAGAATCTCCCCATAAAGAAAGTGAGTTGATCATTAAACTAATTCATAACTAAATAAATATTGTTAAATAGATTGTCCCCATAACGAGAGTGAGTTGATCTTTAAACTTCTTCATAACTAAATTAATATTGTCAAATAGAATGTCCCCATAACGAACGTGAGTTGATCATTCAACTTCTTTCGAACTAAATTAATATTGTTAAAAAGAATGTCCCCATAACGAAAGTGAGTTGATCTTTAAACTTTTTTCTAACTAAATCAATATTGTCAGATAGAATGTCCCCATAACGAAATTGAGGTGATCTTGAAACTTATTTCTAACAAAATTAACATTGTTAAATAAAATGCACCCATAACGAAATTGAGGTGATCTTTAAGCTTCTTTCTAACTAGATTAATATTGTTAAATAGAATGCCCCCATAACGAAATTGAGGTGATCTTTAAACTTCTTTCTAACTAAATTAATATTGTTAAATAGAATGTCCCCATAACGAAATTGAGGTGATCTTTAAACTTCTTCATAACTAAATTAATATTGTCAAATAGAATGTCCCCAAAACGAAAGTGAGTTGATCTTTAAACTTATCCATAACTAAATTAATATTGTGAAATAGAATGTCCCCATAACGAATATGAGTTGATCTTTAAACTTCTTACTAACTAAATTAATATAGTTAAATAGAATCTCCCCATAAAGAAAGTGAGTTGATCATTAAACTAATTCATAACTAAATAAATATTGTTAAATAGATTGTCCCCATAACGAGAGTGAGTTGATCTTTAAACTTCTTCATAACTAAATTAATATTGTCAAATAGAATGTCCCCATAACGAACGTGAGTTGATCATTAAACTTATCCACAACTAAATTAATATTGTGAAATAGAATGTCCCCATAACGAAAGTGAGTTGATCTTTAAACTTCTTTCTAACTAGATTAATATTGTTAAAGAGAGTGTCCCCATAACGAACGTGAGTTGATCATTCAACTTCTTTCGAACTAAATTAATATTGTTAAATAGAATGTCCCCATAACGAAAGTGAGTTGATCTTTAAACTTCTTCATAACTAAATAAACATTGTCAAATAGAATGTCCCCATAACGAAATTGAGGAGATCTTTAAACTTCTTTCTAACTAAATTAATATTGTTAAATAGAATGTCCCCATAACGAAACTGAGTTGATCTTTAAACTTCTCCATAACTAAATTAATATTGTTAAATAGAATGTCCCCATAACGAAATTGACTTTATCTTTAAACTTCTTTCTAACAAAATTAATATTGCTAAATAAAATGCCCCCATAACGAAATTGAGGTGATCTTTAAACTTCTTTCTAACTAAATTAATATTGTTAAATAGAATGTCCCCATAACGAAATTGAGGTGATCTTTAAACTTCTTCATAACTAAATTAATATTGTCAAATAGAATGCCCCCAGAACGAAAGTGAGTTGATCTTTAAACTTATCCACAACTAAATTAATATTGTGAAATAGAATGTCCCCATAACGAAACTGAGGTGATCTTTAAACTTCTTCATAACTAAATTAATAATGTTAAATAGAATGTCCCCATAACGAAATTGACTTTTTCTTTAAACTTCTTTCTAACAAAATTAATATTGCTAAATAAAATGCCCCATAACGAAAATGAGGTGATCTTTAAACTTCTTTCTAACTAAATTAATATTGATCATTAAACTAATTCATAACTAAATAAATATTGTTAAATAGATTGTCCCCATAACGAGAGTGAGTTGATCTTTAAACTTCTTCATAACTAAATTAATATTATCAAATAGAATGTCCCCATAACGAACGTGAGTTGATCATTCAACTTCTTTCGAACTAAATTAATATTATTAAAAAGAATGTCCCCATAACGAAAGTGAGTTGATCTTTAAACTTTTTTCTAACTAAATCAATATTGTCAGATAGAATGTCCCCATAACGAAAGTGACTTGATCTTTAAATCATTTTCTTATTAAATTAATATTGTTAAATAGAGTGTCCCCATAACAAAAGTGAGTTGATATTTAAACTTAATTCTAACTAAATTAATATTGTCAAACAGAATGTCCCCATAACGAAAGTGAGCTGATCTCTAAACTTCTCCATAACTAAATTAATATTGTTAAATAGAGTGTCCCCATAACAAAAGTGAGTTGATATTTAAACTTAATTCTAACTAAATTAATATTGTCAAAAAGAATGTCCCCATAACGAAAGTGAGCTGATCTCTAAACTTCTCCATAACTAAATTAATATTGTTAAATTGAATGTCCCCATAACGAACGTGAGTTGATCATTCAACTTCTTTCGAACTAAATTAATATTGTTAAATAGAATGTCCCCATAGCGAAAGTGAGCCGATCTTTAAACTTATTCATAACTAAATAAACATTGTTAAATAGAATGCCCTCATAACGAAATTGAGGTGATCTTTAAACTTCTTTCTAACTAAATTAATATTGTTAAATAGAATGTCCCCATAACGAAATTGAGGTGATCTTTAAACTTCTTCATAACTAAATTAATATTGTCAAATAGAATGCCCCCAGAACGAAAGTGAGTTGATCTTTAAAGTTATCCACAACTAAATTAATATTGTGAAATAGAATATAACCACAACGAAAGTGAGTTGATCTTTAAACTTCTTTCTAACTAAATTAATATAGTTAAATAGTATCTCGCCATAAAGAAAGTGAGTTGATCTAAAGTGAGTTGACTCCTTCATAACTAAATAAATATTGTTAAATAGATTGTCCCCATAACGAGAGTGAGTTGATCTTTAAACTTCTTCATAACTAAATTGATATTTTCAAATAGAATGTCCCCATAACGAAATTGAGATGATTATTAAACTTCTTCATAACTAAATTAATATTGTTAAATAGAATGTCCCCAGAACGAAAGTGAGTTGATCTTTCAACTTCTTCTTTCTAACTAAATTAATATTGTTAAATAGAATGTCCCCATAACGAATGTGAGTTGATCTTTCATCTTCTTTCTAACTAAATTAACGTTTGTTATAAAGAATGTCCCCATAACAAAAGTGACTTGATGTTAAAACTTCTTTCTAACTAAATTAATATTGTCAAATAGAATGTCCCCATAACGAAACTGCCTTGATCTTTAAACTTCTCCATAACTAGATTAATACTGTTAAATAGAATGTCCCCATAACGAAAGTGCGTTGATCTTTAAACTTGTCCATAACTATATTAATATAGTTAAATAGAATGTCCCCATAACGACAGTGAGTTGATCTTTAAACTTCTTCCTTAAACGACAGTGAGTTGATCTTGAAACTTCTTTGTAACTAAATTAATATAGTTAAATAGAATGTCCCCATAACGAAAGTGCGTTGATCTTTAAACTTCTCCATAACTAGACTAATATAGTTAAATAGAATGTCCCCATAACGAAAGTGAGTTGATCTTTAAACTTGTCCATAACTATATTAATATAGTTAAATAGAATGTCCCCATAACGAAATTGAGGTGATCTTTAATCTTCTTCATAACTAGATTAATATTGTTAAATAGAATGCCCCCATAACGACAGTGAGTTGATCTTTAAACTTCTCCATAACTAGACTAATATAGTTAAATAGAATGTCCCCATAACGAAAGTGAGTTGATCTTTAAACTTGTCCATAACTATATTAATATAGTTAAAAAGAATGTCCCCATAACGACAGTGAGTTGATCTTTAAGCTTCTCCATAACTAGATTAATATTGTTAAATAGAATACCCCCATAACGAAAGTGCGTTGATCTTTAAACTTCTCCATAACTAGACTAATATAGTTAAATAGAATGTCCCCATAACGAAAGTGAGTTGATCTTTAAACTTGTCCATAACTATATTAATATAGTTAAAAAGAATGTCCCCATAATGACAGTGAGTTGATCTTTAAGCTTCTCCATAACTAAATAAATATTGTTAAATAGATTGTCCCCATAACGAGAGTGAGTTGATCTTTAAACTTCTTCATAACTAAATTAATATTATCAAATAGAATGTCCCCATAACAAACGTGAGTTGATCATTCAACTTCTTTCGAACTAAATTAATATTATTAAAAAGAATGTCCCCATAACGAAAGTGAGTTGATCTTTAAACTTTTTTCTAACTAAATCAATATTGTCAGATAGAATGTCCCCATAACGAAAGTGACTTGATCTTCAAATCATTTTCTTATTAAATTAATATTGTTAAATAGAGTGTCCCCATAACAAAAGTGAGTTGATATTTAAACTTAATTCTAACTAAATTAATATTGTCAAACAGAATGTCCCCATAACGAAAGTGAGCTGATCTCTAAACTTCTCCATAACTAAATTAATATTGTTAAATAGAATGTCCCCATAACGAACGTGAGTTGATCATTCAACTTCTTTCGAACTAAATTAATATTGTTAAATAGAATGTCCCCATAGCGAAAGTGAGCCGATCTTTAAACTTATTCATAACTAAATAAACATTGTTAAATAGAATGTCCCCATAACGAAATTGAGGTGATCTTTAAACTTCTTTCTAACAAAATTAATATTATTAAATAAAATGCCCCCATAACGAATTTGAGGTGATCTTTAAGCTTCTTTCTAACTAAGTTAATATTGTTAAATAGAATGCCCTCATAACGAAATTGAGGTGATCTTTAAACTTCTTTCTAACTAAATTAATATTGTTAAATAGAATGTCCCCATAACGAAATTGAGGTGATCTTTAAACTTCTTCATAACTAAATTAATATTGTCAAATAGAATGCCCCCAGAACGAAAGTGAGTTGATCTTTAAAGTTATCCACAACTAAATTAATATTGTGAAATAGAATATAACCACAACGAAAGTGAGTTGATCTTTAAACTTCTTTCTAACTAAATTAATATAGTTAAATAGTATCTCGCCATAAAGAAAGTGAGTTGATCTAAAGTGAGTTGACTCCTTCATAACTAAATAAATATTGTTAAATAGATTGTCCCCATAACGAGAGTGAGTTGATCTTTAAACTTCTTCATAACTAAATTGATATTTTCAAATAGAATGTCCCCATAACGAAATTGAGATGATCATTAAACTTCTTCATAACTAAATTAATATTGTTAAATAGAATGTCCCCAGAACGAAAGTGAGTTGATCTTTCAACTTCTTCTTTCTAACTAAATTAATATTGTTAAATAGAATGTCCCCATAACGAATGTGAGTTGATCTTTCATCTTCTTTCTAACTAAATTAACGTTTGTTATAAAGAATGTCCCCATAACAAAAGTGACTTGATGTTAAAACTTCTTTCTAACTAAATTAATATTGTCAAATAGAATGTCCCCATAACGAAACTGCCTTGATCTTTAAACTTCTCCATAACTAGATTAATACTGTTAAATAGAATGTCCCCATAACGAAAGTGCGTTGATCTTTAAACTTGTCCATAACTATATTAATATAGTTAAATAGAATGTCCCCATAACGACAGTGAGTTGATCTTTAAACTTCTTCCTTAAACGACAGTGAGTTGATCTTGAAACTTCTTTGTAACTAAATTAATATAGTTAAATAGAATGTCCCCATAACGAAAGTGCGTTGATCTTTAAACTTCTCCATAACTAGACTAATATAGTTAAATAGAATGTCCCCATAACGAAAGTGAGTTGATCTTTAAACTTGTCCATAACTATATTAATATAGTTAAATAGAATGTCCCCATAACGAAATTGAGGTGATCTTTAATCTTCTTCATAACTAGATTAATATTGTTAAATAGAATGCCCCCATAACGACAGTGAGTTGATCTTTAAACTTCTCCATAACTAGACTAACATAGTTAAATAGAATGTCCCCATAACGAAAGTGAGTTGATCTTTAAACTTGTCCATAACTATATTAATATAGTTAAAAAGAATGTCCCCATAACGACAGTGAGTTGATCTTTAAGCTTCTCCATAACTAGATTAATATTGTTAAATAGAATGCCCCCATAACGAAAGTGCGTTGATCTTTAAACTTCTCCATAACTAGACTAATATAGTTAAATAGAATGTCCCCATAACGAAAGTGAGTTGATCTTTAAACTTGTCCATAACTATATTAATATAGTTAAAAAGAATGTCCCCATAATGACAGTGAGTTGATCTTTAAGCTTCTCCATAACTAGATTAATATTGTTAAATAGAATGTCCCCATAACGACAGTGAGTTGATCTTTAAACTTCTTCTTTACTAAATTAATATTGTTAAATAGAATGTCCCCATAACGACAGTGAGTTGATCTTTAAACTTCTTTGTAACTAAATTGATAAAGTTAAAAAGAATGTCCCCATAACGAAAGTGAGTTGATCTTTAAACTTTTTTCTAACTAAATCAATATTGTCAGATAGAATGTCCCCATAACGAAAGTGACTTGATCTTTAAATCATTTTCTTATTAAATTAATATTGTTAAATAGAGTGTCCCCATAACAAAAGTGAGTTGATATTTAAACTTAATTCTAACTAAATTAATATTGTCAAACAGAATGTCCCCATAACGAAAGTGAGCTGATCTCTAAACTTCTCCATAACTAAATTAATATTGTTAAATAGAATGTCCCCATAACGAACGTGAGTTGATCATTCAACTTCTTTCGAACTAAATTAATATTGTTAAATAGAATGTCCCCATAGCGAAAGTGAGCCGATCTTTAAACTTATTCATAACTAAATAAACATTGTTAAATAGAATGTCCCCATAACGAAATTGAGGTGATCTTTAAACTTCTTTCTAACAAAATTAATATTATTAAATAAAATGCCCCCATAACGAATTTGAGGTGATCTTTAAGCTTCTTTCTAACTAAGTTAATATTGTTAAATAGAATGCCCTCATAACGAAATTGAGGTGATCTTTAAACTTCTTTCTAACTAAATTAATATTGTTAAATAGAATGTCCCCATAACGAAATTGAGGTGATCTTTAAACTTCTTCATAACTAAATTAATATTGTCAAATAGAATGCCCCCAGAACGAAAGTGAGTTGATCTTTAAAGTTATCCACAACTAAATTAATATTGTGAAATAGAATGTAACCACAACGAAAGTGAGTTGATCTTTAAACTTCTTTCTAACTAAATTAATATAGTTAAATAGTATCTCGCCATAAAGAAAGTGAGTTGATCTAAAGTGAGTTGACTCCTTCATAACTAAATAAATATTGTTAAATAGATTGTCCCCATAACGAGAGTGAGTTGATCTTTAAACTTCTCCATAACTAAATTAATATTGTTAAATTGAATGTCCCCATAACGAACGTGAGTTGATCATTCAACTTCTTTCGAACTAAATTAATATTGTTAAATAGAATGTCCCCATAGCGAAAGTGAGCCGATCTTTAAACTTATTCATAACTAAATAAACATTGTTAAATAGAATGCCCTCATAACGAAATTGAGGTGATCTTTAAACTTCTTTCTAACTAAATTAATATTGTTAAATAGAATGTCCCCATAACGAAATTGAGGTGATCTTTAAACTTCTTCATAACTAAATTAATATTGTCAAATAGAATGCCCCCAGAACGAAAGTGAGTTGATCTTTAAAGTTATCCACAACTAAATTAATATTGTGAAATAGAATATAACCACAACGAAAGTGAGTTGATCTTTAAACTTCTTTCTAACTAAATTAATATAGTTAAATAGTATCTCGCCATAAAGAAAGTGAGTTGATCTAAAGTGAGTTGACTCCTTCATAACTAAATAAATATTGTTAAATAGATTGTCCCCATAACGAGAGTGAGTTGATCTTTAAACTTCTTCATAACTAAATTGATATTTTCAAATAGAATGTCCCCATAACGAAATTGAGATGATTATTAAACTTCTTCATAACTAAATTAATATTGTTAAATAGAATGTCCCCAGAACGAAAGTGAGTTGATCTTTCAACTTCTTCTTTCTAACTAAATTAATATTGTTAAATAGAATGTCCCCATAACGAATGTGAGTTGATCTTTCATCTTCTTTCTAACTAAATTAACGTTTGTTATAAAGAATGTCCCCATAACAAAAGTGACTTGATGTTAAAACTTCTTTCTAACTAAATTAATATTGTCAAATAGAATGTCCCCATAACGAAACTGCCTTGATCTTTAAACTTCTCCATAACTAGATTAATACTGTTAAATAGAATGTCCCCATAACGAAAGTGCGTTGATCTTTAAACTTGTCCATAACTATATTAATATAGTTAAATAGAATGTCCCCATAACGACAGTGAGTTGATCTTTAAACTTCTTCCTTAAACGACAGTGAGTTGATCTTGAAACTTCTTTGTAACTAAATTAATATAGTTAAATAGAATGTCCCCATAACGAAAGTGCGTTGATCTTTAAACTTCTCCATAACTAGACTAATATAGTTAAATAGAATGTCCCCATAACGAAAGTGAGTTGATCTTTAAACTTGTCCATAACTATATTAATATAGTTAAATAGAATGTCCCCATAACGAAATTGAGGTGATCTTTAATCTTCTTCATAACTAGATTAATATTGTTAAATAGAATGCCCCCATAACGACAGTGAGTTGATCTTTAAACTTCTCCATAACTAGACTAATATAGTTAAATAGAATGTCCCCATAACGAAAGTGAGTTGATCTTTAAACTTGTCCATAACTATATTAATATAGTTAAAAAGAATGTCCCCATAACGACAGTGAGTTGATCTTTAAGCTTCTCCATAACTAGATTAATATTGTTAAATAGAATACCCCCATAACGAAAGTGCGTTGATCTTTAAACTTCTCCATAACTAGACTAATATAGTTAAATAGAATGTCCCCATAACGAAAGTGAGTTGATCTTTAAACTTGTCCATAACTATATTAATATAGTTAAAAAGAATGTCCCCATAATGACAGTGAGTTGATCTTTAAGCTTCTCCATAACTAAATAAATATTGTTAAATAGATTGTCCCCATAACGAGAGTGAGTTGATCTTTAAACTTCTTCATAACTAAATTAATATTATCAAATAGAATGTCCCCATAACAAACGTGAGTTGATCATTCAACTTCTTTCGAACTAAATTAATATTATTAAAAAGAATGTCCCCATAACGAAAGTGAGTTGATCTTTAAACTTTTTTCTAACTAAATCAATATTGTCAGATAGAATGTCCCCATAACGAAAGTGACTTGATCTTCAAATCATTTTCTTATTAAATTAATATTGTTAAATAGAGTGTCCCCATAACAAAAGTGAGTTGATATTTAAACTTAATTCTAACTAAATTAATATTGTCAAACAGAATGTCCCCATAACGAAAGTGAGCTGATCTCTAAACTTCTCCATAACTAAATTAATATTGTTAAATAGAATGTCCCCATAACGAACGTGAGTTGATCATTCAACTTCTTTCGAACTAAATTAATATTGTTAAATAGAATGTCCCCATAGCGAAAGTGAGCCGATCTTTAAACTTATTCATAACTAAATAAACATTGTTAAATAGAATGTCCCCATAACGAAATTGAGGTGATCTTTAAACTTCTTTCTAACAAAATTAATATTATTAAATAAAATGCCCCCATAACGAATTTGAGGTGATCTTTAAGCTTCTTTCTAACTAAGTTAATATTGTTAAATAGAATGCCCTCATAACGAAATTGAGGTGATCTTTAAACTTCTTTCTAACTAAATTAATATTGTTAAATAGAATGTCCCCATAACGAAATTGAGGTGATCTTTAAACTTCTTCATAACTAAATTAATATTGTCAAATAGAATGCCCCCAGAACGAAAGTGAGTTGATCTTTAAAGTTATCCACAACTAAATTAATATTGTGAAATAGAATATAACCACAACGAAAGTGAGTTGATCTTTAAACTTCTTTCTAACTAAATTAATATAGTTAAATAGTATCTCGCCATAAAGAAAGTGAGTTGATCTAAAGTGAGTTGACTCCTTCATAACTAAATAAATATTGTTAAATAGATTGTCCCCATAACGAGAGTGAGTTGATCTTTAAACTTCTTCATAACTAAATTGATATTTTCAAATAGAATGTCCCCATAACGAAATTGAGATGATCATTAAACTTCTTCATAACTAAATTAATATTGTTAAATAGAATGTCCCCAGAACGAAAGTGAGTTGATCTTTCAACTTCTTCTTTCTAACTAAATTAATATTGTTAAATAGAATGTCCCCATAACGAATGTGAGTTGATCTTTCATCTTCTTTCTAACTAAATTAACGTTTGTTATAAAGAATGTCCCCATAACAAAAGTGACTTGATGTTAAAACTTCTTTCTAACTAAATTAATATTGTCAAATAGAATGTCCCCATAACGAAACTGCCTTGATCTTTAAACTTCTCCATAACTAGATTAATACTGTTAAATAGAATGTCCCCATAACGAAAGTGCGTTGATCTTTAAACTTGTCCATAACTATATTAATATAGTTAAATAGAATGTCCCCATAACGACAGTGAGTTGATCTTTAAACTTCTTCCTTAAACGACAGTGAGTTGATCTTGAAACTTCTTCGTAACTAAATTAATATAGTTAAATAGAATGTCCCCATAACGAAAGTGCGTTGATCTTTAAACTTCTCCATAACTAGACTAATATAGTTAAATAGAATGTCCCCATAACGAAAGTGAGTTGATCTTTAAACTTGTCCATAACTATATTAATATAGTTAAATAGAATGTCCCCATAACGAAATTGAGGTGATCTTTAATCTTCTTCATAACTAGATTAATATTGTTAAATAGAATGCCCCCATAACGACAGTGAGTTGATCTTTAAACTTCTCCATAACTAGACTAACATAGTTAAATAGAATGTCCCCATAACGAAAGTGAGTTGATCTTTAAACTTGTCCATAACTATATTAATATAGTTAAAAAGAATGTCCCCATAACGACAGTGAGTTGATCTTTAAGCTTCTCCATAACTAGATTAATATTGTTAAATAGAATGCCCCCATAACGAAAGTGCGTTGATCTTTAAACTTCTCCATAACTAGACTAATATAGTTAAATAGAATGTCCCCATAACGAAAGTGAGTTGATCTTTAAACTTGTCCATAACTATATTAATATAGTTAAAAAGAATGTCCCCATAATGACAGTGAGTTGATCTTTAAGCTTCTCCATAACTAGATTAATATTGTTAAATAGAATGTCCCCATAACGACAGTGAGTTGATCTTTAAACTTCTTCTTTACTAAATTAATATTGTTAAATAGAATGTCCCCATAACGACAGTGAGTTGATCTTTAAACTTCTTTGTAACTAAATTGATAAAGTTAAAAAGAATGTCCCCATAACGAAAGTGAGTTGATCTTTAAACTTTTTTCTAACTAAATCAATATTGTCAGATAGAATGTCCCCATAACGAAAGTGACTTGATCTTTAAATCATTTTCTTATTAAATTAATATTGTTAAATAGAGTGTCCCCATAACAAAAGTGAGTTGATATTTAAACTTAATTCTAACTAAATTAATATTGTCAAACAGAATGTCCCCATAACGAAAGTGAGCTGATCTCTAAACTTCTCCATAACTAAATTAATATTGTTAAATAGAATGTCCCCATAACGAACGTGAGTTGATCATTCAACTTCTTTCGAACTAAATTAATATTGTTAAATAGAATGTCCCCATAGCGAAAGTGAGCCGATCTTTAAACTTATTCATAACTAAATAAACATTGTTAAATAGAATGTCCCCATAACGAAATTGAGGTGATCTTTAAACTTCTTTCTAACAAAATTAATATTATTAAATAAAATGCCCCCATAACGAATTTGAGGTGATCTTTAAGCTTCTTTCTAACTAAGTTAATATTGTTAAATAGAATGCCCTCATAACGAAATTGAGGTGATCTTTAAACTTCTTTCTAACTAAATTAATATTGTTAAATAGAATGTCCCCATAACGAAATTGAGGTGATCTTTAAACTTCTTCATAACTAAATTAATATTGTCAAATAGAATGCCCCCAGAACGAAAGTGAGTTGATCTTTAAAGTTATCCACAACTAAATTAATATTGTGAAATAGAATGTAACCACAACGAAAGTGAGTTGATCTTTAAACTTCTTTCTAACTAAATTAATATAGTTAAATAGTATCTCGCCATAAAGAAAGTGAGTTGATCTAAAGTGAGTTGACTCCTTCATAACTAAATAAATATTGTTAAATAGATTGTCCCCATAACGAGAGTGAGTTGATCTTTAAACTTCTTCATAACTAAATTGATATTTTCAAATAGAATGTCCCCATAACGAAATTGAGATGATCATTAAACTTCTTCATAACTAAATTAATATTGTTAAATAGAATGTCCCCAGAACGAAAGTGAGTTGATCTTTCAACTTCTTCTTTCTAACTAAATTAATATTGTTAAATAGAATGTCCCCATAACGAATGTGAGTTGATCTTTCATCTTCTTTCTAACTAAATTAACGTTTGTTATAAAGAATGTCCCCATAACAAAGTGACTTGATGTTAAAACTTCTTTCTAACTAAATTAATATTGTCAAATAGAATGTCCCCATAACGAAACTGCCTTGATCTTTAAACTTCTCCATAACTAGATTAATACTGTTAAATAGAATGTCCCCATAACGAAAGTGCGTTGATCTTTAAACTTGTCCATAACTATATTAATATAGTTAAATAGAATGTCCCCATAACGACAGTGAGTTGATCTTTAAACTTCTTCCTTAAACGACAGTGAGTTGATCTTGAAACTTCTTTGTAACTAAATTAATATAGTTAAATAGAATGTCCCCATAACGAAAGTGCGTTGATCTTTAAACTTCTCCATAACTAGACTAATATAGTTAAATAGAATGTCCCCATAACGAAAGTGAGTTGATCTTTAAACTTGTCCATAACTATATTAATATAGTTAAATAGAATGTCCCCATAACGACAGTGAGTTGATCTTTAATCTTCTTCATAACTAGATTAATATTGTTAAATAGAATGCCCCCATAACGACAGTGAGTTGATCTTTAAACTTCTCAATAACTAGACTAATATAGTTAAATAGAATGTCCCCATAACGAAAGTGAGTTGATCTTTAAACTTGTCCATAACTATATTAATATAGTTAAAAAGAATGTCCCCATAACGACAGTGAGTTGATCTTTAAGCTTCTCCATAACTAGATTAATATTGTTAAATAGAATGTCCCCATAACGAAAGTGAGTTGATCTTTAAACTTGTCCATAACTATATTAATATAGTTAAATAGAATGCCCCCAGAACGACAGTGAGTTGATCTTTAAACGTCTTCCTTGCTAAATTAATATTGTTAAATAGAATGTCCCCATAACGACAGTGAGTTGATCTTTAAACTTCTTCTTTACTAAATTAATATTGTTAAATAGAATGTCCCCATAACGACAGTGAGTTGATCTTTAAACTTCTTTGTAACTAAATTGATATAGTTAAATAGAATGTCCCCATAACGAAAGTGCGTTGATCTTTAAACTTCTCCATAACTATATTAATATAGTTAAATAGAATGTCCCCATAACGACAGTAAGTTGATCTTTAAACTTCTTCTTTACTAAATTAATATTGTTAATAGAATGTCCCCATAACGACAGTGAGTTTGTCTTTAAACTTCTTCATAACTAGATTAATATTGCTAAATAGAATGCCCCCCAATAACGAAAGTAGGTTGATCTTTAAACTTCTTTGTAACTAAATTGATATAGTTAAATAGAATGTCCCCATAACGAAAGTGAGTTGATCTTTAAACTTGTCCATAACTATATTAATATAGTTAAAAAGAATGTCCCCATAACGACAGTGAGTTGATCTTTAAGCTTCTTCATAACTAGATTAATATTGTTAAATAGAATGTCCCCATAACGAAAGTGCGTTGATCTTTAACCTTGTCCATAACTATATTAATATAGTTAAATAGAATGCCCCCAGAACGACAGTGAGTTGATCTTTAAACTTGTCCATAACTATATTAATATAGTTAAATAGAATGTCCCCATAACGACAGTGAGTTGATCTTTAATCTTCTTCATAACTAGATTAATATTGTTAAATAGAATGCCCCCATAACGACAGTGAGTTGATCTTTAAACTTCTTTGTAACTAAATTAATATAGTTAAATAGAATGTCCCCATAACGAAAGTGCGTTGATCTTTAAACTTCTCCATAACTAGACTAATATAGTTAAATAGAATGTCCCCATAACGAAAGTGAGTTGATCTTTAAACTTGTCCATAACTATATTAATATAGTTAAAAAGAATGTCCCCATAACGACAGTGAGTTGATCTTTAAGCTTCTTCATAACTAGATTAATATTGTTAAATAGAATGTCCCCATAACGAAAGTGAGTTGATCTTTAAACTTGTCCATAACTATATTAATATAGTTAAATAGAATGCCCCCAGAACGACAGTGAGTTGATCTTTAAACTTCTTCCTTGCTAAATTAATATTGTTAAATAGAATGTCCCCATAACGACAGTGAGTTGATCTTTAAACTTCTTCTTTACTAAATTAATATTGTTAAATAGAATGTCCCCATAACGACAGTGAGTTGATCTTTAAACTTCTTTGTAACTAAATTGATATAGTTAAATAGAATGTCCCCATAACGAAAGTGCGTTGATCTTTAAACTTCTCCATAACTAGATTAATATAGTTAAATAGAATGTCCCCATAACGAAAGTGAGTTGATCTTTAAACTTGTCCATAACTATATTAATATAGTTAAATAGAATGTCCCCATAACGACAGTAAGTTGATCTTTAAACTTCTTCTTTACTAAATTAATATTGTTAATAGAATGTCCCCATAACGACAGTGAGTTTGTCTTTAAAGTTCTTCATAACTAGATTAATATTGCTAAATAGAATGCCCCCCATAACGAAAGTAGGTTGATCTTTAGACTTCTTTGTAACTAAATTGATATAGTTAAATAGAATGTCCCCATAACGAAAGTGAGTTGATCTTTAAACTTGTCCATAACTATATTAATATAGTTAAATAGAATGTCCCCATAACGACAGTTAGTTTGTCTTTAAACTTCTTCATAACTAGATTAATATTGTTAAATAGAATGCCCCCATAACGAAAGTAGGTTGATCTTTAAACTTCTTTCCAACTAGATTAATATTGTTAAATAGAATGTCCCTATAACGAGAGTTAGTTGATCTTCAAACTTCTTCATAACTAAATTAACATTGTTAAATAGAATGTCCCCATGAGGAAAGTGAGCTGAGCTCTAAACTTCTCCATAACTAAATTAATATTGTTAAATAGAATGTCCCCATAACGAAATTGAGGTTATCTTTAAGCTTCTTTCTAACTAAGTTAATATTGTTAAATAGAATGTCCCCATAACGAAATTGAGGTGATCTTTAAACTTCTTCATAACTAAATAAATATTGTTAAATAGATTGTCCCTATAACGAGAGTGAGTTGATCTTTAAACTTCTTCATAACTAAATTGATATTGTCAAATAGAATGTCCCCATAACGAAATTGAGATGATCATTAAACTTCTTCATAACTAAATTAATATTGTTAAATAGAATGTCCCCAGAACGAAAGTGAGTTGATATTTCAACTTCTTCTTTCTAACTAAATAAATATTGTTAAATAGAATGTCCCCATAACGAAAGTGAGTTGATCTTTCATCTTCTTTCTAACTAAATTAACGTTGTTATAAAGAATGTCCCCATAACAAAAGTGACTTGATGTTAAAACTTCTTTCTAACTAAATTAATGTTGTCAAATAGAATGTCCCCATAACGAAACTGACTTATCTTTAAACTTCTTCATAACTAGATTAATATTGTTAAATAGAATGCTCCCATAACGACAGTGAGTTGATCTTTAAACTCCTTTCTAACTAAATTATATAGTTAAATAGAATGTCCCCATAACGAAAGTGCGTTGATCTTTAAACTCTTCCATAACTAGATTAATATAGTTAAATAGAATGTCCACATAACGAAAGTGAGTTGATCTTTAAACTTATCCATAACTATATTAATATAGTTAAATAGAATGTCCCCATAACGACAGAGAGTTGATCTTTAAACTTCTTCCTTACTAAATTAATATTGTTAAATAGAATGTCCCCATAACGACAGTGAGTTGATCTTTAAACTTCTTTGTAACTAAATTAATATAGTTAAATAGAATGTACCCATAACGAAAGTGAGTTGATCTTTAAACTTCTCCATAACTACATTAATATAGTTAAATAGAATGTCCCCATAACGACAGTGAGTTGATCTTTAAGCTTCTTCACAACTAGATTAATATTGTTAAATAGAATGCCCCCATAACGACAGTGAGTTGATCTTTAAACTTCTTTCTAACTAAATTATATAGTTAAATAGAATGTCCCCATAACGAAAGTGAGTTGATCTTTAAACTTGTCCATAACTATATTAATATAGTTAAATAGAATGTCCCCATAACGACAGTGAGTTGATCTTTAAACTTCTTCCTTGGTAAATTAATATTGTTAAATAGAATGTCCCCATAACGACAGTGAGTTGATCTTTAAACTTCTTCTTTACTAAATTAATATTGTTAAATAGAATGTCCCCATAACGACAGTGAGTTTGTCTTTAAACTTCTTCATAACTAGATTAATATTGTTAAATAGAATGCCCCCATAACGAAAGTAGGTTGATCTTTAAACTTCTTTGTAACTAAATTGATATAGTTAAATAGAATGTCCCCATAACGAAAGTGAGTTGATCTTTAAACTTGTCCATAACTATATTAATATAGTTAAATAGAATGTCCCCATAACGACAGTGAGTTGATCTTTAAACTTCTTCTTTACTAAATTAATATTGTTAAATAGAATGCCCCCATAACGAAAGTAGGTTGATCTTTAAACTTCTTTCCAACTAGATTAATATTGTTAAATAGAATGTCCCTATAACCAGAGTTAGTTGATCTTCAAACTTCTTCATAACTAAATTAACATTGTTAAATAGAATGTCCCCATAAGGAAAGTGAGCTGATCTCTAATTTTCTCCATAACTAAATTAATATTGTTAAATAGAATGTCCCTATAACGAAATTTTGCTTTTATTTGACATTGTATTTGACGAATTTCTCTTTTCAAAGACTTTTTTATTTTAACATTTTGCTGACTTTTTTTGGTTTTTTATTACGTATTGTGGAGGTTTATTTTTTTCTCTTAATTAGTTCCATACTTTAGATATGAATGTAGCAATGGCCAGCCTCAAACATTAGGCATCAGGTAAATCATCATAAGAAGTGAGATAAAACCTTATCTAACGTGATATATTTGATGATTAATAAATCACAAGTAGCTTTTAGCACATAAACATTTACTTTCATGTATCAAATAAGCTCATTTGTCTGAGGTTTTGTTTCATTGTTTGTATTTTAGAGCCTCTGGTGCTTGCTCAAAACATTCATATTCTTTTGCATATCTGCTTATGTACTAGTCAATGGAATTTGTCATGAGATACCAGATTATTTGTAGCTTTGTAACGTTACTTCTAGTTTGGGGCACGCTACCATTTAGTAATGCTCTGTACTACTACCTCAGGCTGTGTTAAGGACATAAAGGTGACTACCTACCACCAGTTGCTTCCATTGTGAATAAAAAAGTACATAACACTGCCATCTTTTTCTGTGTACTTCTGTTCTCTATTTCTTCCTTCATCTGCGGTGAGTAGCTCACCCACATAAAAAAGAAGTGGCTCTCCCTTCTTGATATCTGTGTCCGCAGACACTCCCATTCCTAAAATAAAAGTTTTGTTAAAGGCCATTTGAAAAAATCTAGAAGAAATGCAAAGTTTAATATTTTGTTTGCTCCAATCTCCAGGTTTTTTCTATAGGCATTCTAACACAATTTTTAAAGAAGCAATCACATGGCTGCAAATATGCTATTATTAGCCATCACAGTTATCTGAAGTCTACCTTCAGTTACTTAAGCCACCCCAATAATTTGCTAAAGTTTGTTGGTTTTGTAAATGAAAAGGGCTGTGAAAGCCAAGTTCGTGAAAATGACGGTTCAAAAATATTTCAGGAAGCCATCAGAACATATCAAGAATGCAATATCTTTTGATGTCATGCAACCCAAAAACATCAGAATTTTCCTGGAAAGACTCCCATCAGTCACGGTTCTTTACTTCTTTCGATAGCAATTTTGCAAAAATGGGCAATTCCAACGATCTCAAGGGCATGGTCATGAGAAATTCTCCAGGGGGCAAGGTCGCAGACCCTCATTTTTCCTTGTTTTGCCTGCATCTACTTTCAGCCCCTTCCCAATATGAATTTACTTTTGAAGGGCCTGTGTGAAGTATACTTCTTACCAAAATCAATGAGGGTCAAAGTTTACAGCAAATACTGTACAGTATGTATGCCAGCAATACAAGAGAGTTACAGTTGAATTAAATCACACTGAAATTGGAAACGGTTTGGTGCAACATACATACTTTTAGCATAAATCATTGGGACCATTACTACATTAGGATAAATATGAATATAAAATATTTCACCTATTTCATCGCTGATAAATTCAGCATGAAAGCCATCTGGGTCTGTTGCCAACAGTCTTGGCCAAGTCTCCTCGTGTGCCTTTGGCTTTGATCTCTGAAGATGAATTTGAGACTGTTTAGAAATACAATAAAACAGGGAGACAATGCATTCCAGACCAGAAGGAAGGGCAGTATCAAGAGGTGGCACTTAATTGTTCTCAAACCAGCAGTCCTTGAGGACAAAGTCCAGTACAATGGTTTCGCATACCTTCTAGCCAGCCAGCGGCGTACATAAAAAGCATCTCAAACTTGGGGGCATGACACTTCCAGGGCATTTTTTTCCGTAAGAAAAATGGGGCATTTTCTATTCATCTATGTAGCTAGCAAATTTTATTCAGTCACCACCTAATCCACCCCATCACCTCACTTCAGGAAAAATACAATCAATATTGTTTTTACTTTTACTAACCACATTCTCTCTCTCATCCCCCAACCTTAATATACCTCAGCATAAGACCTCTTCTCTATTTTGGCATGATTTTTGGGTCCAACCCTTAAGAGTCCATCTTCATCCTTTGGTTTCCTACCAATTGCAAGCATAAGGTCTTTCCAGTGTATGCAGCAGAGTTTCCTGTCTGGTTGTTTAGATGTGTTACACAATCATTTGTACAGCTATTTTTTGGGTTCCTGAAGTTCTGCATTACTTCTTTGGATCTCAAATATGGGTTATAGTAAGAAAATTGAGAAAAACTCATCTTATAAACAAAATCTAAAATCAAGTAATATTACTAAAATCAAAATACTTGGAAATCCTAATAGACTATCAGAAATCTAATCAGTTAGGGCACATTTCCATAGACTTAAGATACCGACTTCATGACTTTTGGGTACACTGGATTGGGAAAATATTTCTTTGGGACTATTTTTATGCCACAAATTATTCTTTTGCGTTGCTGATGCTTTGTACCCGAGCCTGAGTACCCTATCCTAAATATATTTGAGTACCCCCTTGCCTTGGGAATTTCCATCCCCAAAACAACAGTCTTAATGGATTCAGGTGAGACCCCTCTCCCCTAATGCACAAAATTTGTTAATGGGCATGAAAATCAGTTAATGGGCATGAAATTCTTTATTCCATGACCCCAAGAGACGCAAGAATGTCTTGATTTTATGGTACTCCAGGACACCACCAAAGGAGACACCCCACCCCAAGTTTTGCTCCTCCACCAGAAAGAATTGAATTGATGCTGAAAGATTTAGTTAAACAAACAAAAGAACAATTGAATGATAACAACAGTTTGCGATGGGATAGAATGTATCAATAAATTTGCTTTCAGTTGAAAAACAACTTTAAAAAGAATTTCAGAGCTGCAAAGCAACAGCCTTATTGTCAATAATCCATAGCTACTCCAACCGTATATTTCTATATCCTTGGTCTGAAGGAGGTATAAAACTAGCCTGAATTTGGTCATCTACCAACCAACACAAACAATAGAATATAGAACAAACACATTGATACTGAGGCTGGCCTCTGGTGGTCTTCGCTGTAAAGTTTCCCGCCAAAATAGACCCATCTCAACATTTTCGTCGATCCATAAAAATCGTCAGCTGTAGTGGAATCATGGAAGAGGCAAGAGGTGGCGACTGATAAAGAAGTGGATGCTCTTTGGATTGTTGAAGAGAGAGGATAACCAAGACAGAAACGAGAAGCAATTTCTAAGACCATGTATTGCATATGTAGCTTCAAGCATTATCGTATGTCGTTGTCATTTTGCAGCAGTTCGCTTTCGGCACTCTTTCCCAAAATGTTGCCCATCAGGCAACTTTGCCTTTTTAGGAAACAATCTGTTACACTTCTCTTGCCTGATCTGGAAAAATCTCCCAAATGGCAAACAAAATGTAAAAACTGTATCAGCACAAAAAGCGATATAGATTTCAAATTTCGTTTAGGGGTCTTCAACAAATAATTTTCATCACAGTTAACGGAGTTGAGATTTATGTTTGGGCCTAGGCATAGTCTGTGAAGCAAATACGTAACTTGACATCACAAGGATGGGAAGAATGCAACTGGAAAGCAGTGGAATAGATATTTTTGGCTCGGCCCAACCGGAATCCATCATGGAACTTCTGCAAAATCTCTGTGGCGGGAAAGTAGTAATTCAACAATAGAACAAAACAGGCTAAACAATACAATCTTTTGTCTTTGTATTTTGGCGGGAACCTGTGGCGGGAAAACTGCCAATCGACTAGGCCAAGAACGCATTATAGGCCTATGAAACAAATAAATATCAATCAAAAATGCAACGTGGTAACCAGTAAATCGATTCACTTACTAACAATCTCGCCATTGCACAGTTGGCGTCGGCAATTTGATTTGATTTGATCTTCCCTTCAGGCTGCAATCCTTCCCTTCCTTCTCAGACTGCAATTCTTCCCTTTTTCTTGACCCGCCACCAGGTTGCCTTGTCGCTGCACAGGTTTACCGCAGGGATACAAGGGACTTAGGGTCTTCCTCTCGTCACTGCGAACTGCACATTTGAATACAAAAAGGTGCTTGCTTGCTACATTATTATCGGTTTATCGCTGCCATGGGCGTAAGAGACACAGGTGGCTAGGGGGCTGCAGCTCCCAACGTCGGAAAAATGTTCAAAAACCAGCCCTGATCTAGTTTGAGAAAGTGTCCCCATAAAGTGTGAGTATTGTTTTCAGCATGAAGGATGTCCCCACAACGTAACTCAAAAGTGTTGGTGCCCAAAACGACCGAACCAACTGTCTTAAGGGACAAGTAACACCTAATTGCCACCAAAGAGCAAAGTTAAATGGTCTCTGTGGCCAAAACAACAATTAGCATTGTTTTCATAAAGGTGTCCCCACAACGTGATAACAAAACACTATGTCCCCACAAAGTTTGAGAATGAAAATAGAAATGATTTCTGTATTGACACAGACACGCATTGCTTCACCGCCAATAAAACCCACGTGACGGACAAGCTCCACATGAATCACCAAAGGGAGTGACCCGATTTTTCTTGTGTCCCCACAACGTAAGCCCGGATGAATAGTCCCCGCAACGTGGGTGATGTAAGTATGGGTGTGTGCGCACATTTCCACATTTTCAGAGACAGATCAACAGAAGGATATCCCAACGTTCTAATTCTTTTCGATTAGTTTGCGGCAAGCTTCAACAAAAGTGAAGAGTAAATATACCGCAAAGTCTCTAATTAGCCCTCTTCTATCCAGTCTATCCAGCCTATCCCTCTGAGCAAAAATCCTTGAATAGGCCCGTCTCCTTTACGCACTTGCCCCACTGAAATCAAATTATAGAGGTTATCAGAGATTTTCCATTTATTCAGCTAAACAAATCAGCATACTATTTCTGATGTGATTTACGATAAATGTATCTGACTTGCTAATTAGTATGCTGAATCCACAAAATGTACGTAAAAGAACTGAAAAGCCATCATATATGTCCTTGGCATTTTTTTGTGAAGAAGCCACCTTCTGTTATAATATTCTCTGTAGTGCTCATTGTTAAATAAGCCCTAATGGGGTTAATAGAGCTTATGCGGTTTATTGGTCCTAATGTCTTGTAACTATATCCTTACATAGTGGAAGTTGGCTTCATATTCGTCAGAGTTATAACACTTGGACGTACATAATCTTTACCAACAATTGCAGCACCACCCACAACGTTTATCTTTTCTTTTCTTCTGATCAGGAAAATGCATCGTATCTTTGTTAGAACCCATTGCTTTGCAGCCTTGTTAAACCAAAGTATAACAAGGGAATTAATGATGCAATTAAAGTGAAGTAAAATTCCAGCCAAATGAAGAAATGTATGGACGACCACCACATTTTTTGAACCAGTAAGAATGTTGACTGTAACTGACATTTGCGCAAAACATAGAGGCACATATACAAGCATCATCATGAGCACTAAAATCAATACACTTCTGTATAAGTTACGAACGTACTGTGGTCTAGTCGTGTTGCCATTTCTTTCCTTGTAGATTGGGCTTGCATCTGTGAAATTACGGACCCGAATGTATGCTTTGGTATACAGGACAGCCACCGCACATATTCCAAGTGTTACCATCAAAAAATTTAGAAATATCATACACGCAAACTTTGTTGATTCAATATCTACCTCAATGGCATATATAATGATAAAAGACTGGATTAGAGCCCCGATTGCAATAAATGTAACAAGATAGTAAATTTTTGGTCTTTGAAAGACTTTTGCACATCGAGAGGATCGTTCTAAACTTGGATTCATATTCAAATATCGATCAATTGCGATTAAAAGAGTCAGAATCGATGAGAGAGTCGCAAAAAAGTTATTTGCAGCCTGAGCAGGTTTGAAAATATCACAACTTTTCTTAAAATTAATTTCATAAAGAAAACTAGCCAGCAGAGGCATTGCTAAAGCTCCGTTTAGAAGGTCTGATAAACTGACACACATTATGAGAAAATTTGAAGTGTTCAGATGAACTTGTTTGGTAGCGATAAAAGAGGTCATCAACAAGCCATTTAGAAGTGCTGTCATTGGTGCAAACATAGCTAAGCTAATTCAAATGATATTTGGCACAAAAGGTAAGCTATTAAGATAGATTTGGACAAGGGCTCGACAGTTTCCCATCTTCAGTTGTGATTCCTCTTCCTTTGTAAGGCTCTATGGAAAACTATATTCTTCTTTATCTTTGAGCAGTATTGATCTCATATGAAATATTCTTAAATGCTAGTTCTTGCGAATTCTTGGAGTACATTTGTTTCTAATCCTTGAACAATATTCTGTTCTACAACGATGGAAACTATTCTGCATCAAGTTTAAGGCATTTCTTGCACTGACCAAAATCTTCTCGGTTTCTACATTATATGTGGCAGTTTTCAGTAACATGGCGATTCTTTTGCAATTTGTAAGAATTTTCCAATACTAATTATCATGAAGAATGACTTCAAAAATCTGATATTTGTGCATTCTTTAATTAGATACATTGAAAGCATAACAAATCTCTAACTTGAAGATTTCTTGGACCGATCGAGATGCAGCTATAAAAGAAAGTTGACAGTTTCTTTCTGCACCCAAATAGAGGAAATTCTCATACTGACCAAATTCCTCTTGACGTTTGTATCATTCTCATGGGACATCTTTCAGTTACTGGGAGATCCTTTTGCAGTCTGTAAGAATTTTCCGGAACGATTTATCATGAATTAATGGTTTCAAACTTCTGATTGATGTGCATTGCATTAAAGAAATGAATAGAAAGTCTTCATAAGATGTCTTCGATTGATCAATATAAAAGAAGAATAGCTAACATAGGATGATCTTCCCATATTTCTCATTTGGACTCTGGGCAATCTTCAATAGTGAAAGCATTGCTTTGCAGTTTGTATGCTAAGATCAATCAAATAATGTTTTTGGCAGCCACAAAAGCGGTAAACTTCATGGAGCTTTATGAAATCTTTTCACATCTGACACAATTCCATTCAATTTACCATCATCATACGACCTTAGCATCTTTTATAATCATCCTGACGTGCATTCTCTTGAACTGCAAACAAGCACTGTAAGATATTTGAACTTATGTCTCGCTGAATGACTCTAAGATTATTCTCATTTTATCTGACTGTTCTGGTTCTACATTTATACCTTTTACTTCATTGTCATTCTCTCCATTATCAGGGAATGATTGCTTGATGGTTGAAATGTGAACATAATGTGTCTACTTACTTGAATATGATATCTCGTAGTAGCAGCTGCATACATCTTGCATTTGGCACTATACTCTGCCAGTCATTGCCTTAATCAGAGAGGATAAGCCTTTCGGTTATGTTAAACAGATTTCAATAGAGATTGAGAGAAGATGGAATAGAAGAGCATCTTACAATGTTAACTGTGTTTTTATGCATGACAATTGATATAATATCAACCAAGCTGCACGAGATTGATTCTTTTAATTTCCTCATTCTTATTAGTTTTCGTTTGTCTTCATTTCTGTTGAAATGAGTTTTCACTTAATGAGCCGATACCGTTTAATAGAAGCATGTTTGACTATTTTTAAATTACTTCAACCAAGATTATCTGAAAATGAAAGTCATAAATCAAACTATTACCAAACACTGGACGGTTGATAACAAAAGCCATTTCCATTCATCGCCGCTTATACAAATATTTTCTTGACCATTAATTATTTGTTAACTTTCCATCCAAAATTTGGGGAATTGAAATTTATTTAAAGGATTTCGAGAGAAGCTGCATAAAACACAGACAGATGATTTTCGTCTAAGTTTTGCTCCATTTAATTGAATTGTTATTTACTGTTATAGTCATTCCGCTAAAACTTTGTTGAAGCGGAATGGGTATTGTGGGGGTATCGATGGGGTAAATGGAGCGAAAAAAAGGACTCATGTAATGCATTAATTACTAAAATTTTTGGACGTTTTAATTTTCGGACAAATGAGAAGTCCGAAAAAATAATTGTCCTAAGATTTAAGTGTCCGAATTTTTTAGTGGTCCGAAAATTTAATTGTCTGGCAAATCACAATGACAAAAAATTTCTTTGGATAAGAAATGAAATTCTGTTATAAGATTCAATCTCAATGAAGGACTGGCAATGTCTCAATGAAAGAAAAATATAATAATTTTTAGTGAACTTGAAGATAGTGACTGATCTTATCAAACTGATTTGAAATCCTGGAGTGCTGAAATTCTGAACATTTTGGAAACTCTCAGCACTGGCTCAAATTCTAAGTTCCTAATAAAAGACGTATATTTGACCTCTATTATTGCTGTTTTGTTACTCTCATTATTGTTGATGTTATTGTTGTTACATGAGGGACAAGTCTTTTTGCCTCAACTATAATTCATGATTATCCTTATAATGCTTGTATTTTATACTTGATTACTATGCTGGTTTCCGTTCTGAGACATAGAGTTTTTTATTTTGCTACAACTGGTGTATGATTTGCCTACTATTATCAAATCGTATATGTCCGAAATTTTATTCACCCGTTTGAAAATGTCCGATATTTTGTCCGAAATTGTCTGAAATCGATAATAATTTGGTCCGAAAATTTCTGTCCGAAAATTAAATGTCCGAGAATTAAACGTCCGAAAATTTTGGAAATTAATGTACCTTATTTGCTAAATTAGCACTTCTCGTATAAATAAAAGTACAAAAATGTAAGGAACTTGAATCGAGGGGTGGGTTGAAGAGAAAACGCAGTTGTTCCATCCACAGAATGAAGTAGCTACAGAGGGGCTAAAGTACACACTTATGTCAAATTCCACAAATTGACCTAGATTTTCCATTTATTTAGTTAACCAAGCTTGCATGTTAGTTTTGATAGGGCTTTGGATAAACCTGTGCTAAATTTACGAGGAATTAATAGAGCCTTTACGGTATCTGTTGCAGAATACAATCAACGTTTCATTGTTAACAATCAAGAACTTTATTATAACTTTATCACAGTTACATGAAATGATTCATTTAATCCTTCTAGTCATCAAAGGAAAAATAAGTTACAGCGACATCTTCTGAAAAAAACGGTGTCACCTTGATAATGGAGCTTCCGCTTTAAGAAATTCTCCAATGAACAATCTTGCCATTTCAGTATATATCTGTAGACATTTACCTATTCTTTCATGCTTCAATATTTGTAAATTTCTTGCTATCTTAATCTGTATTGCGTATGTAGTGTGGAGTTTTCGAATGATGAACCTATTTCTCCATGTCATGCGACTCTACAGTCATTTTCCGTTCATGGCTGGTTGGTCAGTTTAACTTCTTTTGCTAAAGGAATTGCTTGCCGCAAAGAGGAAGCAGTGATTACTGAAGATATCTAACATTCGTGAGAAGGATACCGCTTGGGCGTTCAAAATCTCTACCAACTATCGCAACATCACTTACATTGTTTATAGCTTCTTTTCTTCTCATCACTAAAGTACATCGTATCTTGTTCAGAATCCACTGCTTTGCAGTATTGTTAAACCAAATTATAACAATGGAATTAATGGTACAATTTAAATACAGCAAGAATCCGGCAAAATGATAACAAGTATGTACGACCATAAACTCTTTCGAACCAATGAAAACGTTAATTGTAACTGCTACTTGGGCAAGGCATAGTGGTACATATATTATCATCATCAGTACCACTAAAACTAATACACTTCTGTATAGGTTACGCACGTACTGTGGTCTCATTTTTTTGCCGTGTCTGTCCTTATAGATTGGGCTGCTGTCTGTGAATTTACGGATGCGAATATATCCTTTGGCATACAGGATAGCAACTGCACTTACTCCGAATGCTGCCATCAAAGAGTTTATTAAATTCAGCCAACCAAATCGTATTGATTTAATGTTAAATTCAGGGGCATACGTGCTTGCCAAAGAGTAGATTAGAATTCCAGTGGTGATAACGGTTACAAGGCAATATATGTTTGGTCTTTTAAAGACTTCAGCACATCGAGAAGATCTCTCTAAATTTGGATTCATATTAAGATAGCGATCAATTGCGATTAAAACAGTCAGAATCGCTGAGAGAGTTGCAAAGAAGCCATTTATAGCCTGAGCAGGATTGAAAATGTCGCAACTTTTCTTAAGATCAATCTTATAAAGACCACTAGCAAGTAGTGGCATTGTCACAGCTCCATTTAAAAGGTCTGATAAACTGAGACACATTATAAGGAAGTTTGAAGTGTTAAGATGAACCTGTTTGGTAGCAACGAAAGAGGCCATCAACAAGGCATTTAGAAGTACTGTCATTGGTGCAAATATCGCTAAGCTAATTCCCATGATATTTGACACAAAAGGAAAGCTATTAAGATAAGCTTCTGCTAGGGCTCCACAGTTTACCATCTTCGTATGTGATTCCTTTCCTTCTGTTACCCTTTAACACATAGAAATGTCCTGTTGTATGTATTCTAGCAGTATTTGTTATGTGAAATATACAGAATGCTGGTTTTATTCATTCATTGGGTAATTTGTTTCAACATTTCATAAATTTCTCATTTTGAAGATTTCTTGGACTGATAGAGATGCAGCTATGAAGCAAAAGAAATTTTCCTGCAAATAATTTCTCTCGACGCACTAAAACTTCATGAATTTCATATTATTATCATGTGGCAATCTTCAATGGGGTCTTCTCTCCTAATTTGTTATAGCTTCCCAGTGTGAATCATTGTGAAAGAACGATTTGAAAGTTCTGACTTTCTGTGCATTCTCTGATTTGATGTTATCAAATCAAAACAATTGTCTAACTTGAAGCTTCTTCGACTGATATAGATGGACCTATGGAAGTGAAGGACGATCTTCGTCGTGCACGAATTAACGCAATTCCTTCGCACATTCCAAACTGCAGATGATCCTCATTCTTGTTGGGAAACCTTTAGCAGTGAAGATGTTCCTTTGTAGTTTGTATGCAGAATCAATCGATTGAAGCTTTTGGCACCCAAAAGCAGCAAAATTCATGAAACTCTGAGAAAACCTTTTCATATTTAATATCATTCCATTCAAATACACCGTATTTATTATACTTCTATGAAAAATTGTTGATAATTACTCTGAGTTTCTTACGTTTATACTCTTGACCTGCAAAGATGCAGTACTGGATATTCGAACATACGACTTGCAGAGGGTCTCTAACGCCATTCTAATTCTATGCAGTGACGGTTCTGTATTTTTCTCATTAAAATTCCCTCTATTTTTGAGAAATTAATAAATAATTGCTTGAGAGCAAGATGATATCTAATCACTTAGGTATACAATCTCGCTGTCGGAGCTTCACACACCTTAGAATTTTCAGTACAACCTTCTGTGTATTCCTTGATTACAATTGAAGGACCAATCAGTAATCTTTATGCGTAGATAAGAGTAAGCTCATGACATAGTCCCAGTTAAGCCTGGTTTCCATATGATCGCAACAGTCGGCGACGCGTCGCCGAGACAGGCTCGGGGACACCTCGGGGACGGCTGCGTTAAATGGGAACATTTTCTGAACGACGTCGCCGACTTCGCCGATCAGACGGGGACGGTACGGGGACGCATCGAAAGAGTTGAGATTAGTTTAAAGCGTGGTTTCCATATGATCATAACAGTGATCGTTTCCATATGTCGCCGACTGATCGGGGACACGTCGCCGAAGCGTCGACGACTGTTACGATCATATGGAAACCAGGCTTTATGAGAACAACAACAACAAAAACAACAACAATAACAATGGCAACAGCAACAACATGTTTCATTCTCGCTCAAACTGGAACTTATGCAATGATAAAGATTTTGGACTTTCATAGGAAATATTGAGACAGAAATACACTGATTTATCTGTGCTGTCTTGAGCGAGGCTGTAGCAAAGTCATGGCAACCTTCAACTGTTGGAATTTCTCAATGCTGCGGTGAAGCTCATGGAAGCTGTTTGGCTTTCAAAATGAGGAATTCCTGGTTTACAGTGAAAGGTTTATTGATTATTGGATTGAGGAAATATTCAGCTGGATACTCGTGGCTTTTGTTAATGGCCATTATCACTGAAAAGTGAATTTTGAGATGTTTTTAGCATCGGAGGCTCAAGCTGGCAACTTAGGCCCAGTCCCCATTGCCTGGAACACTTACCTTCTTGCTCAGTTTTGCCATGGTTTTCATATCCAGACAAGAAGTCGAGGGGAACTGTCCTAGATTTCAATGTGAAAGCCCAAGAGTCGTAGTTTGAGCTTTCATCAGTCTGTCAATAGCGATAACTGCGAATAGGCAATCAGTCTAGATAACGAGGTGTTCAAAAGACAATTATGGAAAAGATGGCGTCGAAGGGCATTTTGTCCATTTTGCAAAGATGCATTGCGTCGTACATTCGAATATCTATCATCACAAAATCAAATCGAGGGTAAAACAAACATATAGTCTTGAATCGAGGCTGATAGAATCGCTGATTCCATTATAAACTCAGCTCATTTCTGTCAATTGCACTTTGACATCACCTATTCATAGTTCCTATTGCGATTTCACTTGCACAAAAGATCAATCCTAAACAAGATCAATGTTCTAGTTTTAGAATTCAAATCAATCAAATTGCTAGTTATAACTGAGAATCAATTTGGTCATTAATCTACTTGCCAAGGACGCAAATGTAAAGATCGGCCTCGCAATCAAATTTTGGTGATTATTTCAAACAAAAGTACCTTTTTGGAAGACCGGGTATCTAAACATCACATTGGCGGTAAACAACTTATATGAGCACATGGCGGTGAGGAGAGGTGAGAGCATGAATATGTACAGAAAAGGCTGGAAATCCTTCTTCGAGTCCAAAATTAGCGATTGCATATATCAGCGTTTATCCGAAGTGAGAGCGAGAATGAAATGAGATACAGCCACATCGTTGAAAAGGAAAATCATTTTCATATGACTGTCACTGTCTTCTTTTATCACCTTACCTCAAATTGGCTGGAAACATTTATGGCTATTTCTTTGCCTTCCATTGGACGGCAAAGAAAGTTGCTTGCTTGGTCAAACATATGAAGGGTCACCTAACTGGATTTGACTTCACAAGTCCGAGCCTAACTTTAGAGGCTTGAGGTGAAGTTGCAGTTTTTAGCGCCAAGTGCTTGAATCGTAGAAGAAGCTAAGCGCTAATGGAGTCAACGATACCTTGTCATGAGGCTCAAGTGGTGATGCCTTACCAGGTATCGAATCCACTCTACCTGAATGTTTTGGTTGCAAAGTCAAAAGATTACATCACTGCGCCACAGCACCTTCCGGACTAACGGAAAACGGTAAAAGTCGCTTGGCTATTCACCCAACAGTGAGACTGCAAAGGATCATGACAGAGGACAGAGTCTTTCAATATCTAAATAATACATATTACAGGTACATGTACCCCAAAAACTAAGGTACCCCAAAAACCACAAGGTCAGTTGAAAGGCAATATCTATAGAAGATCAACATACAACATAAAACTCTTACTGATCAATGACGCTTAGGTAACTGGGCTACCTAAAAATGTAGGTTTGCCATGAATAAATTGGATTTAAAAAAAAATTATAGGGTGTAAACGCAAAAATTTGAACTTGAAATTTTACAGATTATTTCTATGAACGAGTAGCAAGTCGCAAATTCTTACTATAAGTTTGCAAACCAGTGTTTTTCAGTATCTTTCATGTGTCCTCTTGCCAGAAAAGCACAATGGTTACCTTGCAATATAGTGAACCTATTGAATGGGCATCCTGACTTTGGTGATTTTTTGTGTGGTTTTGGGGTACATTTCACTGAAACATGGAAAACACAAGTACAGGGTGTGGTGTGCCACAGAGAAACCAAATGAAATTATGTATTTTCAGCAAAATCACATCTATATTTATATATTATTAACACTCTCTGAAAGCAATTAACATAAGGTATTTGTCCACATAACAAAATATCTTCTGAAAGTCAAGGTTAGAATGGTCAAGTTTTTAACAAAATTAACAAAATAACAAATATTTCCTGAAAGTCTGTAAACAAACAGCAAGTAAATTTTCCATTTTTCAGCAAAATAACGAACACATCTTCAAGACAATCAACATACAGTTGGTAAAATGGTATATGTCTCAACAAAATAATAAACATTTTATGCAATTCAATTGACAGACAGTTAATTAAAATTGCCCATATTTTAACACAGTAACAAAAATATCTTTCTAAAAGTCAATCAACATAGGTATTTGCTGTCCATATATTATTAACTAACCAATCACTTTAGAAGACTTCTGTTAATTTTGGATACCACTGGAAAGTTACTCTCATTTGAGGTTACTCTCATTTGAGGTTACTTTGAGGTTAAACCATTTGAGGTTGCTCTCAAACATTTTGGGGGTGATAAATGAAACCTCTGAGGTGGTTATAAGTCTGGTAGACTCTAAAATGAATGCAGTTGTGAAATTAAAAGCAAGGAAAATTTATCCATGGAATAGAAACATCAAAACTTTTCATTATTTATGAAAAAATTACCAGGAACATTGATATTCTCAAATATTTTGATACTTTATACTTGGAAAAAGCATGCACTTTGTAATTGCTGGTAAATGAATAACACAGTTCCTCTCTGTTAGGTCGGATTGTCAGCAGATTTCAAAATATATGCAGAATCAAGAAAAATAATGCTTTTGAAGATTGATATGCTGCAAACGGCTTGATAAGTGAAAAACTAATGTGGTTTTTGCGTTACACCCCATGCGGGTTTTGTGGCACATTAGATACTTCCACTGAAAATAAGTTTGCAGCTATACTTTCTATCCATTACTGATTTATAATGATGACTTTTTCCCAAATATCACAGTGATAGGTGCATCAGCTGTAATCTTTTCCGTGTTTTTGCTTTTGTGGTTTTTGGGGTACATATAGTGAAAAACAAGAAACTTTGTCACATCAGTACTCGGTCAATCTTAGGCAAAAAATAATAATACCCAACGGGAAGACCTCGTTTTCTGCAGCCCTTCATTGACACAAAACCATTTTTGAAATCAACTAGTAGGAAAAAAATTATAACCACACGCTTTTTTTGTGGCTTTTGGGGTACATGTACCTGTAGCATATTCACAATTATTTGCCAATTTTTCTCTGAAATTCCACTACTTAATTTTCGTCCCTTGGCTGCTTTCTTCAGGCTCGTCATGTAATTTGTTATGCTAATTTCAACCATCTATCAATTACTGCAGGCGGAATTTCTTTGTAGTTGTTTTATCCAGGCAATGTACACTGTCAATGACCATCAGCAAAATTTTTCACGTTGTCTGGTGGACCACTTCTAATAACTTGATCTTGCAAAAATAGCGCAGCCGCCGTTACAATGGTAGATATAAGAAATATATAAAAGAAGAAGCGGTCTAAAATCAAAGCTGCCCGTCTCCATTCATCTCGTAGAAACTCTTCTTCTTCCTCTCTTCGAACACTGTCTGCAAGAGTACCAATACCTTCAAGTACTTTATATGAAACAGGATCCATCAATGTTTCAAAGCTTTCAGAGCGACTAAGGTCACTATAATCGTTATGATTAGAAGTAGTTTGTAACTTTTCCATTTCAGTCAAGTCATATTCAGGTCCACCATTAGTAGTGAAGTATTTCGAAGCCCGTGGTGATGACATTCGCGATAACTTTCTATCAACGTATTTCTTGTGATCTGGAAAACAAAGAATCCATGCCATGTATCCTAATATGTATTTACGTACCCATTTAGGCATAGGTGACATCGAGGGGTTTCGATGAAAAAAGTTTAAAATTACACAAGACGCGACAAGTGAAAGTGCAGTATCAAACATGATTGCGATGAAGTATGAACCCAGTAGTGGTATATGCTCTGAAGTCGATGGAAGGCTATCAGCTACAATCAATAAAAACACTGTCATTGCCAAAAGCACCGTTATACCAAGTCCGATTTTCTCTCCAGATTCTGGTGGCAAGAAGAATTTTATAAGCGTCAATGTTGCTATCAGTGCACATGGAACGATGAGGTTAAATATATAATACAATGGTTTCCTTTTAATTGTCATATGGAACGTGACGTCATGAAATAAGTATTTGCAGCAGTTGTATTTCTTTTTATTAAGCTTGGCCCGCATTTCTATTAAATCCCATTCCCCATTTGTTATATATTTTGTTGTATCTGCAAAATCTTTTTCAGACTTCATTGTGAGACGATCTTCTCCGTACGTCCATGAGCCGAATTTCATAATACATGTTTGCCAATCAAAAGGAAATAACTTGACATTTATTTTGCAAGTACTTGTGAATGATGCTGGGGAGTACCAACTGTTGTTACCGTCTGCGCTGACAATGACCTTGGTCTTATATTTCTCTAATCCTCCTCCGTAGGTGTCATCGGCACTGCAAAGAAATCCAAAATTGAATTATACCCTATTCACACTGAAATGTCAGACTACTTTGAGTCCCAGTCATCACTCATCAACGGGAATAAGTATACTCGTTACATGAGTCTAGCAACGCTCATTTAATTGGATGGTTTTCGCTCATGAGAGAAGATGAAATACCAAATTGAAGCTAATGAAAAAATACAAGGAATCGTATAGTAAGTCTAGAGACTAATAGCAAAAGTTGATGATTAGATCTTCATTATCAATAACTAAAACCAATTATCTCGTCAACTCGAAAGTTGAATAAACTTAAACTAAACCAGGTTGTTAAGCATTGCTTTCTTATGCACCGCAAAAAATATCAAAATTTCATTACAATTTTCTCTGTGGAAACTTAGAGGAAAGGCACAATTTCCTAGGATTTCTGATGCATGAAACGGAAACTTCCCTTTCCTCGTAGTTTCTTCAGAGGAAATTTCTAGTTTCTGCTGAGCTTCTTCTTCCAACACCATCGGAAATTTAAAGATATTTTTCTGTGATGCCTAATTCACATTATCGACTAGGGCCTTCTGATTGGTCAATCCAAGTAATAGGTTGCATTGTGATTGGTTAGAATTTAACTTGGCTTAGATAAAAGCTTGCTAATTTGCGTTAATGTGAATGGGATATAATTAGACTGGGCGAATCCAACAAATATTGCTTTCTAAATGGTCTAAGCCAACAAATCGACTTCATGTGATTCGTTATCTCTCAATCTCTTGGCAAATACCATCTAGTTTTGAGCTAAAATTCCAAAATTTTGTCAAAAATTTTCTTTTAGTGCGCTACTCGAGTACTAAAGTAGTTGTACAACAAAGAAATCACTTGATGAATTTGCCATACTTCCAACACGTTAAGCTAAACCATAGTCGATATAAAGTCCTGTCTACTGTCTCATAACATTTTAATCTAAAAAATGATTTATGATAAAAAACCGAAACTGCAACTAAAACCGAAAACAAAAACGAAACCGAAACCAAACTGACAGTGAATTGAAACGATAAGCGTAACTTAAGTAATTGTGCAGTTCGATCTGTTTTGTCTCTAAATGAAGGATGGAATCACTGTCGCTGAGGCATGCTTAAGTGTCACAAGAAATCCATCCATAGCAGCTAGATTTCATTAAGTTGATTCTGCGTGACACCGTAATGACGAAGAACCATACCAGATGCTTTCTAATGCTAGGAAAATCTCTTTAATCCTTTCGTGATTGAGGTCAAGTATTTTACGAGGGTTTGCAAATGGGTGTGTTATGTCTATGACGATTAAGCTGCGTCTACTTAAGTTTTCATAGCTAATAATCATGGAACATCTAATCCTGTTAATCATCTCCCAATTGATAATGAAAAAAGATGGCTAATGAATTCATTAGAACTATAACATCCATGCTATTACGCTTGTCTTAATCATCTGTGAGCCTTAACATCAATTACCAAAAGAAAATTGTGTTTGTGGGGTTTATGGATAAATCTGTTAATCAGCATACTCAAGGTTGGACATTATGGATAAAGAGATTCTATTGGTTGAAGCAAGGGTTCATTTCATTGGTTAAAAGAATTAGGTCCAAAACAAGACAAGGAAATTTTCGGTTCTGATGAATGGATATTTGCAACTTCAGTGAATCCGACCGACAAGTTTTGTACTCTGCTCTCTTTATGCACTGGTTTGATTGATTGCTCGCAGACTTGTGAATTCTGTTCTTCGGAAAGATAAATCACTTTACATTTTCAAAAGCCTTATGCTCTGTTTACGAAATTCATATCTGCAAGGGGGTGAGTCGAAAACGTAAGACGTTTAAATCTCTGGGGGTACCAATAAGCTTTGAATACTTGGGACTTTGCCTATATTTGGAGACCTAAATCTTACGATAAGCAAAATTTGGATAACACCACAGACGAAAATTCAACGTTCAGGGTCCGGAAATCTGAAATCTGAAATCTGAAGGAAAGAATTGTGCAATTTGGTATGATTCGTCATAGTAATCCACTCAATATTTGGGGTCCACATAAAGTTAGGTTTAACATCTTGGGGTCAGCAAAAAAATTAGTGGCATGAGTTAGGGAGTACCTCCACCTGGGGCTTGAAAGTCTGCTGTCGTCTGATAGCTACTAGTCGTAAGGTTCTGCAACGATGACTCTTCTTGCATAGGTAACATGACAAATTAGAAGATAAAATGATCAGTTCGTTTGAATCTTTAGATACTGTTCCTTAAAATGAAGTTCCTAAATTGAACAATGAGATCTCATAGGTTTCTGTAACCTATTGCTTTGGAAATTGTACAAGCAGCGAAAGAAAGCAAAGCCATTTGAAAACAATTGCGTGTTGACGTCTTTATTTGTCTTTTTCATAAACGTGCTCAATTTATGGCTCAAGTCTCTTTGAAAAATATCGCCTACAATTTAAAATCATTTTATCTCAGAATCCTTGAAGCAGCTGTAGATTTCTTATCAAAAATCTTGTAACGAAATGTGGCATATTCGAACTATCCCTTTGCCTAAAAAATGGCAAATATTCAGGGCCGATACCAGCTATGCCTGTGTAGGGGGGGGGGCGAAAAACCAAAATTTTCCGACGAAAAAACCATCACCAACAGCAGCAACAACAACAGTTGTACCGATCTAACTCCGCGGTAACTAAAATTTGGCCACATTTCGCAATTCAACGTTGAAATCAACACAATTAATTAATATCAATCAAAAATATGCCATAAATTCAATAATTTCTGTTGGAATTTATGTTTTTACACTAAAAACTTCATGTTTTTCTCCATTATTTCTCCTCAAAATCCTCCAAAACTAGTTATTTAGAACACAAAAATTCCAACAAGAGAGCAAAATTTTCCGACAAATGGTCTGCTGGGGGGGGGGCGCTCCGCCCCCAGCCCCCCCCCATTGGCTTCGGCCCTGCAAATATTCCTGTAGATGTGGAGCTAGCACTATCTACTATTCTTCGTACTCGGGAATTCTGTTCAACTGTTCTCTTAGATAGTTTTCAGCACGTACATGCTGAAATTCAAAATGATAGGATCATTGATGGTTGGCCTGTTTGGAAAGATTCTGAATAGAAGAATTTCACAAAATCACTCTTAACAGGAGACAAAACGATCGAATTGCATAAAACTTTTCATTTGACATGACATTTTAGTTGAAAGTTCAATCAGTTTTGAGGAATCTGATGAATAACTAGCAAGTCAAAGGATTTGAAATATTACTCTGTATGACTCGGTAGGTGTCCAAAGAAGGCACTGCTTTTCAGTTAAACCAGGATAACAATGTGCTCCTGCATTTTCAGATGAATTTAAAGACAAATCAAAACAAGTGATACTCCCTACTAACTATATTAAGTTGCTGCAAACATTTCAGGAGAAAGAGTAAACCTCTTTGCTTGCTGTGCACAATTATTTTCAGGCTTGACTATGGATTTAGTATTAGAAATGCTAAGTTAAGATTCCGAAGTATTTCTCTCTATCCTACAACCCAAATCAATGAGGTTTTCGTCCAGGAGACTCGACAATCAACCAGCTACTCTCAATAACACATACCATAATTAAAGCATTTGACTGTTATCCACCCCTTGATGTCCGTTCTGTTTATCTTGACATTTCTAAAGCATTTGATAGGGTGTGGCACTATGGACTAATCTATAAATTAAAACGACGTGGTATCTCAGCTTAACTTCTATTTCTAATCCAAAGTTTTCTCAAGGATCGAAAGGAGAAGACTGTATTGAATGGACAGAGCTCTAATCGGGGAGATATTTCAGCAGGGGTGCCTCAGGGCTCTATTATGGGACCTTCATTTTTCCTTGTCTACATAAATGATCTAGCCGTAAGTTTGAAGTGCAATGTTAAGTTATTTGGTAATGATACATCATTTTTCACAGTGGTAGAAGATTCAAATACAGCAGCCAATGATATGAGCCATGACTTGGACTTAATTAGTCAGTAGGCTCACACTTGGAGAATTTCAATAATCCTGATCCGCAAAAACAGGCCGTTCCAGCCTAAATCAAGTTGGAAAAAGAAATTTTTGTGAGTGCCATTTTTCAGAGAAATTAAGGGAGATGGACTATCGTCAGTTCATTCTTTGCAACCTTTCTCTTTCCAGAGCAAGGCTCCTAGCTATGTTTAAATTATTAACAGAAAATCATTGTGCAATCAATTCTTGCAAACTGACTTACTTGTTATAAAGAATGATATCAGGAATCCATATTTTTACTGGATCGACATTCACTGTATCAATTCCACCATACTCTTCTGGGTTCCAAGTCAAAAAGGGATTCTTCCATTTCTAAGACAAAGATAGGAACATAGCACTTGTGTGGAACATTCCGGGTGAGTAAGAAGAAAGCGTCCAATATTTGGCAGTTTTCATAGTCAAAGTTTATTTTAGAAATTCGTTTACTTTAAGATTCACAGCATAAGAAAAGGGTTACAGACAAAACGAAGGAAGCGTACAGTAAAAAGTCGAAGATTATTTGTAAAAAGATTTTCATGACTGGATGATTATTAAAACATTGCTGTGTCGTTTGTCTCCGTTTTGTGCAAATATTGCCTCAGTTTGACAAAGTATGGTGGATCACCTTCTATTTCATTTTGTAAAATTACAACGGGAGATCTTTACCCTTGAAATCACAATCAATAAGATCATTCAAAGATTTTTTTATGCAAAAAAAGAAAAATTCGATGAAGATACGGTTCTATCTTGAATATTCAAAACATCAGTAGTACGCTCCTTCCAACTTGACTCCAATTTAACAAATGAAAACGTCTTTTGTTCACATCGATCTTTCAATTCCGTAATTGCAAGTGATCAAGGGTGGATCCAGACTGAACTTGTAAGAGGGGTAAGCTGCAGAGAGGCCACCGAAGATGAACTGAACCAGATCTGCTTCAAAGGCACGTGAAACCTTTGGACTAGATGTTACGAAAATACTGTTTCCTACTGAATACTGTCTGTACCATTGTATATTTCAGGAAAGTGATGTCTAAAGTAGACTGAAATAGTTCTTTATTGGCATGAATAGGGGCCCGTTTCACGTTAGAGGGAGATGCCTATCAAAGTTTTCTTCTCGAAGGATGGCAACCGCCCCCACTTGGCCACCTTAAGTCTGCTACTATTAATGATCTTAATAAAGGCATTATTCGCAAGATTTCCACAACGGCTTTTCAATTACTTCCGTATTCATGCACGAGTGAAGTGCTTAAACATGGAAATGACATTGCTTCTATTTACTTCTATGACAAGAATTTAACCAAGTCATATATTGTGTTTAATTTGTTATTTGTTTCCATCTCAAAGGGACTATTCGTGTAATTTTCATTGCTAGAAAGCAGAAATTTATCCCACCAAGATAGCTATATGAAGAAATTGTAGATGTACATAAAGCTTATCTTCCATTTGCTTTCATTAATCGAGAAGATCAGATATAGTAGGTCATACCGACACTTACCCAGTCCTTTTAGCTGATCTACTTTTAACTCTATTAATCCACATTCATCAATGTAATCCTTTCAGCCTGCCTTAAAAGAGGCCTTGGTGAATAGGGAGTAATCAGACAAGACCAAATGATTAAACATTCTCCCTTCCCCTCCCTTCAGGAAACACAGTCAACAGTCTACATTGTTGTTATGGAATAAGTAGAGTCAAATATGGAAAGGTGTACCTTTTTAAAGCTACATTTACCTGGCGAATCCAAACACTCGTTGAAAGTAGTTGAGATTTACTGTTCTGCAAGAAATAAAATACGAGATAGAAACTACCTAGGAGGCCAAAAATGCTTGACACACGATAAGAGATAGCAAGAATTTCTCAGCGTACCGCGTGAGTGAATTTGAAAGAACTTATTTCTACATACCATCTTAGAGTTACTCTAAATTTAAAGCTAGGAAAGGAGTTGCCTTATCTCCGGGTTTTCATCGACCTCCATGAGATAGCGGTGACTATTAACTGAATGATAATTCGTGCATTGAAGCTTCCAACCAAATCATGCGTGGCTACAGCAGTACTTTTGGACAGAAGTGTCATAAGTTCGAAATAGAGAGAGTTATTTTCTTGAAACCAACCTAGCCTTCACAAAACTAACGCAAGAATATTTCTTATCAAGTTTATGAGATGCAATGAAATTCCGTTATTCTTATACAGCGTTCACTTCTTCCTTATTTTCTGCTGCCTCACTTACTTGCAAAAATTCTCCTCTCTTCAGTATTTTGTGAAAACTTACAATTTGGATATCAGTTTCCCTTTCACACAACAGCTGTTTCTTATTTTCACCACACCAAAAGTGTTATGAAGGCTGATATGTGATAGGGAAATGTCCAATTAGACATATTTGGGACGATCATAGACTTGCATTGCCGTAAAATAGTTTCTCTTGAAAGTCATTTACAATGCCGGGCGTCTTAACCCTATCTGGCCGCCGGGGGAATTCCGTTCCCCCTCGCGTATATTTTAATTAAAATTTATTTGATATATTCAGGAGGCCGCTCAGATTTAGTAAGCTTAAGTTTCTATTATTTACCAATAAAACTGTAATAATTTGGACATTCTATTTTTAGCTTCGTCTCCATGGTAACCAAGCTGTCATTCCGCATTGTGTAAAAATTATACTTTGTATCTCTTTTGAAAATCGTCCTATTGTGCTTTAAGTTTAGAATTAGACATAGTTTGACATATAATTTTCATTTCTTCATGAAGAGTCAAGTTTGATGGACTTTTAACAAGCTTTCATCTATATGACGTCATACAACATTACCATATGATCATCATGCTCTAGCAACAACAACATCAATAATTGGAGTATAGTTTCAAATATTAATTGCTGACATGATGAAGGACCATTGTGCCAAATTTGATTTTCATGTCTTGTATAAAAACTGAAATAGGCAAAAGGGCGAAATCCGCCAAAAACCAGGCATTGAGTGTTTCAAAATGCCCAGGTCAGGTAGGGTTTAAACACTATTTCTTTGCGAGAAGTTATAAAGATTTGAATGTCTAGAGAATCCTCAACTTTCTTAAAATTTGGCTCTTATTAGGACTGTTTTCTTTGAAGCAAAGTGCAACAGCATTTACGGTTGTCTGGTTATTTCATTTTTGTACATCAATCTTCAATTTTTATTATGAATTCAAGAAGAAAATCAGAATACCATTGTGGACAAGAACGGAATTGAAATCTCCCAATAATTGCTCTCATTGAAGATTTATAATGTTGCTTATGGAGTAAAGCCCAGGAAGCAAAAGATTTCAAAGATGTCACGTGTGCCTTTCAAGCAATGAAAAGAAACATATTGGCGTCCACAAATCATCGAAAAACTTGGATTATCGAAAGAAGAGATAACAAATAAATTATTAGAAATACATGATAACAAATATATTATTAGAAATACGTGATTAAATTTTCTTGTGATTTCTTAAGCGGGAGCACCATTTTAGGACATTATTTAATGACTACCAGATATTCCAACCAGTACAAGCGTTTGAACAGTTCCTGTGAAGTATCATTGGTGTCAACAATTTCAGTTTTAAGTTCACAGCATCGATGAGATCTTAAGTTAAATTTTGCAACTTTGGAAATCCAGATTGGGCTTGTATTCGCGAAGTAATTAATATAAACAGGTAAAATTTCGGAGGCAGACACAGTTATTCAGTTCAGTTTTCAGTTTCAGTTTCAGTTATCATTTTAAAATTCCACTACATACAATATATTCAAGATTGATTACAACTACAACTAAAATACAAAAATAAAGAAGATAAAGAACAACAAACGAGAACAAACAATTGTATGTAAAGGAATTTCTTAAAGGAGGAGTTCTCTCAATAGCTTGACTAATCGAGGAGAGAACACCCCCTATTTTGAAAGCCTACTGTATCATCTTAGATAGCATATTGACTGTTTTTATCTTGCACTGGAAAATATTGAGATTGAATGATGGTGCAAAACAGATATTTCAATTTACTTGGTATTTAGTAGAGAAAAGATGTGATTTGAGCCTAAAGCGAAAAATCATGATCGAAGGAGATTGTTTGATTATATATGGAATTTCGTTCCAGGATTTGGCACCTGAATATCTAATAGATTTTAAACCATATTGCAATGTGTTTTCTTGAGTCATAAAAATATCACCTTTGGAGGCCTGTCGTGTATTATACTGATGAACAGATGTCAAACTTTCAAAAAAATTATGAAAACAGACAGGGGAAGTCATGTTGATAGATTCATAGACAAAGGAAAGCAGCTTTAAATCAAATAAGTCATATAATTTAAGAATTTTCAAGTCAGAGAAAATTGGTGTGGATGGAGAAGTAAAGCTCTTGAAGGCAATAGCTCTAACAACTTTCTTTTGAAGAACATATATTGGTTTGGTGTGAACTTCATAAGTAAGACCCCAAACAATGATCCCATATTGGAGAAATGAAGAAAATAAGGAATTATATAAAGAAACTAAAGCACTAGAAGGTAGAAAATGTCTTATTTTGAAGAATATGCCACAAGTTCTTGACAGTTTCTTAGAAAGTTCACATAAATGGTACTTCCAACTTAAATTTTCATCTAATAGGAGACCAAGGAATTTAACATATTTAGCTTGTCTTACATGTTGTTTGCCAATTTTTATACTAATACCTTCATTCAAAGTATTTTGTACAGAGTGAAAAATAACAAAATTTGTTTTTTCTACATTCAGAGCAAGTTTGTTAGCATCCAACCATTTTTTGACGTGTCTAAGCTCCTTGTTGATCACCTTTTGAAGATGATTTAGACTGTCTGATTCGAAGTAGATGTTTGTATCATCAGCAAAAAGGTAGAAGGAAAGTTTAGAAGATGAGTTAGGAAGATCATTTATATAAATTAGGAAAAGGAGTGGACCAAGGACAGATCCCTGTGGTACACCACTTGAAACATTTAGATGACTTGAGTTGCAACCATTTACGGACACATACTGACTTCTGTTACTAAGATAAGAGCTGAACCATGACAAAGCGGTACCTCGAATGCCATAGTGTTCAAGTTTGTCAAGAAGAATCTGATGATTAACAGTATCAAAGGCTTTTTGTAGGTCAAGAAAAATTCCGCATCCAAATTTCTCATTGTCCAGACTGTTTTTGATAGATTCTGTTAAACTAATTAATGCATGATTGACAGAATGACTGGCACGGAAACCAAACTGGAGATTATATAAGATTTTATGTACTTCCAAAAAATTATATAAACGCTTATACATCAATTTCTCTGTGATTTTACTGAAAACAGACAAGAGTGATATTGGTCTATAATTTGAAGTTGTCAAAGGACAACCCTTTTTGAATAAAGGGATCACTTTCGCTTGCTGCATTTTTACAGGAAAGATTCCAGATTGAAAATTCAATCATGCAATTAATATCTATGTGAGATTGAAAAGTTTGTTGAAGAAGTCTGTTGAGGTATGAACATAGAATTTGATCTTCACTAATTCAAAAATTGTCACCCCCCCCCCCCCGCCATGATTACACAATCACAACTGAAACGCAACTTGGGTGAGAAAGCTCCGTTAGCAGTCATGGACACCACTAGACGCAGTTCTTTCAGTCCTAGAAAGTTGCGATATGAATTGCTGAAGAGTAACTGCATCTTTTCTTGAAACTTTCTCTTGTTAATATGATAGTTTATTCGATCAAGATGCTTTTTGAATAGACATTTGCATGACTGCTCTGATTCAATGCTACCTTCAAACTACGCATAGGTGGTGGCGGCATTCATTCAATAACCATCTCTCTTACTACGCTACCTCAGAAATTTTGCCCGTTCAAGTGAATTACTCTACAACTACGTAGCCAATTTAGATATGTTGCGGCGTAAAATCTAAGGTGATATCTCGTTTTTATTTCAAAGTTAAAATGAAATATTTTGAGAGTTAGACTTCGCCATAGGCACTATTCAAGCGTTTGTACTTTTTTGGGACACCTATTAGACGAGGATCGGAAGACGTCATTTAACCTAGTACACAGCTAACATATGCGCAACAAGGGTTGTCTTAAATTCATTCATGAAATAAGTAGACAATAAGACGATGATTGAAGTCAGAGAGATACATAGATATACTTACCACATTGACAATCTGAATCAGACTCAAACTGAATAAAACATTAACAATATGTGTCCGGTTGTAAACAGGTCTAACTTGATTGTCATAATTGTCGAAGATATGTCTCAGCAACCTCGCTTCGTGTGTTAATGGGACTTTGGCTGCAATCAATAACATAAAAGATGTTTATGAGTTTCCAGACAAGCGAGAATTAATGATACAACGTAGTGTTATCACAGGAGGAAATGAGAGTCTTGTGACTGAATTTGTGGGGAAATGACTTTTTCAGCTCTTACAAAGGAGATTCCCAGTTTTTAACAATAGTTTGACATTACGAAATGTTGCCTGAATTCTTATGTTGTAAATGCGAACATATCATTACTAACGATGTAAAATCATAAAACCTCTTTGTGAAAAAATAGAGGGAGAAAGAGCATTTAGTGGGTAAATGTGAGATTGTTTCTATAATGTAATATGTCAAAATAGAAAACTTATTGGAGATCGCTGCAAGAAAATATGATTCTGTCTCAAATGCTAGAAAGACACAATTCGAAATGTACCTACAAATATTCCCTTCAACAGTTGTTTTGTGTCTCAATAGCATATTTAGAGGCCATCATTTTGACTTTGACTAATGTTTGGAGCAGGGACTGTGCAGCGATTTAAAAGAGGAGGGGATGAGTTTCGAGCGAAGCGAGGAAAATGGGGTGCCAGGGGCTTGCCCCTATAAAAACTTGTTGAGGCCACGCTCTCAAGAACGTCGGAAACCACCTTATGATGAGAATTAGTGGCCTTCATATTGCAATCTGCCATTGAAAAGAAGTCTGTTATCATTCCCGTAGACTGTTTTCGTATACTTGAAGCCAACGATAGCACTTACAAGTGAACATTGTTTTACGGCATTAAATTCGGACAACTTGAAGTTCTTTCAGTTCAGACCAAAGCCGAGTTGTCGCTGGGGGAAACTTTGCATCAATACTTCCAGCTTATGAGATTCTTCTGACTTAAAACTCATAGTAGCTACTTCAGAAAAACTTTAAAACATATAACCTCAACCTTACCAAACAACAGTTTCTCAAAATGACGAAATTTCAACCCATGTCTGAAAAATATGGAGGGGGCTTTAGCCCCTGCTAGCCCAATGGCTGCCCGGTCCCTGGTTTGGAGAGATAATCCTTGATTATGACAAAACCCATCTTCAGTTCATTATTTGATAAACCATGGGAGTTGTGGACACAATTTGGGTGTTGATCGTGCCCATAATACCTGGCCTAAATAATCCCAAATGAATAAATGTATTTCGTTACCTTGCTTCTCTTCAATTCACTGTTTATCTCCACAATACCTGGCCTTCTAACGACTCATCCCATCCCCGAGTCGATCTGAGAACTAGTTCTCAGATCACGGCTTTTAAATTGCGGTGCAGTTCAAAATTTAGGCCATGCAGAACCGTACAGCAGATCTGATATGCTCCCAGACAAGAACGAGAAGATAAACAGTGAATTGAAGACAAGCAAGGTAACGAAATACATTTATTCATTCAGGATCATTTAAGCCAGGTATTGTGGACACTATCAACACCCAAATTTTGTCCACAACTCCTATGGATAAACTAGCTAATATTTTACGCGCGAACACCGCTGCTACATGCTCTGTTTCTTTTAGATACTGATAGAAAACATTGTTTGGAAAGTCATGCTAAGGTACCGATTCTATGTGATCAATAGCTTCCTCAAATGAAGAGACTATACGAAAAATGTACCCTTGCGTGGAACACGAAGGCTGGCCGATGCTGTAGTTGACGAAGTAATCCATACTCTCTTTCTAATAATGTTTCATTTGAAAGTGAATGCGAACAGATAGTAATGAAGAACGTTTGCCTCAATTAATTTACGTAATTTTAAATCCGACGTGACATTTGATTCAAGAAAAACTTTACCGTATCTTTTAGTGAGTTGAGTGAACAGACAGTCACCAAGTTCAAGGAGCTTTTAGGGGCACTTCTTGTCCAAATATCACGATCTGAGTGATCGTACCGAATTCAGCGATGATAGAATTTCCATAATACAAATTTTCAGAAATGGTGATATTAGACCTTTTGCTAGTGATCTACCACTCCATTGTCCATGAGAATAAAAAAAGGCCACGTAAACAATTTCATTTTCAATCTATCTGTCACAGCAAAGGAAAGCGATACTTATATCAGATTTTTAGACACGGCAGATTTTGGCGTTTTAATACAATTCGAATCGTTTCTGTAAAGAAAAGAAGGTTTACCAGCGCTGTCTTAACGCGCTTGTAAAGGAGGTGATAGCTTCATCGTGAGCCAGGGGGTGGAGGAAAATGCAACAATGATTCTACCTGAATCTTGACTTTGACAAATGGACTCATTTGTCAGACAAAATAATATTCAAGAATTCCGAACCCTTTTGCATGAATATCAAACAGTTTCTTAACCATATGAATGTGAATATTGTCTATTCGAAGATGCAAAGTCTATTCAAATTTGATCAGTTTATGATGAAATTTCTGGAAAAGCTGCCCATCAACCAGTTTTAAGGTTAAAAGCAGACCGATATGTAAGGAATTTCATATGAAAAATCCATCCATAGAGCGGCACTTCTAGTATCATCCTACAATCAAGTATCCCCTTCCCCCTTGGTTCTTGCATTGTAACTGGGGAAAATTTAGTAAAAAAGCCAAGCAACGCAAGAATCGTAGCTCATCTCGTCTCAGCGCGACGCGTCAGTTATCGTAACGATTAAATCACTCTTTGTTGTAAGACTTCAGTTTGGAAACAAAGCATTGATACGATCATTGCTACTGCCAATGACAATGTCAATATTATGCTTACAATTGACTTGTTATCATATTCTCTTTGGTTTTGATACTATTGGATACCTGTTAGGTGCCTCACTAACAACAACTGCAAAATGAGAATAAAAAAAGACAACAATCATGAAGCAAAGGAAGAATACACCTTTTTCTCTTGAAGCCTGGCTCTCAATTAATCGTAATTCATCGCCGATTATCGGCGATCTCATCGGCGACCATCGCCAATGAATTGCAATTTATGAAAACCAAGCTCTTAGAAGCATCGGAGATAATCGGCGATCATCGCCGATTAAAGCCTGGTTTCATTAAATCGTTATTCATCGCCGATCATTGTCTTGCGTCGTTGGTTATGATTGGCGATGAATTACGATTTAATGAAAACCAGGCTCAAATTTTTTCACAGTTTACAATGTTATGTACGTTCTGAAACACTCTACAAGTTTTCATTTCAAACTTCTAAGTACTGGTTTATAAGTTTGTATCATATCATATCATAGCAACTGAAGAAAAAATTAAGGAGATTTCTGCTATAACAACGATGATGCCACGTCTAAATGATTGATGATGATATCGCAGAGGAAATTTTGCAAAGGGATTTACTTCCTAGTTTTTGAAACCTTCTAAACCTAATGAAACAAATCACAGGAGTATGGCCGTAAAGAGAGTTGGTTCAGAATCTTACCTTTCCAAGTGACCTGTTTAGATGGGACAGGCTGCCTGCCTGACTGGGCTGGCTCGCCAAGGAGAGATGATCTTGAATTGCATTTATATGTAAGCGTTTTTTTTTCAACTTGGCAAAAAGCGTCCTTTTATTCAACAAATTTATAGACACGAATTGAGTGGCAAAGCAAGTACTTGCCATATAAAACCCAAGTTCCATCATATTAACGAAAGATTAAATATTTCATGCTTTTTTCCGATTCCAAAAGCAGTTTCTGATCGTGAGCTATATCGGTTTGAAGTTAGGAGTCTCAAAGGATGGACATATTCCACGGTTCCACTCGTAGTATGATTGAAATATTCCATATGATATAACTTTTCATCCTGTGGTGCTCTTTTAATGAAATTTTGTACACTTTTGACGGAAGTAATTGCCCACATCTTGGTGCAAAATAATTTTGGATTAGAGCACATAAGGAAGACTTATTCCACTTAACGTATTACATTTAACTGTACCAAAAGCACCCAGCCCATGGCATCAATCTGTATTAGAAGTCACAAGAGTTGGAAATTTTGTTTTAGTAAGACGTATCAGAGCAGAAAACTATTGATTTATTCCCTTTAGAGCCATCAAGGATGCCGTAATTCCAATAAAACATAACAGTAAGCTGCACTTTTGCTTGAGGAAACCAAACAAGTGGCTTTTGGAATATTTTATCGAAAATCGCTCTCAAACGAATTCTTAAGCCTCAAGTGACTTAAGTTCAGTTTACAAGCATGTATGTCATCTTATATTTGCAACAAAGTTGTCTTAAAAATTTCTTTAACTATTTATGATAAAAATCAACAACACTTCTGCAGAAATGAGCTTTTTATTTTACGGAATATGCATCCTTACATGCTCCAATAGATTTCAATATATGCTTTTTGGATTTTTCACGGTATTGCAGCAATATGATTATCCCATTAAATAATTCAAGGTTATATTTTGATGATAACCGACTGACTAAAATTTTCAAAACAATTTTGAGAGGTCCAAAATTGAAATTTTGTCAACTAAGGCATTTTGGAATATAGAATTCAAATACGCTCCCCACAATGACGTAATATTCTAAAATGGCACCAAACCCGCCTTCGTCCGGAGATATAGTCCGTTAAAGTCAAAATTGATCATTTTAAGACAAAAAAACTGATTTTCAGATTTTTCGAATGGACACTTTTTGCCAAATTGGAAAAATACACTGACATATGAGTGAAAACTATCTCTGCCAGGCAGGCCACCCTCGTTACAAAAGGACGTTAGGATGCATCATAGGATTTTGAAAGAAAATCGCTTGACAAAGACTTTAATGTGTATACAATGGAGTCACCATATTCACCTCGTCAACCCGTCAAGCCCGCCGGATGCATTTTACATGATCCCGCCTCATCGGGATCCTGCCTATCCAATTCACAGTTCTCAGCTGACCGGGCAGACCCGCTGCTCATATACACGCAACTTGATTCAACATAGGATGTCTTTGTTCACTCAGGTCTCGCAGGCGATCCAGCCCGGTCAAGGTGGCCAGTTCGCCTCATGTGAGCAGGCGATCAGGGATTATCAAAGATGCCAATCAATGAAAGCGAATTCAATAATGCCTACTTAGTAAGTGTAATGCATTAGCCTCGGTTAGAATTTCTGTTGATTTAGCCTCTTTTTGGGATAGTCATGTAAATTGGTTGGTTTTTAGCATGACTTGAGCCTGCTATCTCGTGTGTTACTCGGTCCGACATATAACATACTGGCTACGTTGATCCAAAACGAGGGTAAATCAACAGGACCTCTAACCGAGGCTAACACATTACAGCATGCTGATCAAGACCTTAGGATCTGATAGATTTGAAATTATGAAATCTTGTCTATAGTTGCCAAAAATGATATGCACCACACAAATCAAAAGAACTCGGATCGAATAAGAATCCAGATACCTTACCTCTAGTCAAGCCAATGTTCACTCCATAGCACAAGACAAGAAAGAAGACAGCTTCCAAGTGCGTCATCAACATAGTGCAATAAAAGTCACATCACCAACATCTGAAGAGAAGAAGATTCTTAATACTTATTCTTCAAAACTCAATTCTAAAATTCATTGGTTTGAAAAGTACAAAAAACATATTTTAATCAATTATGTAATGTTTGCCGTTTATGTCAACTAGCTACTATTTCAGTGTCCTGGAAATGTCAATTGTTAACAACGTGGAATGTCCATGAAATTAAGTTAACAATGATTGTTGTAGCCTGCCCACAGACTCTACAGAAGTTTCTTCTTTACTCCTCCGCAACAGTAGTAAAGTCGGTGCGTGGGCTATGATTGTGGTCGCATGCCCCATCCTTCATTTCTAAAAAAAACATGCGGAAACTTCATGTTTTAGTTTGTAAATTTGCTTTTAAGAAATACAAATATCCCAATATTGACCAATTACTAAGGAATAATGACTTTTTCTTCTTTACAAAATTTTGCCCTGAAGGCTCTAATGATTGAAAACCACCAAATGTCTATTGTCCACAATGAAGGTTAAAACCTGTGTTAAGGTTCAACAAATTAAGCGAACAATACGTGAGAACAAAATATAGTGTGGGACAAGATATGATATGTTCTTTAAAAATTCATATATCCATTACATTATGTAAGACAACTGTCTTCAAAATATTGATATTATAGATCCAAAACAAAGAGCAAGAAGATTGGAAAAGCAAGATTTAGGTGAATATTCGAGCGAAACTTTAAAGAAGTAACGTGGGTTCTTCATGATCATGACTATGATGCATTAAATAAAACAGTAAAAATCGGGGCAAATTGAGATTGCTTCTTCGGACCACCTGAGCTGTTAAAAAATCCTGTCAGTGTTAAAACTTCAAAACCAAGTGAAATATCATGAAAATGTATTATATCATCGTAGCTACCCGTGAAAGTCGGAAGATAAAGTTTTGCGAGATATGTATTGATATTTTTAATCCGATGCATAATTCATGCTACAACATTATGCTCTGTATCTTATGCGCTTTCCTTGTTAATGCTAACTACGCCTGAAACGACCTAGAAACTGAAGATTCTAAGATTAAAACTAATGGTTTGAAATCGATGGCTACCACTGCTTGATTTTACATTTGTCTTTCTAAAACCAGACACAAAGACATTAGTAACAGGTAGAGATTCAAAAAGAGCTGAGAAGATTGATGCATTTCATTTTGTCACTTCTGATGAAAGGCTATGCGGTTATGCTCTATGCATTCGATTTTATTATTTAGGCATACCAAGTTGATCTACTGCCATGTTTTAATTCACTTGTGCATATTGCCAAGCGTACCAAGTGTTCATAACTTATAACCTTAATGGTTGTACATGTAGTGACAGATTGTACCGGGTGAGCCAGAAGATATTTCCCACTTTTGAATGTTCATATCAACAAGGTTACTTTACAGATTTGACCGATTCAAATCCTATGCCCCATCCACATTGCAAGTTAAACCAGTTTAAACTAAGCCAGGTTTTCCAATAAGGCCTTCTTATTGGTCAATCCAAAAAATTCAGTCATTTGATTGGTTGAAGTTTAAACTGGTTTAGATAAAGCTGGTTTAGCTGTGTCAGTGTGAATGCAGTACTGGTTAAAGCCATAAGATCAAAGCATACAGGGTGTCTCAAAAAAATTGTTCGACATTTGATTAGATATTGAAAAATAAGGACAACATGAACAGGCTCATGGAAAGATAACCCTGTTCCTAAGATTATGAAATAATTTTAGAGACTAAAATCGTGCAAATCGGTTGAAAATTCACTGAGTTACGAGCTCTCGAAGATCAAAAATATGCGATTGCTGAAACCAGAGACCCCCCAGGTTACTTGTATTGCAAAAAGCTCGAAGACGGAGTTAAGAGAAGCACATGCAATGTCATACCTCTCGTTGATATCAGAGCAAACCAAATACGACTTCTAAAGTAAATTATTTCTTGCGATTATTCTCAAAATTTCCTTCACATTCCGTAAGTCCAAAAACAGTGGTTCAAAGCAAAATCGGCGAGAGACTGAATCTGTTTCCTCAAAGCATCCATATGCTTGACAGTTAGGTTATCGAATACCTGTTTGAATCCTACTTGGTTCGCCCTGAAACAATTGAGAAATAACAGAAACGACGGCCTATGGGACTTTTACCAAAAATGCCATTTTGAGGCCTCTGGTTTCAGCTTTCGCACAAACTTGAACTTTAAAAGCTTGCAACCTCATGATTTTTTGGCGGATTTGCAAGATTCTTGTGTCAAAAATTAATTCAAAATCTCAGGACAAGGGTGACTTGACCAAAGGTCCATTGAGCGTATCGTTATTTTTTAGTATTTAATCAAACATCGAACAATTTTTTTGAGACACCCTGTAGATGTGATTTTTCCCTATCTTATCGGCACTTGAAGTATATGCAAATTCAACTTTATAACATTTCATGGTCACAAAATGACTGAACAAGGGCCTGAAACATTGATCAAATTGCAAGGACTCTCTGTACACAGAACGACACGCCATTGCCGTATCACTCCTCTCAAGAGTTATACGACATCAATTTTCAAACAAATACTACAGATTTTCAGTCGCATGGTAATAAATGCGCAATGCATATTTTTCCCACTTTTGAACAATTTTATTTCCTTTATTGATTTGTGCAACGATTCCTTTATGATTTGATTACAAGCCCTTTTCAGTCATTTTGCAGCCATGGAGATTTTGGTTAAATTGAAATCACCCATATTTATAGTGCTTGTAATTCAACGAGAAACATTATGAAAATATTTTGATCTTTCGACCATTCACTAGAATTTGAATCATTCGTATCCATGACATACCCTTGATGCTATGAATTTTCAAAAGTGGGAACTTTTTTCTGGCTCACCGGTATTTTATCAGCAGATCCCTCAGTATCTAAGTTGCTGGTAAAAAATTTCGATGCAGATGAATAGCTTACAAATCAATGATACACATTTTCTACATCTTAAACGTATTAAATGAATAATGTCCAACAAAGATTGGCGTATCAATCTTATATCCCAAACTGAATAACGATAGGGATGATATATCCTTGAGAAGCTTGTTGAGAAGCAAGCTGCTGACAACCTAGTGATCGAAACCCCGATTTTTGACTAAACTGCATTGCAATTAAATCTCTCTCATTCAAACTTGTAGGTGTCAACAAAGTATTAATAAAACTGCAAAGATTTTGAGTTAAATTCATGTCTGTCTGTTGTGAATCTTCTAAAATGATGTCATGGTCAACTTTTAGGATACATTGGGTTATGCTTACAAAGGAGCTCTTTACATGAGAAATTTCAGACCTTGCTGAATCCCTTTGCAGAATTCAACATGTGCAGATTTTAGAAAGCATTTCTTTGCTTTGCATTGTCAGCAAAAGCTGAGATTAGGTCCTTTCATTTCACTTTCATTTAAATTCTTCACATACGGTGGCCTCATAAGCCCTTTCTTGATCTAGCCTCTTTCATGGTAACTGTGCAAACGCCTGTGTTATCGAACTACTTGAAACTCAACCCTTGTTGGCTCAGCAGGGACTGGAATTTTTCTTGTGAGAGGCCAATAGATGAATTATCACAAAACTGAAAATCTATTTTTCTGATAAATTTCCAAAGTGAAGAAAAGAAATTTCATTTGCTGATTGAATTGTTTCATTGTAGATTGGTCTTGAGACAATCTTCATGCTGAAGAAAAAACATTCTTGAAATCAAATGATCTCCTTCATTTTGCAGTTATTTGAAAGCCAAGAACAGCTGTTCAAACTCATTTGGATGTGTATGACTCTTTGGCAAAAGGCAGTTAATGAATTCATCATAACATTTAGAAAAAGATCAGCAAATATTTTTAAAGATTTTGTCAGCAATATTTCATGAAATGAAACCTCCCTTCCGTAGTGACCATATATGGATGTAAAATACAGGTGTAGTGCAAGCGCAGGGTGGTTCTGTGGGTTATAGTAAAACAAGCAAGTTTGAGTGGAAATGTTTCGCTATCATGTTTGTCTTGTTTTCACTAGCAAATTTGACAATGTCCTCACATGCTCAATTGACGACCAGAAACTTTTAGCTAGCTTTAAAACAACTTGAGTGAAGCCAATAGCAGCACTAGATAAGAAAATACACTGCTCGCTTCGCTCGCATTGTTGAACCTTATATGCCTGTATAGCTAATTGTGCCATGCGCAAACTTCATACAAAGTTTCAGATTCTGCATTATCTATTAATGACATTAACAGATATACGTAGAATTCCCAAATTTTGATTTAGCAAGAAAGGCTTTGAAGTATATTCTACTTCCTGGATATATGTGTTCAATCTTGTCTAACTTCATGAACGCTGAGTCAGCTTAACAGCACACTGCAGGGTGCGGCGACAGACAGCACTCATAACTACGGACCAGATACCATTTACACTCCTGGATGGGGAGAGACACATTTTGTGTTAACAACTTGTCCAAAGATGCTTTCTTCAAATGTGGCCGGTGCTGGTTTCGAATCCACGACCTTTGTTTCGAACCCACGTAAGCCCAACGCCTTACCACTATGCCACCAAGGCCACAGGATAAACAAAACACTTAACAAATGACTTTCAAGGTGTGAGAGGCATTTAAAGATTTAGCTTTATTTTTATCAGAATCATATGGGTGATTCTTCTATTTCCAGGTAGAATACATTTTAAATAGCAGCTGGCATTGACTAATTGCCCAGATAGTTTTGGTTTGATTTGGATCAATTCAAATCATCTTGTGGCCTGTATGATTAATATTTGAGACCAAAAACGTTGAACTTATCAAGTCATCTTCAAAAATTGACTCTTCTCTTCAGACTTTAATTGTATAAAGGTCACCGAGCAAATTAGATCAACATAAATATATACTTTTAAAGAAACTGCTTACGAGAAACTTAATTCTCAGATGGCCAAAAAGGTTGAGAAGCTCCAGTGCTGGGAATATATAACGTAAGAAGCTATTCATATTCACGAAGGAAATCCTTCACAAAAAACGCCTACACATTCATTGCTACTTTGACTCCACAATGAAGTTAGACTTGGGGCAAGTCTACAATGAAGCTATACCTGTTGAAATAAAAGAATTCAATGTATTGTGTCTTTAACTTGGCATGGGCCAGCTTTAACTATGTCCATTCCCTTTAACATCTGAAGGAGACGAAAAGAAGATCTCAGAACTCAGTCTTGTGCTTCCTAGCAAGAGACAACAACATTACGGCATGAAAGCCTTACTTTGAGGATTTGTACCTGGTATCACACCTGCACCTCCTTTCACCAAGATATCGCAAAAATTTGATAATGAAAGCAATCATAGAATTTCCTTCATCATCTCTTTTGTCAATGATTCAAATACTTAATGATGAAATACTTGCTTTCGTTTCTTGACAAACTGAGCTAAAATTTTTCAGCAGCATTCTGCATGTTGCACAAAAGACATGACACTTTTTATGGGGTGAATGGCCGAGTGGCTGAAGCAGTTCTAATCAGGTAACTGAAGTTAAGCTCGGTCGAACTCCGGATGGGTGACCTCGGAGGCCTGACCTCACAATTTACCTCGTCATCCTTTGGAAGGGACGTTAACCTGGAAGACCCATGTCTGGATGTGGCATGCACAGTGGACCTAAATTAGCTTTCAGTAACTAGAAATCCTGACAAGGATTTGAAAAACAAAGGAAAAACACTGAAATTTCTTTTCAAACATCAGGTTATAGTTTGGATTCATTCTGAAAATTGGGATCAAACTGGAAACTGAACTTACAAATAGAAACTAATCTGGAATAAAACCGGTGCTGTTTGCATCACACTTCAAAACCTGGCAGCCCAAATGAGAGCTAAATTTCTTGCCTTCTAGATCAATTGCAAAAAGAAATGAAATTTGAAGATCAGCCTCACAATGTGGATGATTTTTCAAACAGAAGAAGTACTTTTTAGAAACACAGTAATTAATAAAGCTTTGTATTTAGCAAGAGATTCTTAATGTCCTATTTCCCCTGAAAGATTGAGCCCTGTGATACAATAAGGGCTTTATGAACGACACAAAAAATCAATTCAAGTAGTAGTGCAACATAAAATTCAATTTGATAATCTTTTCTTGCTATTTTACATCATCCTTCAGCAAGAGCTGGAATCTAAGAGTAAATTTTCCCACAAATTCAACACAATTTCAAGACTTTGCAATAAATCAGTTATCAATCTGGACATTGATACCAATTCAGATCAAGAAATACTCATGATTGATAGAATCTTGATGGTAATTTTCTTGAAAGTGTAATTTTCGACTTACCTTGCATATATCATGTATCTAGGTTGAAATTGATGTTTGATAGCGCCAATAAAAGAGAAAGAATTAGTTGGGGAATAACTAAACAGTGATATCAGCTACTACAAACGTTTCCGGCCTCCGAATTTTACCCTTCTGTCAATTATCCAGTTATCTACGTACATATATGAATGAAAATCACTTACATTACATTTCACTGGTTATCCTCCTCCGAGAAAATCGAATGCTACACTCTTTTAAACTGACCAGAGTCTCTCATAAACTCTAAGAAAGATTTGTGACATGCGCAACTTCTGACGAAAAACGACTTGTCTAAATCTCAGATGCGTTATCAGTGAAGTGAAAATCACTCAAATCAAAAGATAAGCATAAACTTATAGTATCGAGGGATCTACTTTGCATTGCTTAGCAACGGTATAAATGCCTATCATTGCAAATGAATTATTAACATAGAGTTTTTCAATGTTCAAGCAATCGTCGATAAAACCGCAAGATAGATCAAAGAGTCAGACTTCAAATGTATTTTTCTTGATTACAATGAACACAAAAGCTTTTCAATGGATCAACCAGCCAAGATAGTGAAAATTGCTATTACTTATTGTTCAGCTTTGTTTCATTCCGAGTGTCTAACTCTGAATTGTTTATAAATAAATAAAAAGTCAGACAATGTCAAATGCTGAAAGGACATAAAAGATTTTACAATATGCACCTGTTTCCTCATTTTTCCCTGGTAGAAACACTTTCTTTCTTACAGCTAATAACTAGAAATGTGAGTATCCAAATGAACGTCACAATAATAGTAAAGGATAGAATAGACCTTTTAGCTATTCTAAAAAAGAATGCGGATCGAACGATACTTCATCACATTTTGTAGAATTTTCGAATGCTCTAACACCACTCAATCGAGCTTCGTGTATAAAAATGTATAAAAATAACGCTCGATCCAGGCTCTTTTGTAGAAAAGCTAAAAGGTATATGCTTCACATAACTTCAAGCAACTTGTGAAGCCCTTTTACACGATCACATTCTGTGCTCACAGAATGTCTGTGAATCAAATTTCATGTAAATATAATCGTGTAAACCGACATTAATGCGTCTTCATTCTTTTATGACTTGATTAACATTGCTGACGTCATTCAGAAACATTGATGGCGTCATTTAGTCTAAAATTGCTGTCATTATCAAATATATTCTGGAGCCGGTTGAATAACGTAATGAACAGCTACCAACGACAACGGGCAGCAAGTTACACTCCTAAGAATCACTCGGTAGGACGGCGGGCCAGCGCAACACCGCAGGCGCAGCGCGGCTAGCCTAGTTAATGGAACTATGTTTCATCTGAAATCTCTGGTCTAGAACCGTCGAATAGTTGCATTTTCAATGATCTGTAGTCATCCTTGAAAAAAACAGAGTCCCTTCTTCGTTTTTTAGCTGACCACCTGTTGAAAAGATGTTGGTCAGGTGATCAGTGTTAGATATGTTGAAAAAAAATTAAATATACCTAGAAACGACTGGAAAAAGGAAAATTTGTTAAGGTTGGTATCTAGATCTTTAATCATCTACATCTATTCCCTATTCTCGACTTGTTGGAAATAAATCATGTCTTGTTTTGATTGCTACATTGAAACAATATATATGTTGATATTGGAGCATTGAGAAAAGAAATTTTATCACGAAAGCCTAGATTTGCATCCACATCTAGACCAGAGCTTTTGGGTTTTGGCCTAAGTTGTTGACGCACTTTTGTTGTGGAATCTCCTGAATCATAGCAAAGAATAAGCAAGAAGCCTCATGCTTCGGAAAAGTTCTTGATGGAAATCCAAATCGAACTTGAAATCAATTCACGAATTTTTTGCCCAAAGAGACATCTCCTTTCAATCAAAAAAACCTTCAAATTACCCCAGCCGAAAAAAGTTATTCATCAACGAAATAATTCCACTGGGTCTGAAAAAATCTTCCTTGCTTAAATGACATGCATCTGTTATCATTGGAATCATTACGAAAAAGGCAATCGCGTATACCCAAAGGATAAAAATTCACAAGGATAAGATCCTCGAAAGTGCTCACTCGTGCTTAAAGTTTTTCTATTTTGTAAATTCATCTTGACTGAAAAAAGCCTTTATGTTCATTAATATGTTTGTCTCTTTTTAGTTTTTACTTCTCCATTCAAATGTCTACCTAAAAGCATTCTGGTCCTTGTTCAGAATTTCTACGCTATGTCTGTTTTTGAGGAGATTCCCCGAAACAGTGGTTTACTTTAGGCCAAAACCTAAAAGCTCTGGTTTCGAAATTGAACAAAATCTGGACTTCCAAGGTAAAAATGCCTACTCTTGATGTTCCAATGTAAACAAACAAGGTATCTATCTTCAACTTAACTGTTAAAGAATAGTTCAAAGATGTTTTTTGATTGATTTTAGCTCAATTCTTACGCTAGCCTTGATTGAATCTGCTACCTTTTTTTGGGACACAAGGTATATATACAGCACGTAGCTAGGCCTCTTCAACCGTACGCCATATTATGATGTCATCCTTTCTATAAATAGAGTGCCTCCTTAACAATAGATACAAATCATAACGTCCACTACTAATTTAGACTTCAATATTTCATTGCTTTTTGTATGTAAATTCTTTATTTTCATGTGTTTAGATTCATGATTGTTTTTATCTGCTATCAACCTCGTCCCCAGGGCCTTTTGTCATATTGGGACGGAGACGAAAAGGCCCTGGCATCGGCCGGTCACCTAAGCAATCTGATTGGCTGTTGCTTTTCACATAAATTATATACAATTCAAATCAATGACTTACCGGTTTGTTGTTGTGAATGTCAAAATCACTTCCGTTTGTGATCGAAGTTTCGAAATTCATTTCTTTCAAAATTAAGAATAATCCAACCTCGTCCCAAGGGCCTTTTGTCATATTGGGACGGAGACGTCCCAATATGACAAGAGGCCCTTGGGACGAGGTTGAGAGCAAAACATTGCAATTCCTTGGGCTGGCAAAATTCGTTGTCAAGCTTCCTACGGCATTTTAGTACATTTGTTTTGATAAGGAAACTTTCCTGGGACTGAATGAAAGTAATTTAAAAATAACATTTTGATTATTTTCGTGTTACTCGGAGGTGCATGACCGAAGAATAATCCTTTGTACAAACAATTAAAGTAACTCTCAGCTCGAAATGTATTTGAAATCTGGTTAAATGGCAAGTTTCCCTGAAGTCATTGAGAAAATATGGAGAACTTATAAACCATCAGTTGATCTTCAATGATCGAATTCAGGGGAGTAACGACCAACATAATATTGCTTGTCGTCTTCGTTGGAAGGATATCGGGCAGAAGCTGGAAGAGGAGGGACTTCCCATAACAGTTGGCAAAACTGCGATTACATCTGAGCCATCGATCAGACTTTCAAAGCACTGCACCTGTTGTGGCTTTAGACAAAAACATTGATCATGATTCGATAGTGCGATCGACAACCTTTGGAAAACTGACAGAAACTTTGGCTGTCTGCTGCTACCTGCCCCCGCCATGGTATAGCGGGTATAGCAGCAGTGTAGCTGTGGCCTAAAATCTTGCATACATTATAATCTCTATAATTTATGACACCCACTGAGAGAGGGTGTTTTGATGGTCATGTGACCAGCCGATGCCAGGGCCTTTTCGTCTCCGTCCCATTATGAAGAAAGGCCCTGGGGACGAGGTTGATCTGCTATGTATTTAAGATGACAGTTAAATAAACTGAAACTGAAACTGAAAGTGTTCTTCAAAAAATAGCCTTGCTTGACGGCAGGCCTCTTAAATGATTGAAAATAACAGAATTAAAATACATGCCACCACTTTGATGAATTAGTGACACATTAAGTATGCAGTATACTGCGATAAGGACTATAGTAGGCCCTGAAGAGTACATCACAAACCTCGTTATAAGCAAAACAGCCCTGAAGAAGCTCTGCAAGACAAGAAAAAGCAGTTTAATGCGCATATTTATCATTACCAATCGTATTCGCTGTTATTTTTGTCACTTTGCAGCGTTCTAACCTCGTTTCCAGGGTCGTTGGCAGTTTCCCTGATCTTTGCTCAATCTTACATAGCTTAGATGATCACCGTAGATAGACATGAGGAAAAACTCAACCCAAATATTATTTGAAATCTTAAGAAATTTCCAAAATTTGCGTACATGTAATGTATACCATCTGAAGGTGCAATCCTTCTTCTTTCTAATGATATGCACTTTGGATACCTTTATGGAACAATTTATCATCAAGTATATTTTTAGTAAGTATGCCCAATTTCAAATGCAGCCTCCAGGAAAAGCAAAATCAACCCCTTCTTCTGATAAAAATTATGAAAAATTTTTTCGAGCTATTTCAGGCCTAGAAGCACTCAATGTGATTGATGCCTTGAGGAGAGAAAAAGACAATTTGATCCTCACGAGATGCATTTATAGATAATGATAAAATATGCTCTCACAAATGTGGATTATCGTTTATGTAGACGCTCTATCACTTCCAGGATCTAAAATAGGCCATACTTACAAAAAGTCAAATAAGCAATGGAAAATCCAATTAATCCACCAAACTTGGATATCATTAGAAAGAAAATAGGTTAGACTTTCAGATTGTAAGCCTCATATTGATTCAAATTCTATCATTTCTTAAAGAAACTCGAATGAAAGTGGGTTGTGTTTTTTCTGAAACACCCTGTAGAAGCCAGCCTTCCTTTTCACATTCACTATATCAGTGGCTAGGTCTTCCTTTATTAGTTGGCTTCCTTCATTGATCGTACTGCTTGAATCGTTTAACAAGTCATCATCCTTATATGAATCCAGATTAAATATATGATCAGCTATGCTTGTTCTATGCATGGAAAGGGGTTTATCCAAAGTAATCAGCTTATATAACATTCGAAAAATTGATGCGAAATTCAAACCAGACGATTTACATTGATCAAATCTATTTTGAAAGTAATATTGTTATCAAAATATGAATGTTATCGCAATAACACTTCCTTGACGCAAGATTAAGTCACACAATAATTGCATTTACACAGGGTTCTCCAAAATGAATTGCAGGCTTACTGTAGCTGATATCCATAAACTAAGCTGGTCAACAATGTTGTTCTAACACAAGCCCAGCTTGCAATAGAAAAGTGCAATCTGATTGTGATTTAGGTCACAATAATGTCTAAACAGTAAAACGTAAGCGTTTCAACGGCTTTTAAGATGTTGAATAGATGATCATGTCACACTGCAGTTAAGAGCTATTCAAACGTTCCTTGTTGATGTCCTCAAAATGCCTCATTCTCGTCAGCAAATCCAATCTTTTCCACCTTAAAATGAACTGTTGAGACATACCACTCTCCCAAGTTAGACCTTCTGTAAGCCCATCCCTACAGTATGTTTTTTTCAGAATAGAAAGTAAAGCGCTCGCTTTGCTTGCGCCCATTGTTACAGAGTGTGAAGTAGAGCGCTCGCTTTACCCGCGCCATAAATTGATTACATTGTGTTATCAAGAAGCGACATATTTCCAAATTGTTTCACCTGACATCTTTTTGAAACAGATTTCAAGTTTTCTTCAAACGGCAACAGGGTTGTTTTTTGTTATGCAATTCTTTAATCCAAACTAGTATCATTTCATAGCAATTATTTCATGAGTGTGTACAAGTATGAAAATAACGAAGCAACAGTCATTGCAACAAGAGCATACGAGTTTACTTATTCCACAAAGAATTTATTGTCTCATTGAGCGTAAAATCCCAAGATAATAAAAGAGAAAGTCCTTAAGTTGATTGAAACATGGTACAGAGCAATGTAGCAGCTTCGCAGAATTCGAAGAACACGAGGATGAATGTATGTCTTCAACAATGACTAAGAATGGTTCAGATGACCTTGGTTTCCTTTAATCTAGAAGGTGCATGATAGCCCTTAGGCATAAAATGTATATATCAGGGGCGGACTGGCCAGTCGGGCTACTGGGCTGGGGCCCGAAGGGCCCCCCTCAGCAAAGGTCCCCATGGGCCCCTTCTGTGCTGGAAGAAAAATACTTCAAATGGTTAATTTTGGATGAACTTTCTGACAGTGACAAAACAACCAGTTTCAATCAACGAAAAATTGGTTGAAGGGCCCTGTAATAATTCTTTCAACAGTTATCTTTGTTTGTCAAACAGTTGAAAATGTCAAAAGATTGCAAGTGGACCCCAGTTCGTAAGATAAGGGTACTGCAAAATTCCAATTGGCATAGTCTTGTTTTAGACTGATAGGTGAACTGATGAATCTGCAAATGTAGAACTTGACAAAACTGGAGCAGCTTTTGCCAAAGGGGCCCAATAAAGACCTGATCGAGGAAGGCATCTTTTATGCAGGGGCCCCTTCTCACTTTACCTCATGCCCTTGCCAGTCTGTTAATTTCAAACAACTTTTGCCTATATCTACACTCGGTTACAGTGACCTAGGAGACCATGTTAGGGGTATTTAAAATATGAATAAGGTTTTAGAAAAAAGATAGAAGCAGTGGCGTACCCAAGGTGGGAATGGGGGTCCGGACCCCCCACTTTTCAATAAAGATGGTCCTCGAGATTAGCACAAAAATGCAATAAAATTTGTGTTGGGACTCGTCAAAGTTTCATAGAAAGGTTTTGGGTTTTTAACGAATGCTTGAACTCGGCTGGAAGAGGCATTCTCAGCCTAAGTAGAATCGTAGAATACATATCCTCGAAAATTTTCCTGGGGGCTTGGCCCCCAGACCCACTTAATCATTTCAATATCCCAAGTTATCTCAGCCTGTCCACCATGCCACTAGCTATAGGGATCCTAATTTGCTGCTACTGTTGAAATTTGCCAAAGCTTCTTGCATAAAAGATGCCACCGGCCGACTCCCGGGGGGGTTACTTGACCAGATTTTGGACGGGGACGTGCCATCGAGGTTTCAAAAACATACCCGTTCCTTATACCAATTTTTCCAAAATGTATACCCGACTTTATACCAATTTTTCAAAAATATATACCCGACTTTATACCAATTTTCCGAAAATGGATACCGGATCCAATACCAATTGTGAAAATCGCGAAAAGTGATACCGTTCCTTATACCAAATTCGTGAAAATCGATACCGTTCCTTATACCAAAATCGTGAAAATCGATACCCTTCCCGATGGCACGTCCCCGTACCCAAAATATGTATAGTACCCCCCCCGGGGGCCGACTAAACAATTATAAAGGAGCGAAAAGAGACCCCTATCAAGCTCGAAGGACCAGCTCCAAATCATTTTGCAGTAAAGCAACTTTGCAATGCGTGTTTTGATATACTAGTCTGGACGTTATTGAATAATCATTCTTCTTGACTTTCCTAGAGTAACTTTCTATGATGGGTATGAACTCTCATTGCAAATCTGACAAAGCGACCTGCTGTGATAATTGTCGCCATGTTTACGATGCAAAGCATAGCTAAAAAGGGCGTTTCCTTCATTTTCCGACCGTCTAAAGGGCGTGGTTGCTAAGAATTTTCCTGGGGCTACGCCCCAGACCCCCTCCACCTTCCAGTGCTGCGTACGCCCTGGATAGAAGTATTCAACATTTAAGGATTCTGAAATGTGATCTAATGATACTTTTAAGGCATGAAATGAAAATTATACGAGAACAATGATACAAAAACATGTACAGTAATTGACTTGACAAAAAGACCTTTTGTAGACGATTTTGATGCTCTGCTTTCAAGAATTTTCCCAGTGAGGTCTTTCGTCAAACGGATTCCCTTTCGGAAGTAGTTGGATCTTGAAGTTTGAGGAAGGACAAATGAAAGCATTTCTCGGCAATGAATCAGACCTTCACCAAGAAGAGCGAAGCGGGCGTGGCCCTGAAGGTCACGGTGGCCCTGAGATTTCTGGTTTCGCATTCAACTTATGCTATAAGAAATTGCATTCTTGCAACAGGCCTGCTGGAAACGGTCGGCCGAGGCGCTTCAGCCCGTAATACTTTGCTGAAATTCGTTCATTTTTAAGTAAAAGAGGCTGTGAAAGCCAAGCTCATAGAGATGAATATTTAAAGTTATTTCTATTCCAGGAGGTGGCCAAAATCTATCAAACTATTCCTTTGTATATTGTGCAGTTCAAAAATAATGTATCTACTCGTGAAATTGCAGTCATTTTCTTAAAATTCCCGGAAGGACCCCCATCAGTCGTGATGCTCTGCTTCTTTAATGGTAAATTCTCCAAAATGGGGCGTTTTCCAACAATCTAAAGGGTGTGTCAATGAGAATTTTTCCCGGGGGTAAGCCCCCGGACCCCCAGCTTTATTCGCTGCGCTCGCACTTAGTTTCAAAGCAGAATGCAACTCGTATAGAGAACCATTCAAATTGTTAGAAGTTAGTCCAGTATCATTTGAGGCCAATTCAGGGGGTGTGTTCACAAAAGATTTCCCAAGGGAGTGCCCTGCAAACTTTTCGCTCGCGTAGTTGCGGGCCCCCTCGTTGCCGAATCGCCCGGGCCCCAATTCTACTGCCAGTCCGCCCCTGGTATATATTCTTATAAAACTTAATTTTTTACATAGAACATTTAAGGAGGGAAATTAGCTATTTGAAATCAAATGTAGGACAACATAGAAGCAAACTATGAATCTTTGAAAGGTCATCGAGAACAGAAAACCATTCAAGGCATTTCACTTACAATTGACGTTTTGTCTTCTAATGCATAATCCAAAGCTAGGGAAAACTGCTTTGCTTTCGTTTGATGAAAGTAATTATATCGTGGAATAGACCTCTTAGCTATTCTACAAAAGAGCCTGGATCGAGCGATATTTTTATACATTTTGATGCGCAAGGTTCGATTGAATGGCGTTGGAGCTTCGATCACCATTGTGCATATTCGAAAATTCGACAAATTGTGATGAAATATCGTTCGATTCACATTCTTTTTCAGAATAGCTAAAAGGTCTATTATTGCTTAACGATGCAATAGAGTTTTGATCGCCTTGAATGGCTGTTCCGTGCTTTAATATGAGAAATTTCTTTGTTCAGTTTAGTCTGACTCATCTTTTATGATTTCTTTTTTTGCAACATTGCTAAAAGTTGACTCTCTTATAGGGAGTGTGCAATGGTAAATAGCAAACACGGCATTGTTTCATTAACTATCGATCATTAACAACATGTGTGGGCCATCAATTTCAATGGGCTATTTCTAGTTCTTTCTGTTCTGTGCAAATGCAAGCTTGCAGCCGTGCAAAAACCCTTTAATTGTTATTAACGATGATAGGTGCTTGTAGAATCTTTTCAACAGCAATTTGATCGTCAGAAGGAAAATTTAATATCAAAATTTATATCCAACAAAACCATTTTGAATACTATTAAAGATTCCACCTATTATTTGCAATTTTTTGGTTCAGAAAGATAATAAAATCTTTATCAATCCATGATCTATGAACAAGGTGTTCTAATTTCCGTTTCAAATAAGACTAGGACTAGGTAGGTAATGTTGAATTCCCATATGTAGCCAGCTTTCTGTTATCAAATTCATAGTTTTGTGTCATACCTAAAATCACTGCTTGGACCATTTGACTATTTACTGATTAACTGATCTTTTGATCAATCCTTTAAGGCTCCAATAGCTGGGTTACTTCTATTGATTTGACCACTCAGTTATTCGTCCATTTACGGATAAGCTAGTTGCATAACTATTTCACTTTGTCAACTATCATTACTGAAGCACACCTCCGCCAGCAAGGAAAGGCAAAAAGCTTAGAGAGAGATTCGACATCCACAGCGGCATGGCGATCGATTTTCGACATGGTTCCTTGCACTCGTTGAATATTATCAACCTGAATTCAATGCGAAAAGCTGAAACTCGTGTGGTCAGTCTCATGGCAATGTAACAGATTTATCTCTTCGAAGTCAGCCATGAGTCAGTCAGAGATTTCTGCGAAGTGGACGCTTCTTTCACCATGGCTTTTAAAAAGTTTTCGAGACATTGGTAGGTCCTTTTGACTTAGGGACTATTTGCTCTCGAGGTACTTCCCTTTTGATACTTGAACAAATGAGAAAGAATTGATAAATTGTTGTCGGTACAGGAACGCTGCAAGGAAAGTTGTATAACTTTCAAAAACTATCTTAGAACTTTCTTGGCAACTAAGATGCTCATAGACTGCTCATTTCTAACTAAAAATTGCTCTTCGGGGGTTTCAGAGTTAACGAAGGTATCATGTTAAGTATTGATTTCGGTTTTACTTTTCCTTGTTGGAGAGAGAGAGAGAGAGGATAAGAGTAGTAGAGGAGAGAGGGAGAGACGGAGAGAAATCCTAAACTGACCCATATCTCACAAAGTGCTCTAAAATCTTAATTTCGTCTATTCTTGTCTGGCTAGATCTGTCAAAATACATACTTGACCTAATTTTCAGGTAATTTGGTTACATTTTGCTCCTTTGATGCTCACTTTTGTGATTTTCGACTTTCAAAATGGCGGACTTTCTGCCAGCCAAAAGAAACATGGCCTTATACTTTTGACCTGGTAAATACCAATAGAAAAGAGACTGCTGTTCTCGAGAACAGTGGCATTTACACAACAATGTGTGCAGCCAGCGACCAACAACGCACATTCGAGCTCATAAGCTCCCTCCCCTGATTGGCAAAAAGTCATAGAGTAAGTGACTGCTGTGTTAGGTCCATGGTCCATACCAGGATGATGAATTCCTTACTAGGAAACTGATGGAATTTTGAAGATTCAGCAAACTTAGAAATGGGATTGCTGTCTTTCTCTCTCACTTTCATCGTTGGTGAAGCGCTCTAATTTTGGCACGTGTTACATCGATATATATTTCTTATTTAGTCTGAATTGCAACAGATTAATTTTATCTGTAATTTAGAAAATGGAAAAAAAAAGAACTAATGACTGTCTGCAACTGGGCTGCAACCCAAACACATTATTGCTTCGTAATGCAGCTGCGCAGCATAACAAAAACAGCGTGAATCAATCAATAATGATCGTGAGTGAACTCCATTGTGAAAAAATGTGCGAGCTTCATGTTTGTGTGGACTTCTAATGCACTTCTTGGGAAAATAAACGAAGGAATGCAAATGAAGCAGTCGCAGTTAGTTTACACTAAGGCGCAACTATATATTTCTCCTGCTGCCAATTTTTTAAAGGCAAAGTGTCGATTTGTCGTGAGGAAATATGTCAATGAAGTGTCTCAAGCAAATTTCTTCCCTTTGGCTAATCAAATACTGTTTAAAGTCTGATTAAAGTCAAACGAGATTTCACATGGGATTTGCAGTAACGCAAACTTAATCATGCAAAGAGCGTCAATAGCTAATTCGAGAAGTGTCAGGTGACATCTAATTTGAGACAGACTCTAAATCTCTTTAACGAAGGCTAAGCCTTGTGGGAATCGATGCAACAATTTCAATCCTATAGGACCAAATAATCCAATTAAGCACACTTTTGAATTGATCAGTTCGATAATGGGATCAGTTTTTTGAACTCCTGGGATTCATATTTGAATTGAGTTTGATAACTTTGTTTACCAAGCAGCAATTCATTCATTACAACGGCAACCAACGGGAAGGTCAAACGAAGCCAGAAACAATGATTGTCTTTTCTCTGACAACGTCTTCCTCTTATCCTATTTCTGACTCCCTTCTTCATTTTAGTGAAACAAGCAAACACATATGCTCACTCTGTTCTCGTTCCAGTAAGAAAAAATTGTGGATGTCTGTGACAACATGCGCACCGTTATATCTCATACCGGGTGTCCCAAAAAAAAAAAACGCGACGTATTTGAAAAATTCTGACACAAGCTGTTTCAAATAAATAATCAAATAACTATTTTTGTCTAAATCTGCAATGATTACTTTAAATTTTGATATATTTTTCAGAATTTTTGGTGTCTTTTTGGTAGAGTTAAAATTCCATAAATTTCAAATTTGTTGTCATGGCAAACCAGAGCTACCAGCAAGTGCAAAATAAACTGCAAAATTACAAGCAAAGCATACATGCAACTTCATTGGATCACACAAGGGCCGACAAGCACACAATTTGATATGGAAACTGTGAAAAAGGGAAATTTTGAGGGAGCTTTCAGTGTTCATTTCCAATTAAAAGCATAACTCTAATGACGGCCTAGTCATTTAAGAAAAAGCAACTGTGCTTTGACCGAAATCTTTATAAAAAATATCTGTTGAATGTTCAGTTTACTTGTTTGTTGTGTGCTAGTCAGCAGTCTTCGGTAAGTGCTGGGATTGTCATGTTTTATATTTTGACATTGTTATTCACTATATTGCTAATGCAGCAGCTCTGGTTTTGACAAAGGGGCAATTTTGAAGTTTGCTGATTTTTAACTTTACATTCAAGTCCCCAAAAATACTGGAAAATATATCAAAACCTTTTCCAATTATTGCAGATTTTAATAAGAATAATCGTTTGATAATGAGTACGAAACAATTGCCATTATGATTTTTCAAATCTGTTGCATTTTTTCTGGGACACTCGGTACAGTAAACTGTCTACTTTTTATCTAAATGCACCTTCCTAACATCGTTCACACAGAACTTCTTCCTTGTTCTATATCTTCTTTTAATTTCTTATAGCAGGAATAAGTTTTGTGTGTCCTATGACTCAGCATGCAACGTTAGAAGTGCCGTAAAGAATCCGTCTTTTTCTGCAGAATATTTACTTGTTTCTACTTATATTGAACTGATAGAGCAGAAACTGCATATACATGCATGAATGTTCATAACTTTGACCCCTCCCCCCCCTAGCTCCTTGCAACAGATCCTGGAATCAGCCAACACTTGATATAGCCTTCCATGGTCCTTACACTCTTGATCAATCATTTCAAAAAGCTTATCTACCAAACACTTCGTACTCTCAGATTGCTCGATGACAACCATTATGTCAGTGTTACTCTGTATTGTTTCCCATAGTCAGAAGAGACCTTTTAGCTGTTCTGAAAGAGAATCTCAATCGAACGAAAGTTTGCTACATTTTCTAGAATTTTCGAATGTCCACAATAGTGATAGAAGTTCTAACGCCACTCAATCGAACCCTGCGTATAAAAATGTATAAAAATGATACTCAATTCCAGGCTCTTTTGCTGAATAGCTAAAAGGTCTATGAGTGTATTACGTCTTAGATATAACATGCAACTTTCAGAATACCACAATTAGCTTGCGTTTTTCCAAGAGCAGCCTCCTGATATTATTCACACAGAATTTGCTACATTGTCAAGTAAAATTTCATTGCTTCTGTATTACCAGAACAAGTGTTTTATACCTTTGACATAATAAAGACGTTCAAAATACCGTAACATGCTTACCTCATTTCCGGAAAATATCTCCTTCCTATCGGGAGTATAAAAAAAGTCCTTTAACGGTTCCTGCAAAAGAGTCATGTTTTCAAAAATTTTCATTTTCAGTTTATTGTATACATGAGATCTCATCTAAGGTTTGCAACCTTGCATTTTCAAATCGGACTTTTATTCAAAGAGTACTTCACTTAAAAAGGCAAAATTCCTGAAGCAGCCTAAGACAGATGGTCATTGAATAATGCTATTGTTACCTAAGACTGCGTTAACATCATGCTAGCACATTTTGAAAAAGGCAAAGAATGTGACGTTAGCAAAATTTGGTCTAGTGTTCACACGATGCCGGCACAATAAGAAAACAATAAGAAATTCAGCGGTAACTAACTAGGCGCAATTCCTCCAAAAATGTGATACCAAAGAAGTGTAACTTCGACTTAAGAAACGAGTAGCGTCATTTTGAAAGCATTGAAAAATCGTCCGTTTTCATTATTTTCGAGTGTTCATGCGATGCCACTTCAAAATGTGCTGGTTAGGGTTCAGTTTTCAAAATCTACCGTTTTCAAATTAAATCTGACTGCAAAAAATGTGCCTTCTTTGCGTGAACAGGAGGCCTATCCATCACACTTTTCATTGCTTTCAGACGGGTCGGCATACTGTGAACGCTGTCTAAATGTAATATATAAGTGTAGGATCTTCTGTAAGAAATGTACTCGTCACTAATTCAAAAGCCCAATAACAGACTGAGGCCCTGTCCACACATATCCGGATATTTTTGAAAACGCACCTTTTTATCCGTTTTGGGCTACCGTCCACACGGAACGGCCCTTTCGGTCGTCGAAAACGAAGCTTTTCGAACAGGCTCTCCAGAGTCCAGAGTGGATCCTTTTGAAAACGCCGTTTTCCTGTTCTCGTGTGACGGGTGAAAACGCAGCTTTTCGAAAACGCTGACGTCACAGTGTCAATTTATAACCCTTCTGAGCATATGCTCGAATCTTTGGGGATCACAAGAGGGCATTTTGTTTGTCTGTTTTCTGATTTCGAAGATGCGTTTTCAAAAATATCCGGATACGTGTGGACGGGGCCTTATAAGCATGAACAGTAATGACACTAGTGTGAGAAAGATCCTTTAGTTTAAGAAGACACTGTTCCTGTTCCTTCAGTCCTAGAAAGTTGCGTTGTGAACAACTTTTAAACCTCATTTACCCGGGCAAACTTTTTTGTGTTTTTGCCGGGGGGGGGCATGCCCCTTTTCATTTCTATTTCTATAACTTGTATGCTGCTGAAACTTTCCAGAACGGTACCCACAACTATCAAAAAGACAATTGAACCAGTCCGGTTTTAATTGGACTCGTGGTTCGTTCCCAGGCAACCAAAAGGTATCAAGTCGTGACACATGGGTCTCAGTGCTGAAAACAAAGAATCTGCTAATAATTTTAAATTTGATTTCTAGAAATTCATAAAATAGAGTAGATATAAGAAAACGTGATTTTTTATTGATTGAAAATAAGTTTTTGACAGTCAATCATTATCCATTATAGATATGACTTCATCAAAACTGATAACGTCATAGAAATTGTTTTTCGATGATGTATGCAAATATATAGAAATTATAAATGAAAAAAAGCTCCTTTCAATACTAGTACTAATTTCGATACAAGTGAAAAACAGAGAATTATTACAGTTTTGTTAGTTTCTTTAAAACCACTCTCCTAATAAGGTACTCTTATTGTCACGTGACGATAATTATGACAATGAAGCATTAAAGATTTGATAGGGCATTGAATTTTTGGAAAAGTCACTTTAGTTTCAGCATGCTAGCTTGTTCCATCTGAGAGCTATAGTTCTATTATATATTCTACATATAGTTATATATAGTTCTATATATAGTTCTATAGAGCTATTCAAGTGGGGGGGGGGCACATAGTGGCCTACATCGGATAAGATAAGGTCAAAGCATAAATTCACCTTTTTTAACATTTTCTCTGAGCGTCTTGATAGTTTCAATATTCTAGAAAATGTTAAGGAAGCAGTTTTTGATGGTGGTAGAGCTGAATGAAAATTTCTTGGAATAATGCATTGCTACTAGTAGCACAATTCAATAACTATTTGTCCCAGACTGCCTCAGAGATTTTGCCTGTGTAGGTGAATTACTCAGAGAACACAAATTTGATTTGAACAAGCAAGGTCGCAATATCTAAGCTGAGATCTTATCTAAAGCATAAGCTGAAAATGAAAATTTTTTAAACGAAGGGTCCTTCGCAGGAACCGTTCAAACGCTTATACATGTTTTGGGACACCCGAGGGGTGAGTGGCCGAGTGGCTTATACAGTCTTCGTCAGGTGACTGAAGTTAAGCTCGGTCGAGTGAGGTCAAACTCCGGATGAGTGACCTCGGAGGCCTGACCTGACAACTCACCTCGTCATCCTTCGGAAGGGACGTTAAACTAGGGGTCCCATACCTGGATGGGGCATGCACAGTTGGCACAGTTTTCATTCAGCTTTCAGTAGCTAGAAATCCTGACAAGCCCACTCAAAACAATTTGAAAACAAAGCTGGCATAATTTCTTCCTTATTCAAGTAGAAGTATCAATGCCAACGCTTCTTTCTTCAAATTTCTTAAAGCCAGAATAACTGTGTAAGTCGATGACACTGTATGCAACGCTAAATCTAATTCCCGAACAACTTACTTTTTTCCTGAGAATAATTTATTCTTGTTCCTAGAAAAAATTCCTTCCTTGCTCAAGTAAAACTATCATGAGCAAGCTACTCCATTTTCTCATTAGAGATTGAGCCTGTATGTGTATCCGTATGACATGATAAGCAACTTTTAAAGTGATACCTTAAGCAGCTTACCTTTCTCGTAAAAATATCTCGTTACTTTACTTTTGTATAATCACTTCCTTGTACGAATAAAACTATGATGATAGCTTTACTTCAACTTCCTTAAAACCAGAACGATTAGTAGATGTCTACGATATAGTGAGTACCATTATATCTAATACCATCAACAGCTCATCTTTCCTCAGAAAACATCTTCCTCTTATCGTTCATATTGAATTTCTTCCTGATTCATATAAAACTATCATGAAAACGTTACTTCTCTTTGTTTTCGTAGAGCTAGAATAAGTGTCGTATGTCTATAACACAGTACGCAGCAATCAGAAATACATTATGCAAATTCATGAATAATACATTGACGAGAATATTTATCGGTTAATGATAAAGTCGGCACAGGTGACTCCCATTCATTAATTAAACATATTCATTTCAATTTTATTGATATAACAAACAGCATATTTTCTATATTCTTTGAATACACTGCCGCGCCTTTGTATCATATTTGAACACCAGTCTACCTTCTAAATGCATTTTAATTTAAGAGTTAAACAGCATTATAGACTGAATGCCGCTGGTATAAAACTAACAATAATTCTTGTAAACGTAGTTCTTCGTATCTTCACCGCATCTTCATTCACGTTGATTATACCAGCTAGTATTGAGCAGTAAACCAAGCACTTTAAAGCCATCATAGATAACAACAAGTTTGATTTGCAGGATCGAGCACAGAAACTCTACTCAGTTGTAGTGTGGCCAAGTGGATGGTTATATGGCCCCGTCTTTCGGTACTTGTAGGTATTTACCAGTGGGATTTCGAATCCTGTCGTTAGCCTACGAACTACGAGTCATCACCCAACTCAGCTGTTCATCCTGCAGCTGGTAAAGGAGTACTGAGGCGTAATTTTGAAAGTACAAACGGTAGTACCACAGGCCCACATCAGTTGCATAGCTGCTCTTGCTTTTTACCACACTTCGTAAGCAAATGCAGGCTGCTTGCTTGCTTGCTTGCTTGCTTGCTTGCTTGCTTGCTTGCTTGCTTGCTTGCTTGCTTGCTTGCTTGCTTGCTTGTTCGCTTCATTATTTACTTGGTTGCTTGCCTGCATGATCATTTGATTGCTTAATTGCTTGCATGTGTGTTTGTTTTCATGATTTCTTGATTGCTACATAGATTATTCGATTATTCGATTGCTTGATTGATTGCTTACTTGCTTGCTTGCTTGCTTGTTCGCTTCATTATTTACTTGGTTGCTTGCCTGCATGATTATTTGATTGCTTAATTGCTTGCATGTGTGTTTGTTTTCATGATTTCTTGATTGCTACATAGATTATTTGATTATTCGATTGCTTGATTGATTGCTTACTTGCTTGCTTCATTGATTACTTGATTGCTCGCTTGCTTGATTGATTGCCTGTCTACTTGATCGCTTGTTTGTTTTAGTACTTGAATGTATGTAAAAATCAATCTCGTCTCGAAAGGGCCTTTTGTCATGTAATAAAAGGCGTTAGGGGCGAGGTTGTGTTGTAAAAGTACAAAATGTAAGCAAAAAAAAAGTGGCACCAAACTTAATGGCATCAGAATCAATCAATCAAGCCTCAATTTACTTCATTTTCACTTGACATTGGTCACCGGATATCTCGAAATATGATTCTTTAGTGCCTGCAAACTTTCTATGGTGAAAGTTTCAAAATTGACGTTCAAGGTTTCCAGGGGGCACTCAGCACATATGCATAGGGGTGTCAGTCAAAGCATAGTACGGCATTTTATACTTAGAAATCTCGGCATGGGAATGGTATGTCATGAAGCAATGCAAACTAAAGTCAGAGTTGGCTCTAATGATCCCAGGAATGTCAGCTTAATAATATTTGATGCCGGAAAAATATCATGAACATAATGTCACTCTTATTTGGATCCAAAAATGTCACTTTCGGCAAAATTCTAACCCAGAAGTATCGGACTTACCTCTCCCCCCCCCCACACCCCGCATGTGCATGTGCAGAGTGCCTCCATAGGTCCGGGCTCCTCTTTGTAAATTACAAGGTCTAACACCTTCAGTCTTACTGCTTGATGGTCAGTGATCATTTTATAACAGGCAATCTATCAGCAAATAAGGCAAAGTTGTGGTCTTACTTTTTGGTGAAAGGAAGGAGTTTGAAAATCAGGTCATTGAATACAAACTCAGGCCTATTAGCCTTGTCTCCTCGGTCCAAAACAGGCACTTTCCAAACTGGCCAATTTCAGCTAAAGACTTAAAGGACAAGTCCAGGGTTGATATGAATCATGATGAAATAAATATTAAATTGTTATAAATGGTTTATCGTACTTTTTTCCAAAATTTTGCATTTTCTCTTTCGACGAACTTTATGTAGTCAAACAAATGATTTTAGGGAGATCTTAGAGCGTGATGATGTCACTGCGCTCAAGTAACTTATTTGTACAAGGATTTCTTGTCAATAATACCAGCCCCGGACCTGTTATTTTTTTAGTGACACTACGTCAATAGAAGAAAGAGCATTACCTTGAACTACGAAATCCCACACCTCTAGATCTTGTGTAATGTAGACTGTGCCCTGTCACTTGATAGCCTAGACTGATGACGATGAGTCTCTTGTTTCCCTGTGCTTTTTGACTTGATAATGGCGCGGTTTACCGCAGGGATACAAGGGACTCATCGTCATCAGTAGCTAACCCAAGAGCAGCATACGAGTGTTTGAATTTAGCCTATTTTGTTTGATGATCTCGACAAATGTGTTGATATTGTTTCGCTAGATAAGCAATAGTGTATTCAGCCTTCTCTTCCATATCTTCCCTCTACTAATCTCCATCAACTAACTTTAAATGCTTTTACCAAAGTTATTCAGATAGGTCACGGTATTATTTGTTTTCAAAAGAGAGATAACGGGGGTGAATTTGCTTTCACAAAGCAATTGCCTTCACCAATAAGTAGAAAAGATAAAACTTTACAGAATATTTCTTGTTTCAAAATAACGAGTCAAGATTGAAAATTATTTACTTACCTATAATATAGTAATCTTTATTTTGAAGAAAATAAAGTGCTTGTTATCATCGTCATGAGTCCTTGTTTTTCAAAAAGCAGATGTTATAGATATGCAGGATGGCCCTGGGTCAAACGATTGAAATTAAGTTTTACTCAGTGACTTATCGATTTCAAAATGCAACCCGTTTGAATTATGTTCATTCGCAGCTCTGTTTTCGTCACATAGCCTACAGTTGAAGCAGGGTGTAGAATGGGTTTTGACTAGCTGACTAACAGGCTGTTTTCCCCACTGACTAATGACTAACTTTGTTAAAAAGCCAAGACTGATGACTAACTACATTCTATAGTTGACTAATGACTAAAGCCTATTTTTCATTGCATTATGTCAAAAACAGTTGAAGGAGAAGCCAAAAGTGACTCAACCATGCTTTTTCGGGGACTAATGTAAAGGTTCTAAATCATGTATACCAACGGGCATAGAAAAAGACAATGTTTATCACACAAAGCAATACTTGTTGGCTTGGCTGAATGTTCCCATTCACCATTCTTCTTCCTTTCCCTTAACATCTTGGGAATGGAGCCAGAAAATATTTGCAGCTGACGGTCAAATGTTTTTTCTTTCCTGCTTCCATTCAGCAAATCTCTCATACATCCCCTTATATTTTGACCTTTCAAGGTGCATGACGGAAACCAAAACCATGTCCAGCTACCTTTTACTGGTTCTACTTTTATTGAAGCTTAAAGCTTTTGGCAAAGGAAACATGTGTTTTATTACATGCAATTATGACATGATTTTGCGCCATGCTTCACGATTAAAACTAACTGGTATTGGGCCATTTATCAGCAACTAAATCTTCTTCGAAATAATGGAAGAAACAGAGCAGTCAAAAAGGAACTACAGTAGATGATGTTGATGCAAAGTTTTGAGAGAATAATATGCTTTTCCTGACAAAGAAATAACAATCATCCCAAGTGTGATATTTATGTCTTTGGCTATATGAAATGTTACTTTTTTATGAATTTTTAAATAGAAACACCACAAAACGACGAAGAACAACAGCGAATGAGTCGGTTTAATGAGTATACCGGGTGTCCCAAAAAAGTACCCCCTTTTGACTGGAAATAGGAACGAAACGATACGATATCATTACTCTTCGAGTGGACAGCTAAATTCATCAATCTTCAACTTAGATCCACATACCTTGCATCTAAAAATTGGCCACCAAACACTGGAGATACAAGCTTGTGAAGTCAAAATTTACAGTGCACCCGAAACCAGAGGTTTTGTAAAAGGGCCTAGCCATGATTTGCTTGACTTTGACTTTGACCTTTAGCTATCTCCATTGAAAAGAATTATACCTTGAAATGCTTCAATTGTTCTACAAATAGTTATTCCTTCGAGGAATCAATCCGTGCATTGCATTCCACTCCACTTCAAGTGTCAAAGAAGAAGGAAAGGAACACATGCATGCTCATTTGGGAGATGTTACAAGACTACATCATTCTAACCCAATTTTGCTATATTTGTTTAATTAGGGCGATTTCTACGAGTTTTTTCATTCTTTTCAAAAGCGAAAAACAGAAAGTTTAAGTTTACAGGGGCTTTGGAAAGATCCATGATACAAATCATGGCTAGGCCCTTTTACAAAACCTCTGGTTTTGGGTGCACTGTAAATTTTGTCTTTGCAAGTTTGTATCTCTGGAGTTTTGTGGACGACTCTTAAATGCAAGGTATGTGAATCTAAGTTGAAGATTGATAAATTTAGCTGACTACTCGGAGAGCAATGATATCTTATCGCTTCGTTCCTATTTCCAATCAAAAAGTAGTACATTTTTTGAGACATCCGGTATATACCTTGCCTTCTTCGCAAAATGTTGTTCTGTTGTTCTTCTTCGTTTCACGGTGTTTTTGCCTACAAATTCATTCGTTATCCGTCATCGCAAGCATCTGCGGATCCGACGAGCGACATTTGTATCGTGGCCTATTCTTTTCGATTTACTTTTTTATGGCGTACAGAACTGCTTTCCTATCGCATTCAAGCGTAAATGATTTGTGCCATTCAGGGCATACTTTGCATAAAAGAGCTCGTAATAGAAATATTACTTTGAAAGAAAAGTCTGACTAATTCAAGCCAAATGCCTTGACTAATGACTAACTGGGACGTTTTTTGCTTGACTAGTGACTAGCAGTACCCTACGGTGGCCCACGAGTGTCAAGGCAAAACTTTCTTTCTCAAGGCAAAACATTCTTTCTCAAGGCAAAACTTTCTTTTTCAAGGCAAAACTTTCTTTCTCAAGACAAAACTTACTTTCTCAAGGCAAAACTTTCTTTCCCAAGACAAAACTTACTTTCTCAAGGCAAAACTTTCTTTCCCAAGACAAAATTTCTTTTTCAAGGCAAAACTTTCCTTCTCAAGATAAAACTTTCTTCCCCAAGACAAAACTTACTTTCTCAAGACAAAACTTTCTTTCGCAAGGCAAAACTTTCTTTCTCAAGGCAAAACTTTCTTTCTCAGGGCAAAACTTTCTTTCTCAAGACAAAACTTCTTTTTCAAGGCAAAACTTTCTTTCTCAAGACAAAACTTTCTTCCCCAAGACAAAACTTACTTTCTCAAGACAAAACTTTCTTCCCCAAGACAAAACTTTTTTCCCAAGACAAAACTTTCTTTCGCAAGGCAAAACTTTCTTTCTCAAGGCAAAACTTTCTTTCTCAAGGCAAACTTTCTTTCTCAAGACAAAACTTTCTTCCCTAAGACAAAACTTACTTTCTCAAGACGAAACTTTCTTCCCCAAGACAAAACTTTTTTCCCAAGACAAAACTTTCTTTCGCAAGGCAAAACTTTCTTCCTCAAGGTAAAACTATCTTTCTAAAGACAAAACTCTGTTAGGAGGGAATCAAAAAGAAACAAATTCAATGTTAAGTAAGAGCTGCTATCATGGCTGTTGTTAAAAGGGCCCAAGGTACCCAAAGTTATCATTATTTTATCTGGCAGCGCTATATGTCAATGGCATGAGTACCACAGAAGATCGTAGCAGACATCACCGGGTGTTCGGTTAATCTTATCACGTGATGCTAGAAGAGTCAGGCGCACAGGGTTCGATCCAGGGTAGCCTCGCCACTTGAGCGCCATGATAGATGGGTCGCGAGCTTGATTAGGCTTTCTACCTCAAAGATCCTTATGCTTTGCGCTAAGAACCGTAACTTCACCTTTAGAGAAATCAACCGCCCTTGGAGTTCATATCAGAATTGCGAGCCTTACAGAGCTTGGTGGCTTGGTGTTGATGGGCATGACAAGCTCGAAAGGTTCGACTTCCCCATCTACAGACACATCGAAGAGTGAAGCAGAAAGATTTTATAGTTGTTGTGGCACTGGACCATCCAAAATGATAATTGCACAATCAATATTGAGAACGTTGTTGTATTTGTGCTCTCCTTTGATTCTCACAGTCGGGATCAAGGAGAATATGATAGTGAAGGTGCAGGCGAGTATGCAATTTTTATCGCCAAGCACAAGGATCTTATAGGTAGAGAAGACCTAATCAAGTCTGTGACCCATCCATCATGACGCTCAAGTGGCGAGCCTATCTTGGATCGAACCCTGTCCTCCTGACTGTTCTGGCATCAAGTCAGAAGATTACCCGAACACCCGAGGACGTCTCTTTTGTGGTGCTCATGCCATCCATCCTTAGCGTGTGACAGATAGAATAATGATAATTTTGGGTATCTTGGGCCCTTTTAACATTGAATTGGTTTCTTTTGGTTCCCTCCTAACAGAGTTTTGTCGTGAGAAAGAAAGCTTTGTCTTGAGAAAGAAAGTTTTGTCTTGGCAATGAAAGTTTTGCCTTGAGAAAGAAAGTTTTGCCTTCACAAAGAAGTTTTGTCTTGGGAAAGAAAGTTTTGCCTTCACAAAGAAGTTTTGTCTTGGGAAAGAAAGTTTTCATCATCATCAACATCATCATCATCATCATCATCATCATCATCATCATCATCATCATCATCATCATCATCATCATCATCATCATCATCATTCTTATTATTATCATTGCCATCAGCATCATCATCATTATTGCCACATAACGCAACCCTCGTAACCTAACCGACATAGCCCCTGTGTAGCCATCATATCTAACCAATCACATGTAACCTCTCCTATTCAAATCGTTGTACATATTCAAATCTTAAATGTTACTATCATATAACAGCCCTGAAGAAGTCCTGCATGGCAGGACGAAATATTGGCAAAAAATATATAATCGCAGTTAACCGACTCATTCGCTGTTGTTTTTCGTCGTTTTGCGGTGTTTCTACCTACAAAAAGAAAGTTTTGCCTTGAGTAAGAAAGTTTTGTCTTGAGAAAGAAAGTTTTGCCTTGAGAAAGAAAGTTTTGTCTTGGGAAAGAAAGTTTTGCCTTGAGAAAGAAAATTTTGCCTTGAGAGAAGAGTTTTGTCTTGAGACAGAAAGTTTTGCCTTGAGAAAGAAAGTTCTGCCTTAAAAAAGAAAGTTTTGCCTTGGGAAATAAAGTTTTGCTCTGAGAAGGAAAATTTTGCCTTTAGGAAAAGAGTTTTGCCTTGACACTTGTGGGCCACCGTAGTACCCCCCTTTCTACACCCTCACAGTTCGGTGGCTCACCGTAATACGAAACAGTATTGACGTAGGAATAGCTTTGTTTTGTGTTTTCAAATTCCGGTATTGATGTAATACGATATCAATTTTTATGCAAGATGACTGCATGGAAATAGAGAGTGTGATTCTTGATTGGTCAACACTGACCGACTTTTGCACGTATTAAATCATCGAGTCTCATACAAGGATTAACAATGTCACGAAATACGGCTGCGAATGAACACAGTTCATACTTCAAACAAGGTAAGTAAACTCCTAGGTAAACTCAGTTGCGGGTAAGTACGGGTAAAAAAGCTTAGTGACAAAATGTTATCTAACTGTTAACAAACTGCAAACGCTGAAAAAATTGTTTTCCATTGCTCGTTCTCACTTGACACTTGCAATTGCGTTTCTGTTCATCTCTTTCCTTCTCTTTATAGTTTTTAAGTTTAGCTACTGGCTAACCAATGTTAATTTCTATGTCTGAAAATACCCCGGGGGGGGGGGGGTACTCCCATTGTGGACTGACAGGGGGGTCCAGTCAGGGCTAAAGAGGGCCAAAGCAAACATTTTGAAAAATACCCTCAAATGGTAGTATCTTTTTCCAAAAACCCTCTCATGGTAGTTCATGAACCTGAAAACTGGGTCATTTGGTAGCATGTAGAGATGAAATTTTCTACGGTTTTTCAAGATGTTTTATTGAAAAACTGATGGAACAAAGCAAGAAATTTTTCAAAATTCATTTATTATTGATGCTGTAATGACTAAACTGGTGTGCAGAGGTGCGTACCGGGTTGAAACATAATAAATGGCTTCGAATCTTAGAATACCCCTAATTGGTAGTATGTGGTTGACAAAGAGGGCCATTTGGTAGCCAATTGGTAAGACCCTCAAACTGACTGGACCCTCCTGTTAGGCCACAATGGAAGTACCCCCCCCCCCCCCCGGGGAAAATACACAACTGGCAAAAATTATCCAGTCACTTTTTGCTAGTTTGTTCCTCTCCTCTGCTTTAAATCACTCTCAATGTAACTTCCAAATGTCGATATTGTGTATCAAAATCATGCAATTTCCTTGGGACGTCACAATGTCGTTTGGTAAACCTGGAAATATCAGTCAAGTCAGCATATATACTTACTTGCACGAAAATGGTATCAAAAATCTTGTCTTCACAATTTGATCGAAAAATCTTCTCTGCAACGTACCCAAAATTTGCGCAAGATGCACTTTAATCAAAGTTTTATGTTTTAACCCTATTAGTACTGCCCCCTACAACACTTTTCTACATTGCACTAAAACGGCCTGTAATTTAACCACCAAACATTGTGACTTTTAGTGAAATTTTATAGGGAATTGAATTTGTAACATTTCATTGTTCTAACTCTGATCACCTGACCACAGCAATACCATATTTGGAGAGTAGTCAACAAAAATAATTCTTAAAACCTCCATAGATTTTGTCTCGTTTGTCCGATTTTTCTCAAACATGAACTATTCGATTGCATTTGATGAGTGGTTTCATTTGTATATACATGAATCATATTTCCTGACATCAGCAAAATTTAACATCTATGACGTCATTGACATTTATGACGTCATTGCTCTAATGAATGATAAATGCAAGATATGAAAAATTGTTGTCTTTTTTGCTTCAAATTGTTTATTTGACTACTTCTGAGGCCATATTTACTAGATAAAAGGACAAGATTTAGAAATAACTGCAAGAAAATCTGTACATGGAACAAAAAGCTAATTACAAGTGCTAAAAATAGAAACTGAAAATATCCCAAAGGTATGTATTTTAAATTTGCAATATGTTTCCTACAATTTGAGACAGATTTGGAGAAAATTGGATGAGAGGTAAATTAAATAGAATTTTTCTTGTAAAAAGGTAAAAAAATTGCCAGTTTTCCCTTGTTTTCTGGTTGCCTAGCAACGAAGCACGTGACTAAGTAATTGTCATTGTTATATTTTAATAGCCAATTGTCTAAAGGACAATAAGAGTAAGTCTTATTGTTATTTCTCTAGTGGTTTTGGAGAAAAAGAGGGGGGGGGGCGAAAAACACCGCTCCCCAGTAGAAAGTAAGTAAACAATCTTCCAGTACTCCAGTACTAATAGGGTTAAAGAAGCACTCAAACTTTAAACATCAATAACTTGACCAATTATGGCAAAAAATTGCCATGCAAATTGTCCAGCCTCCTCTAAAACTTTTATCTCAAAGGAGATTTTAGCCCATTTAAGAATATTATCGATAAAGAGAACAATTCTGAATCGAATGGTGAGCAAACCCCCCGGGGGAGGTACTTGGTTTGCCAACATACGGGGAGGTGCCGCTGGAAAATCTGAAAAGCTACCCTGTCCCGGAGTCAGATTCCTGAAAATGATACCCTGTCCCGGAGCGAAAGGTTCTTAAACAATACCCTACCGTTGAGTTTCTTTAGTCAAAATTGTGCCCTGGCCTGGAAATTCGTATAAAATCTATCGGAAAATGTGGAAATGTTGCCATCCCAGCAATTTAAATCATATTCATGGAGTGCAAATGGCCTACAACGACCTTTCGGAGTCAAAAATGACCATATTGACCCTATATGGACCCTGACGTGGAGCCGATTTTTACAAAAATGATACCCTGTCCCGGAGTCGGAATCCTGAAAATGATACCCTGTTCAGCGGCACGTCCCCGTACAGAAAAATATATAAGTGCCCCCCCCCCGGGGGCAAACCCAGTCCTTTACAGGTGATATCAAAATTTGCTTGATTCTACCAAGTCAATAGATCGTATACGTATCCTTAAAATGGTTCATCTAGATGACGATGGACGGGGTTTTCAACAATTTTTGCCGCCATTTTGTCAGTAGCTGGTATATATTTAATTCCTGAAATGTGACCAACTTAGTGAAGATGCAAGTATTATTAAACTTTGATTGGTGCTATCAGTTCAGCAGATTGCTTTTGCGTCTGGAATGGTTCATCTTGATGACAATAAACGGGACATTAAACTTGGTTTGCTGCCATTAAGTCAATAGATGGTGTATATGATATCACCTGAAATGTGACCGTCTCTTAGCCAAAATGCAAGTGATATTCAACTTTGAATGACGCTATGAATTCAGTAGATCGTTATCGTATCTGAAATAGTTCGTCTTGATGATGACAGAAGGGATTTTATAGATGGTGTATATCTAATCTATTTCAATAGATTGTGTATACCTAATATCACCTGAAATGTCATTATATTAGCGAAACTGCAGGTGGTATCAAGCTTTGACTGATGCTATTATTCATTAGAGCGTTTTTGCATCTGAAGTGGTTTATCTAGATGACGATAAACGGGATTTTAAGCCTTGTTTATCGTCATGAAGTAAGTAGATGGTGTATATTTAATACCACCTGGAATGCCATCTTAGTGAAAATACAAGTGGTATTAAACTTTGACTTATGCTATGAATTCAGTAGATCGTTGCTGCATCTGAAATGATTCATCGTGATGATTACGATGGAATGGATTTTAAACTTTGTGTGTCCCCATTGAGTGAATAGACGGCGTATATTTAATGTCACCTAAAATTTCATCATCTTAAGGGCAATGCAGTTGATTTAAACTTCGACTGATACTATCAATTCATTTCACTTGATCCCTTCACAAGTAAGGGGCGTATAACGTCACGAAGCAAAATCAGTGGTCGGAACATACATGAAAAACTGACCTAGGACGATGGCGGGTGACAAAATAGCCGTGGCAGTTGCACAGGATTACAGTAGAAAAATTCATCTCTGAGGTCTACTCAGCATGGCCGGATAATTTTGGCAAAGTGCATGTTACAAGCAGGTACACTGGATTATGTACCAAGCATCTTACTCTCTTGATTTGCACACAGACCAACATCAGTTTGTGATTTGGACTCATAACGTGTTCTGAAACTGAAAGATTTTTATGAGGTTATGCAAAATATCCTGGTATTGGCTATTGAGCCAAAAAGAATTAGATAGAAATGTAGAATGGACCATTAAGTTTTTTGCAAGATTTCTGGAAAACAACGCACCCCCAACTAGCACGCAATGACCGTTATTGAATGTGGATAATCTTTATTGTCAAGTGTTATATAGCAGAACATCCAAACAAAAGGACAGTAGTTAAACTGGGACAAGACAATTGCCTTTATTATTTACTGTAGTTGTTCAGTATCAAGCAATTGAGAAGTTCTCGAGAGCAGGGAGAAATAGAGCATGTAGCCCTCGACTACCCTCTTTGCAAATTTGCCTTCCTTGCTACCTATACCATAATGCTGTGTACATAATCACTCCAAGCAACTTTTATTCCGCACTATATTTGCTGCTGACACTTCTGATATGTAAAGATATATGATTGCTCTTATCCCCAAAGACCATTAAATGGCATTTGTCCTCACCAAACTTCATACAGTTGTTCGGAAACCATTCCGCAATTCTAAGTGTATCACTCTCTAATGTTGGCAACCATACTTTCAATATTGTTGCTGCTAGCATAGATAGTTGTATCCAGGGGCGGACTGGCACTATTTTCCAAGGGTGGCTTCATGGCTACAAAGGGCCCGTAGGGCGTGGCCAAGCGCTCAATGGGTGTGGCCAAGCGTTCAATGGGTGTGTTTCACACATCAGAAGAATGTATACAAATTTTGGGCTTTTTGGCACTAGGATCTATCATTGCAGGGTTACCTTATGGGAAATCAAAGCTGCTAGATATTTTTGAATGCATATGCCTACATTTGACAGCTGACATCTTGCTTAAGCCGAAACGTTCAAATGTATGTGTGTTCTTTGAGTGTTTATATCATCTATAAGCATATTGACAATGACCTCATGACTGTTGATTGTGTATTTCATATATAAAATTGCCACCATTACACGAATGAGAGGATACTCAAAATCGCAAGAAATTCTCGCAAAATGAAATTGTGAAAGAAATGAGCATGTGGAACAGAACAAAATATGCCGACCGAAAAAATGTTTTCAGTCAAGTGCACAATGTGTAAAGTAGAATTATCAACAACTTAGGCCCTATACTTTCATAATGTGCACAATGGCTACGCCTATCACAATGGGAAACATGTTACAGTACGGAGAGGCATAATCTAGTGTGAGCAAAGCGAGCAGAATTTTGCCATTTGAGGCTATGCTCCGGGAGAAATTTCTTACAACTTGCCATTTACATTGTGGGAAACTGCGTCTTTCATGCAAGATTCACTAAGAAATAGAGAAAAGGATTACTGTTGAAGAAAGATGTCTCAAGGCAATTTTAGAAACAGAACTTCAATTGAGAAACGATATACTTCTAGCAATCTTGTGGATTTTTGCATTCGTTCTACAAGATGAATGAACTTTTAAAGTTGCAACTTTTAAATATCCGGGCATCAATCATGTAATAAAATCAATGCTGATAAAGCAAGTGTGTTTAGTGCTTTTCTAGTAGCTGGAGACAACAGCGTGGCCAAGGTAAATTTAGTGAGAGCAGGGAAAGGAGGGGGTCTGGAGGCGAGGCCCCAAGGAAATTTTTTTGGGGCCACGCCCTTTACTTTGGCTTAGAATGCATCTCCTGGTATCATACATGCCATTAGCATTGAGGAAAGTTTGATGTTTTTGTGACAGTTACGCTATGAATTAGAGAGCAAGAAAATGGTTTAGAAGAAACATCATTTGGCTAAGAAAGCATCCCCTAATACCATATTTACTAGTGCTAAAATTGAACATTTGATAGTTTGGTAGCAGTTATCTTATATACAATACAGTATGAGTCAACGTGAGCCTCTGTTTCTTTTTGAATCCTGAGTGAGAACCATCTTTAGAGAAAAGTGGGGTGCAATAGTCCCCATCAACACCATTCGCTAACGTAAAAGCCATAGGTTATGCTATGAATAAAATCCAAAGACAATTTGAGATTCGGCACTCTATTTTTGGCTTTTATTTGATTAAAGGGGCCTATTGGATTACTGTAAATCAAATCAAATCAAATCAAATCAGTAATCAAACTTTATATTGTAACGCCTTTCAGTTCACTGAAATCTTGGGGCATAGTGGTTATCCATATACAGTACGTTTATTACAAAGGAGTCTCTTTGGGCCCCTATAACTCTAAGGCCCTTGTGAGTTGCACTAAACTGACTTTGGAGTATGCAAAAAGCTATAAATCGATAAATAAAACTCAAAAAATTTTCTTATGAAGGGCCCGCTTTTAACAGTTTTGAGGGGCCCGGGTGGCGATTGCCACCTAGCCACCCGGGCCAGTCCGCCCCTGGTTGTATCATTTGCATTGTTACATTTCTGAGCATCACTCACACGGTGAGCGCGTGGCCGAGTGGTTAAGGCGTCTGACTCGTAAGCCAAAGGTCAGAAAGGCCGTAGGTTCAAATCCCGCGCTGGACAGTTTGGTTGCTGTCCGTAACTCCAGCCAGGGTCGACCAGAGCCATGTGAGGGAAATCTGGTAGCTGCGGCGGGTAGCTGCGGCGGACTGATGGTAAAACATCCGTGACCCCTGCTGGAAATAAGTCTCTCAGACTTTCGCAGGCTAGCCACGTTAAATATAAATACCTACCTACCTACCTACCTACCTACTGAAGTGGTCATTTTAAACAGAGGAGGTCCCAACCCTGCGATACGTCAATCGTCGCTTCTCTTCATGTGCTGAAGGACCCATTCAGGGCCGAAGCCATTGGGTGGGCTGGGGGGCGGAGCGCCCCCCAGCAGACCATTTGTCGGAAAATTTTGCTCTCTTGTCGGAATTTTTGTGTTCTAAATAACTAGTTTTGGAGGATTTTGAGGAGAAATAATGTAGAAAAACATGAATTTTTTAGTGTAAAAACATAAATTCCAACAGAAATTATTGAATTTATGGCATATTTTTTATTGATATTAACTAACTGTGTTGATTTCAACGTTGAATTGCGAAATTTGGCCAAATTCTAGTTACCGCGGAGTTAGATCGGTACAACTATTGTTGTTGCTGTTGTTGTTGATGGTTTTTTCGTCGGAAAATTTTGGTTTTTCGCCCCCCTACGCAGGCATAGCTGGTATCGGCCCTGGACCCATTCATCTTTGCCAGTTGCTTCTAAGCATAAGCATAACAAAAGCCTCAAACTTCCACCGAAGTGGTTCTACCACTGCACTCCAATGTATGGTCTACCCTCCTCCTACTGACATGAGAGCGAGTGTGAGCCTTCATCCGTTCCGCATTTTTGGTTCCTGTTCCCACAACCTCGACATGCTTTTTTCCTGCGCACAGGAGCCCAACCAAAGCGAGACTGAACAAATATGTCACTTGTCAATGTCCGTACAGTTGTGTCTGCCATTTTGGCCTATCATGTTCGTTTGCAGAAGTGAGTGACAAGGTAAGATCAACGAAGTACTGCCTGTTTACAGCAATTTGCCGAACAAAGTCTGGAACCAAAAACTACGAAAAAGAATCCCTTTGGTCGTCAGTAAGTATGGTTTAAAGCCCGGCCGGGGCACACTCAGAACATGCATGATATTTTTTTGGGTCAGTCAGAATATTATTGCCAAAAGTGATATTTTTGGGGGGTGTTTGGAAAGCTAAGACCCCGAAAACGAAGACCTAAGACCTCGAAAACGAAGACCTCGAAAACGAAGACCTCGAAAACGAAGACCTCGAAAACGAAGACCTCGAAAACGAAGACCTCGAAAACGAAGACCTCGAAAGCTAAGGCCTCAAAAACTAGAGTTTCTTATAATTTTTGCCATCTTAACACTAATTTCTTATACCAGCACGTGTAAGAGCGGACGTTTCCAAGGATGCCTTCCAAAATGTGCATATTCTCATTTTGGAAAACGCGCTGGGGCAGTTTTAACCAACTAAAACGGAGCAATGTGAACGGGCAGCATAAAGAGAAGCAGTGTGAACAGAAGATGAAATCGAAAACTAAGTTTCTCCAGAACAAAAATCACGAAAACGAAGACCTCGAAAACGAAGACCTCGAAAACTAAGACCTCGAAAACGAAGACCTCGAAAACGAAGACCTCGAAAACGAAGACCTCGAAAACGAAGATCGCGAAAATGGTTCCGGACATACACCAAAACTTTTTAATGTTGATCGAGCAGAAATATTTTCAATTCCTTTTATCAAAGCCACGGGGTAGACATGATATCTTGCTCCTCGTGGTATTGTATTTGTAGTATTGTAGAGTATTTTGTAAGTAGTGCAGTGAGTATCTTGTATTTGTAAATTTTTTAATGATGATATAAAAAAAAAATCCTTTTACTGGAGAAAGGGATGACAGATTTTTTAATGACAGAGATGATAGAATAATTTTCGGCACCCTATTTCAAAATTTACATGAAAACATTTACATGAAAGTGTAATCTAATAAATAAGAAAATAGTCATCAAAACGACGAGCCATCACTAGCTATTTCAATTAAGTTCTTCCCTGCATGATGAAATGACGAACACAGCATTGAGACATTAAATAAAAGATATAATTTTCGATATAGTGTTGAGATGGCAAAAATTCTAAGAAACTCTGGTTTTAAGGTCTTAGCTTTCGAGGTCTTCGTTTTCGAGGTCTTCGTTTTCGAGGTCTTCGTTTTCGAGGTCTTCGTTTTCGAGGTCTTCGTTTTCGAGGTCTTCGTTTTCGAGGTCTTCGTTTTCGAGGTCTTCGTTTTCGAGGTCTTCGTTTTCGAGGTCTTAGGTCTTCGTTTTCGGGGTCTTAGTTTTCCAAACACCCTATTTTTGGGTCCAAATTAAACTAAAACTATCTTCATGATATTTTTTGCCACCAAACATCGTGTAACTGATATTTCTGGGTTCGCTATAGAGGCAATCCTGACCTTTACTTGCATTGTTTCAGGATATTTTATGTTCGTTGATGTACCTATATAGGTTTCTAAGTATAAAATGAGCTGATATTGTTGGGTTGAAATGAAGCTGAAGTGATATTTTTGGGTTGCCTGAAAATTTCTTGGACTGACGCGTATGTGCTGAGTGCCCCGGGGTATAAGTTGAGTTCATAAAAATACTTGAGCGTTAATGCTGTACTGGATTTTGCTGACAAACCGCTGATGGCCCTTTGTTATCTCACAATAGTGCTAAAGTCATTAGCCGTGGAGACCAAAGACTTCTTAATCCCTGCATTATCCTAGGGACTTTCTTTGGTTTAATTTCAATAGGGATTAAATCACAGCCTTTATTTCATGATTGAAGAGAAGTTTATATTGGTCATGAGAGCGCTATTTATATGGACTCAATGCCTTTAAGGATTAATGAAAAATTCTGATATATCCGATTTTGCTGATATGTGATATGAATATCATAATATTATGATATCTGATCCATCATAAAAAGTCTGTTTAGGGTATCGGTAGTTGAGTACTTTCGCCTTAAATGGGTCTAATGCCGTTTTCCGTCAGAATCACACGCTCTTCCGTTAATTTAAAATACAAGGCTCCTGGATTTGATATTTTGCAAAAACCCAATGAAAATGTTTTGCTGGCACTTTTCTTTATGATATTATTTGCCTTGTGTTCTGTTGAAGGCGATATTTCCAAAAATATGAAGCTTTTCAGCAAGGCTATCTTTTGTGAACTTAAAGATTTGTCAAATCTTCCCTTTGCATTGATAATATTGGATTTAATGGGTCAACCTGTATGTTTTTCATTTTTGTGCGTTTGATGTCCTGGGTTAACCTGTTTCATAGTTCATACCAACCTTTTAAGAGTCAATTCTAGCTTTTATTGAAACATCTTGCTAATTTTTGTTGCCAATATATGAGTATTTTCAAAAGGCAATTAAATTGGGAAAAATTTGCCCTGAATGGGTCTATTCTTCTTAATTGACTCCACGTAGCGATACAAGTTTATATGTGCCGGTTTTGCATCAATTTAGTGAGGAAGGGTGCTTCTGTACTTATTTTGATACATTTTGAGAGCTTCATCAACTTTGGTGTCTCTTCACATTGAAAATTACCACAACAGTTGAGTTTTACGAAGTTTGAGCTTCATCGGCACAGGAAAAGCAGGATCTATTTTTTAAACTCTTGTGTTGTCAAGAATGTCAATGCCATAGACATTTTTTCAAAGTCCATTCAATGTAGAAACCGTAGCGAGATTCCTGGCTTCTCTGCTAGCAAAGTTTCCCTGCTGAGGCCCTGACAATATTTAGACCCATTCAGGGTGAGAATTGAGGCAAGCTGTTGTTTTGACTGCTGCTGATGTTAGCCACAGTTTTGAGAGGAAACGCGAGTGAAAATGTTTTTGGCTTCAAAATAACAATTGGCAAGGAAATGAAATCTACATCCACGAAGATAAAAATTTCGAAGAGTCATGTACTGTACATTAGTAAGAAGATCAGCTCACTTTGTGATTAGACCCATTCAAGGCGACTGTACTCTATGTGTTGGACAATTAAGATTTTTAGGTCTAAGGAGATGAAACTTTCCCTCTAAATTGAGAGACAAAATAATCATGTTCAACTTACTTCATTTTATGTTTCTTAACTAAAAACCGATTTGCAATTTTTTGAAAACTTGCCTTGATGCGCCTTGAAAACTGCATACATTCCTGCACGTGCACGATATTACTCGTGCAGCAGTACAAACTTTCCAGTCTGGGAGGGTGCCGATACTCCAGCCAGTGGCCAGAGCCAAAAAATGAATGAAAAGGGGCTCTGCCAGAGCTACTTTACGGTCGAAGCACTGACTGGAGCTGAAACGTCATTCTCAAAGTAGTCCATAGAAAATGGAATTGTATGGTATTGGCGGTCACTGGACAATTAAGGTATATATGATAGGTATAAATAAGGAGACAAAACATTCCTTGTATAAATTGAGGAACAAAATAATGATGTTCAATTTTTACATCATCTTGTCTTTCTTTTCTGAATTGTTTGCAACTCTTTGCCTGTTCCTGTGATATCTGAGGAGGATGCCAATACTGAGGCCAGTGGCTGGTGCCTAGCCAGAGCTGAAATAACAAATGAAAAAAGGGCTCTGGCCTGAGCTACTTTATCGCCGGAGCACTTGCCAGAGCTTCACCCACAAAATAATCTGTAGAAATGGAATTGTAGGGTATCAGTGGTATTTGCCGGATGGTTGAAGTTAGTAGGTCTAAGAAGCTGAAACTTTCCTGCCAGATTGAAAAACAAAATTATTACTTTGAACTTACCTCATTTTGTATTTCCTTTCTTGACCGACACTGCACTCGCTGTTTCTTGTGTGGGGAAGTGCACTGGTGAAAACAATAGCTCAACAATAGACTCTGTTGTTTCAGCCAAAGTGGCACAGGGAAGGTGTTGTAGAGAATCAGCAAGAAATGCAGACTGGTTCTTGACTGTCTGCAATTTTTTGCGTGTCCCTGTGATTTTTGTAGCTCTTTCTTTCTGTGGAGTTGATTGGGCCTAAATTGCTGTAATGGCAGTATTTTCCAGACGCACGGTGGATTGTCGATTTGACGTCCAAAACACAATGTTTTGTCGGCGATTCTTTTAAGTTGTTATTAGGTTTGGCTTTTGTAGTTATTGTGTAATTTTCATTTGGATTACCCTGCTTTGCTTGCATATTTGACAAGTTGAATATTGTGACCTGTTTATCGCAAGAAGCAACATTTGACTGACACCATCATTTTGAATGCCCGCATGAGCACCGTTTGTTTATGAGGGATTTACAGTTATCAGGAGTTTGATTCAAAAACTCAAGATGTTTGAAAAGATCGAGTAAGGGATAGAAAACATGAACATCTTTGCAGTTGTTTAATGGGTTTCATAAACAGATCCTCTGGCAAATACCGCCATCAGGAATTCACCGCCAATAACCTAGCCGTCAGTATTTATAGTAAGCCCTCAATTTGCTGTAAACTTTACACTGTGTTTCATATTTTTTCCTTTTACATTTGTTTCTTTTCATGCTAGTCAAACAAAAACACAAATCTACACAAATGCGTGGCCAGAGTCAGTTTGTGGCCTGAGTTCTGGCTGGAGCAATGGTCGGAGCACTGGCCAGAGCTGAACTTCAATACCAAAGTATTTGATAGAAAATACAATTAAACTAAGAATTTTGGTTTGTAAGAATCTACCAAAATAAGAACCTAGAGGCTCTTTTTCCTAAATTATGTACCTTGCAATTAAGAACCTCTTTCAGACTGATGAAACATAGGTTCTTATTGCAGAGGTTGCAAAGTTGATATTTGATTGCTGCTATAAAGGTCTTTGTGGTCCTAGTTGGCTTTGAAAGTTGTATTCTCCTCCTCAATTACTTATAAGGCCCATAAGAACCCTTCCAAAACAAATGATAGGGCTGAATATCTTTGTGAGACTCTCGAGGGGACTTCACAAGGCACCCTTTAAATTAGAACCTCTATACCTTGAAATTAGTCTTAGTACCTTTGAAATAAGAACCAATTTCAGCCTGGCTTTCGAAAAAGTAGGTTCTTATACGCTGGGATTTACTATAGTCTAGTAAAAGGTCCAGATTCGTTAGTTACTAGTAGACTAGTGACTAGCGGACCAATTAGCAGCTAACCGATCAACTAGCAGATTTGCAAACATATCCCTTAGTCACTCACAGATTGATTAGCAAAACCTGCTGGGTAACTTGTCCACTGAAAACAGTACAAAAATCCGCAGCTTGATAGTGCTTCCATCGGATTCAGTACGTGAACAAATGCTACTTTACTGGATGAAAAGAAATTCCACCCTTGTGCAAAGGAGAGCTACACTGAAATTAGAATCACCACACGTTTTTTACAATAAGAGGCTAGTAAAACAATAGAACCATAGAGAGGAAAAGGGTGTCCAATTCAGCAGCCAGATGGACAAATCAAGATAGCAAAGTTTAATCTGGAACACAGGCAAATTAAGAAATGGCGACCATCTCCAAAATGTTTGGTTGGCACTTTTGACTGCAAACTATGGCTCAGTTGGTTGACCATAATATCATCAATAATATCATAAATTTTCTACAAAAATTTTCCCTCAACAGTAATTATTTAATCATGCAATCTTTGAAAATGGCTTCTCCTAATATTTTTCTACTCAGAAAGTTTTCTAAATGCGTTATTGGGATAAGTGTGTCATGGTTCTAAAGTAGGTTAGCTCATTTTCAGTTGTGCAAAGAGGGGCCTCTGCTTTTGGTCATTTATTGTCTGTTTTGAATACTTTCATTGTTTTTCTGGGTATGCAAGTGCCACACTTTTCATACTGGAAGGGTATATACTGCTGTAGCTCAAAGTAGATATTTTGCATTCTTCATTCAATCCTGAGTGGAAAGTTTCTATTTTGCTTGTGCAAGTTGAGATAGCCTACAGTACATAAGATCTTTGTGGACATTTTCCAGTTTCTGTAATTGAGAACAATGCATTAAAACAATAGATCTCTGCTTATTGCCAATTGTACAGCTCAGAAAGAAAACCATTTAAGTTCCTGCTTGTGCAAGGTATTGTGCATGCTATACAAACTTCCAGTCTGGTTAAATGAGTGGGTCCTGCATT